>NC_069474.1:17146803-17156803 GCF_026875155.1 Cherax quadricarinatus | reverse complement strand
GAAGACAGCCATACTGTTGCTTCAGCTTCACATTGTTCCAGACTATGGAGAAAAATTCTTTTCCAGGCTGAAGGACTGACCACCTTAAAACTACGTCTTCAGGGGTTGCTGTGTAACTATCATACAGAAAAAGCCATCAGCACAGTGTTTGTATTGCTTGTTAAACAGAAAACAAATGATCAATGGATACTTAAATCCTCTAATAAACTGTAAAAATATACCATCAACTACTACCCCTGGTAATTCCTAATTATCGCTTATTCTTTGGGGTCTGTCGACGGCCTTTTTCAAATTAACAAAAGCTCAGATCTCTGCCTGACTAGCAATGTAAAACAGGCGTAGGAGAGACTTATTTGTCAGAAATACTCTGAAAAACTATAGGCTTTCTGCATACCTGGCGTAAACCTGGAGAGGGTTTCAGGGATCAACGCCCCCCACGGCCCGGTCTGTGACCAGGCCGTGGGGGGCGTTGATCATGCTGACATTATTATTATTATTATTATTATCAGACGATGTTCAAGCACTAGTCTTATCTAATGTTTAGAACTTAAGTGGTAAGAGTATAAGTCCATTACTCTTGCAGAAAGTACAGCATAGGGCCAGAGAAGTGGCTTATATACTGTAGTCAGGTGAGTGGAAGCAGGAGGAGCGGGATCACAGTGGAACCATCCACTAGTGTAAGTGGGATCTTGATACAAAAAATTCTTCAACACTTGTCCAACCTTTGGACGAAGACCTGCTTACATTTCTCTGGCCCTATGCTGTACTTTCTACAAGAGTGATGGACTGAACACATCGATTCCAGGCTGAGGGACTGATTACCTCAAATTCCTTCACTCTTTACACCTTTCTGCTCTGTATTGGACTGATGAAGCCACTGTGTGGTGAAACGTTTCTTCACTAAAGATTCTCATATGTTGTATTAGTGCCTCAATCTTCGACTTGTAAATGATCCATGTTGGACCGAAACGTCGCTGTAAGCTTCTCTCTCCTATGTACGGGCTATTTGTGTACTCTTCAATGTAATGAAGAAAATTAGAGTACATCTTCTATTCTGACAAAGACAAGTCAACACAGCTGTCCGTCTTGTTGACACCAACAACAGTCCTCATACGGTGACTCTCTAACCAAATATCTCTTCCTCCTCATAGACTCTTCTTGAATTTGCTTTTATACAAAAGATCCCTGTGTATCTTACCCTGGGTTTTATTCATGCCCAGGCTTGCCTGTCTCTCAGTACATTACCAAATCTTCTACTCTTCAGAACACGACGACTTTACCTGACTTTGGCTGTCTCCTCACCTCCCACTTATAAGAAACTCCGTCGACAGATTTGCTGGCAACCTTTATAGATGTTACGATTATTACTTAAGCTTGCTCAGCACCTTGGTTACATCTACAAAAACTATTGATCAAAATTATTAAATATTATATGTAAGCAATATAAAATGATTGCATTTTGCGATTAGCTTTGGTGTGTACAAAATTACCATCAGGACGAATTCCAGGACGTTCTGACAAACTAGCGTACTGATTATCATCCTAATCACTGATTAGGATTATAAACAGAATACGACTCAAACACCACCATGAAAAGAGCCCAGTATCGCGTTAATCCATTACATAAATGGTATACAATACCGACAAGGAGATAAGTAAAACCTACGTACAACGAACCTCGGGAGGTGAACACGTAACAGCGCTGAGGGAGTGACCACCTCAAACTAACTTACTTTTCCAGGCTAAGACACTGTTGAGCAACTCCTGTCTACCTCTACACGACTTTTCCTGTTATTTCTGTATTTCAACTGAAGAAGCCTGCTGAGAAGGCGAAACATCTCGCTAATAAAAATATCAAACTGTTGCTCATGTGTCTTATTCATCTATGTGTAAATTCGTTGATATCGGGATTTTATTTTTCAATTCTGTACATTGTATCGCAGTGTCTTGAGCCTGACGAAGGACTCTTGCTTCAGGGAATTCAATCTAACCTCTTCTTCATTGCATCAGACTTCATTACCGCTCATTCCCCAGGTGCTATAAGACCCCCTACGGGCTTAGCGCTACCGCATTAATATAATTTATTTCCGTGTAATACACTCCGTGGTCTCTTTACCCTTTCCACCCGGGACCGTATCCTCGGCTGTCCCGAAGTGTCTCAATACCAGTATAGTCAGTAATGTGTGTGTTATTACGGCCCACAGCGGATATCCCTAACGACATGATCCAGCCATCTCACGTCGTCCATCATGTGTGTTGTTGTCGTGTTTACGTCCTCTCTTTGTTGGTGTTTTTCATTTTTTTGCGCGTCGTTCTGACGTCTTTATACCTCGACGGGCTGTAACATAACCTTTCATGCATCATTGATAATTGCAGCATAGCTGGGAGAGGAGGGAAGACGGGAGGGGAGGGATATCGGTAGGGAAGGGGAGACAGGAGGGGAAGAAGGGGGCGTGTAATTCTCCAGTTGGGGAAGGTGGGGGAGAAAATATGGTGTGGTAGTCAGGACTGGGAGCTTTAAATAAACTAGGAAACACCCGCAGTGTACGACTGCTCTGTTTCAATGGAAGTAAGTCAGTCTGACTTTTTTGGGGTTATCCTAGGTTCTCTACACATATGCTACTATGTATGATAATCTATGTAACTGTATTTGTGTATACTTGAATAAACTTATTTATATGTGCTGGTGAAATGGAAACAAAAGCTAGCTATGTTTTCCCTGCCATATTCCATCACACACGATGAGTTTCATACATGAAGTAATGAGATGTGTTAGCCTGAGCTGAGCGACTTCGGTATAGCGATGAGTTGTGTTCATGTGCTGGAGCTGGGATGAAGGTTTTATTCGAGTTATTAACCCGAGAAAAGAGTTCTGGGTATAGAGGTCTGTTGATGTTTACATTTTTGAGCGTCGCATGCATACGAGACGCACTAGCGGATGGATAAATCCAGGACACACTTGAAGCTTCCAAGGCTTCTCTAATACACAGAGTAAGTTTAATGTCTCCCTGGAATGACTATCATGTTACATAAACATTACCAAACTGAAGTAAGGTACATCTGCAAATAAGAAAAAAAGCCTGAATTAGGGATCCCTGTGTTTATTCATAAAACTGTTCTGCTCATGACAGATGTAACAGAAGAAATAACAGACGCTCAAAGACCGGAAAATCTTAGCATTACAGATTATAAATATTTTAGGCTATAAATCTGACAAGGACTGGGAGGGGGAAGGACTGGAGTAGGACAGATCAATAAAAGAAGACTGCAGCTGTATAGGAAGATGATGGGTAAGAAACAATAAGTGACCTAGCCACTTTGGCTAGATTTGTTCGATTCCGAAACATGTGGAGACGAAGGTCACGACATGGAATATGACAGAGAAACCTATCCTGTGTGATGGAACATGACAGAGAAACCTATCCTGTGTGATGGAACATGACAGAGAAACCTATCCTGTGTGATGGAACATGACAGGAAACTATCCTATGTGATGGAACATGACAGAGAAGGACCAATCCTGTGTGATGGAACAGACAGAGAAACCTACCTGTGTGATGGAACATGACAGGAAACTATCTGTGTGATGGAACATGAAGAGAAACCTATCCTGTGTGATGGAACATGGCAGGGAAACCTATCCTGTGTGATGAATTGACAGAGAAACCTATCCTGTGTGATGGAACATGACAGAGAAACCTATCCTGTGTGATGGAACATGACAGAGAAACCTATCCTGTGTGATGGAACATGACAGGGAAACCTATCCTGTGTGATGGAACATGACAGAGAAACCTATCCTGTGTGATGGAACATGACAGGGAAACCTATCCTATGTGATGGAACATGACAGGGAAACCTATCCTGTGTGATGGAACATGACAGGGAAACCTATCCTGTGTGATGGAATATGACAGGGATACCCATCCTGTGTGACAGAATATGACAGGGAAACCCATCCTGTGTGACAGAATATGACAGGGAAACCCATCCTGTGTGATGGAATATGACAGGGAAACCCATCCTGCATTTTTTCTCTTCCTACCTTCAGGTTTAATCCAGGTGAAGACTAGTCCAGTTCCTAGAATCAAGAGCCCCTCACTGTTATCAGGAAACCTGGGTCCAGCCTTGGGCGAGTCGAGTTGAATTGGAAAATCTCCCAACATCTGCTTCTGTTCACCTAGCAGTAAGTAGGTACTCTCCTTGCATCTACCACTCTTGCTAACCTAGCAGTAAGTAGGTACTCTCCTTGCATCTACCACTCTTGCTAACCTAGCAGTAAGTAGGTACTCTCCTTGCATCTACTACTCTTGCTAACATAAGAGTAGGCAGGTACCTGGGTTTGCACACTGGAGAGGACCTGAGGACCGCAGTGGAAATAAGCAACACTGCTTGGCTCTCCTGGTTACCCTGGGTTAATTATTAACCCACCGTTGATAACTCAAAGAATGATATCTACTAATGCAACTGGTTGCTGCTGTTGTTGTTGATGGTTTAACGGTGCAATTGCAACCGGTCAGCATCATTATTATTATAACCAAGGGGGAAGCGCTAAACCCAGAGGATTATACAGCGCCTGGGGGGGGTGGAAGGCATTCAGGCTTAATTCGGGGAACTGGAGCACAGATCCAATTCCCTAAATCAAGAGCCCCTCACCAACATCAAAGAACCTTTCTTGAGGGGAACTGGTTAGCAAGGTGATAGAGGGGAAAAAGAAAGAGAACGGAGGGGAAACTTATTACAGAAAACGAGAGTACGTTAACGGGAAACTGCAGAAAAACAAAAGTAAACGGAGATTTGTCGCAGATTTACTCCCATAGGCTTTCCATATAAGCTTAAATTTTTAACAATGGCTTTACATAGTATATTATGTAGAATTTAATCTACGATAAGTCTGCTCGAAATACCTCGCCATAATAGTGGCTATCTTTGTACCAGTCAAGTTATGAAATGTAAACACACCACATTGTAACATTAGCAAAGAAATAATATATATATATATATATATATATATATATATATATATATATATATATATATATATATATATATATACTGATGTCTGGTTGTTTTATTATTCATTTTTTCTATATATAATATATATATATATATATATATATATATATATATATATATATATATATAATATATATATATATATATATATATATATATAATATATATGCAAAAAACCACTGTGAAAGAATAGAGAAATTCGAAGCTCTTTCGTGACTACTCACATTATCAAAGAACAATGATCATTGTTTCTTGATAATGTGAGTAGTCACGAAAGCGCTTGGAAACTCTCTATTCTTTTACAGTGGTTGTTTTGCATATTCTGAAATCACCTGTTTTACTGTGATCTTATTGTATATATATATATATATATATATATATATATATATATTATATAAATATATATATATATATATATATATATATAAGAACAAAAAGAATAATAAAACAACCAGACATCAATAACAAAAATATAAAAATAAGGAAGAGGAGACCGAAGAGGGTGAGGTTCATGATGATGATGACGATGATTTCGTCCGAATTGTTAACCCGGAGGGTTAGTAACCCAGGATAACCCTTCCTAAAAAAACCACTGTCATCAGACTGTTTTATATCAATTGTGGCCCTGTAATACTCTTGCCCCAGGATGCGACCCACACCAGTCGACTAACATCCAGGTACCTACTGACTGTTAGGCGAACAATGGCAGCAGGTGTAAGGAAACATGCCTAGCGTTCCCACGCGTCCGGGACTTGAACCTCAGTCGAGTGTATGAGCTAATGCTGCTACCAACTGAGCCACATCGTTGACTAATGATGGTAATCTCTCTCCCTCTCTCCCTTAATGTATTCAACTAGAAGCCAAGAGGAATTATAGGGTCATTAGCGTGCGTCACTGTTCCCACCTTTTCTTCACACACCTCCCCTTTACTACCACCGCCTCCTCTCCTCTCCATCCCCATTACCACCTCCGTTTCTTGTCCCCACAATTCTCCCTTTACCCCCTCCGCCTCCCCTCACAATAAGAGAGGGGGCCCAGGAGTCGTCACACGTGTTAACTCCTCTTAAATGATCACCCGTCACCTCCCGTCACAGAAGAGGAAGAATGTGTATGGCTGAGAAAGATGGAGATGGATGGAATAATGCTGAGGGGGAATGATGAACGGGAGGTAAGGATAAGGAATATTTTTTTCCTATTCACATTAGCAACCCAGGTGGGTTACTAATCCAGGATAACCTAAGAATTATGGCTTATTTCCACTAGGGTTCTTAGGTCAGTCCCCTAGGATGCTACCTACAACATTCTACTAACTCCTAAGTATCTATTTAAGTGCTTGACTGAGTTTATATCAGCTGTGAAAGTTCTCTGTAGATTTTCCAGCACAGGAATTTCTCCTGCCTTGAAAGGGGTCGTTAGTACACAACAATATTCTAACCTTGAAAGGGGTCGTTAGTACTTAGCAATATTTTAACCTTGAAAGGGGTCGTTAGTACACAGCAATATTCTAACCTTGAAAGGAGTCGTTAGTACACAGCAATATTCTAACCTTGAAAGGGGTCGTTAGTACTTAGCAATATTTTAACCTTGAAAGGGGTCGTTAGTACACAGCAATATTCTAACCTTGAAAGGAGTCGTTAGTACACAGCAATATTCTAACCTTGAAGGGGTCGTTAGTACTTAGCAATATTTTAACCTTGAAAGGGGTCGTTAGTACACAGCAATATTCTAACCTTGAAAGGAGTCGTTAGTACACAGCAATATTCTAACCTTGAAAGGGGTCGTTAGTACTTAGCAATATTTTAACCTTGAAAGGGGTCGTTAGTACACAGCAATATTCTAATCTTAAAAGGGGTCGTTAGCACACAGCAATATTTTAACCTTGAAAGGGGTCGTTAGTACACAGCAATATTTTAACCTTGAAAGGGGTCGTTAGTACACAGCAATATTCTAACCTTGAAAGGGGTCGTTAGTACTTAGCAATATTTTAACCTTGAAAGGGGTCGTTAGTACACAGCAATATTCTAACCTTGAAAGGGGTCGTTAGTACACAGCAATATTCTAACCTTGAAAGGGGTCGTTAGTATTTAGCAATATTTAACCTGTAAAGGGGTCGTTAGTACACAGCAATATTCTAACCTTAAAAGGGTCGTAGTACACAGCAATATTTTAACCTTGAAAGGGTCGTTAGTAACAGCAATATTTTAACCTTGAAAGGGTCGTTAGTACACAGCAATATTGTAACCATTAAAGGGTCGTTAGTACACAGCAATATTTTAACCTTGAAGGGGTCGTTAGTACACAGCAAATATTTTAACCTTGAAGGGTCGTTAGTACACAGCAATTTTAACCTTGAAAGGGTCGTTAGTAACACAGCAATATTTTAACCTTGAAAGGGGTCGTTAGTAACAGCAAATTTCTAACCTTGAAAGGGTCGTTAGTACTTAGCAATATTTTAACCTTGAAAGGGGGCGTTAAATACACAGCAATATTCTAACCTTGAAAGGGGTCGTTAGTACACAGCAATATTCTAACCTTGAAAGGGGTCGTTAGTATTTAGCAATATTTTAACCTTGAAAGGGGTCGTTAGTACACAGCAATATTCTAACCTTGAAAGGGGTCGTTAGTACACAGCAATATTCTAACCTTGAAAGGGTCGTTAGTACACAGCAAATTCTAACCCTTTAAAAGGGGGCGTTAGTACACAGCAATATTTTAACCTTAAAGGGGGCGTTATACACAGCAATATTTTAACCCCTTTAAAGGGGGGCGTTAGTACACAGCAATATTTTAACCTTGAAAGGGGTCGTTTGTCACAGCAATATTTAAACCCTTTAAAGGGTCGTTGTACACGAATATTCTAACCCGAAAGGGGGTCGTTGATTTTTCAATATTTTAAAACCTTAAAGGGGTCGTTTTTCACGCAATATTTTAACCTTGAAAGGGGTCGTTGTACACAGCTTTTCTAACCTTTAAAGGGGTCGTTAGTACTTAGCAATATTTTTTAAACCTTAAAGGGGCGTTAGTACACGCAATTTTTAAACCCAAAAGGGGGGCGTTAGACCCGCAATTTTTAACCTTGAAAGGGGGGGTTTTCACGCAATTTTTAAACCCTTTAAAGGGGGCGTTAGTAACCCGCATATTTTAACCTTGAAAGGGTCGTTATACTTAGCAATAACTAACCTTTAAAGGCGAATGATTTGTATCATCATTGCTTGACGTCTCTTTGTTTTAAAGGGTTTAATAATAAACCCATCATTTTCCCTTAGAGTTACGGCAACATTATTGTGCTCCTGGACCGTTAGATCTTCTGATGTTATCACTACGTTTGGCCAGCAGTAACAACCTGGTTGATCAGGCCCTGATTCATCAGGAGGTCTCGGCAAGGACCAGGCCGCGGGGGCGTTGACCCCCGGAACACCCTCCAAGTACACTTACCCATACGTCTCGCCGCACCCGGGATTCAACTTGGGTTGTTTCAGTTGCAACCATGCCATAGAAACGTTAGTTGCAAAAATCATGCTATTGCAACCTTGGATCTGCTACACGCAGAAGGCCTACTGGCCCATACAAGGCAAACTTATTGCTTGGGTAGCGTTGAAAATTGGTGGGATGGACTGTGAAGGACGTACCTAGTATGGGCTAACAGGCCTGTTGCAGTGTTCCTCCTTTCATATGTTCTTATTCATTCGTCGGCAAAAATAGTGACCAGAACATTTGATGGTGAACTTGAGATAGTGACGACAGTGAAGATAAGACTGGCGGTCATATTCAAATGTTTTTGCTGCTGTAGTGATAGTGAGGTAGATAATGAGGGGAATAGTGAAGATAAGGTTGCTAATACCAGAAATAATGATAATGAAAGTGAGGATCACATGGTAATGGTGACGATGATATAAGATGGTACTGATGGTGACTGAAACTGTGAACAAATGTGACAGTGAAGGTGACAGTGAGAGTGAAGGTGACAGTGAAAGTGACAATGCGAGTGAAGATGGGAGTGAAAGTGACATACCACATGTCTCAAGGGGTGTCGAGTCACATGACTAAGGGCAAAGTAGGTTGGGCAAGGGGCGGCCCCTTTGTTTAGGGCGCCCCCTCTCTTTTTTTGTCTCGTCCGGCTTTTGTGGTGGGCTAAGGGTGGGTTGTGGGTGGGCGGGGCTGGCGGTCGACAGCTTGTGGTGGGCGGCATTTGGGTGTGTGGGCGGCATTATGGTGGTGGTTGACTGTTGAGTGAACAGCAGATGGTAAGCCTTACTGCCTCCCTCCCTCCCCCCCTCCATATCTCTCTCTCTCTCTCACTCTCTCTCTCTCTCTCTCTCTCTCTCTATCTATCTATCTATCTATCTATCTATTAGTTATTTATCTACCTATTGATCTCCTCCCTACAAATTTCGCCTGACTTCATATTCTCTCTCTAACTCACTCCCTTCCTCTATTCCCCTCACACATTTAACTCCTTTCCAGCTCTTCGCTATTCTCCCCAAATCCTCCTCCTTCCACTGACAACAGTATGATGCTCAATGAAGACAAGTTTCGGTTATTACGTAACAGAATATTGGAGGAAATAAAAGAAAGATGGCAGTACCAGACAAACTCAAATCACTCAATAGAACGTAAATCAAATGTGAGAGACATGGGAGTGATAATGTCAAATCTCACGTTCAAGGAGCACAATACTGTTATTATCGCAACTCCAAGAAAAATGATATGTTGGGTCACTAGAACCTTCAAAACAAGAAATGCCAAGCCAGTGATGAAACCCTTCAGGTCAATCGTCCTCTGTAGGCTGTAATATTGTTGTGTACTAACGGTACCTTCAAGGCAGGAGAAATTGCTGAGCTGGAAACTGTACATAGAACTTTCACATCTCATGTAAACTCAGTCAAGTACCTAGTTTACTGGAAGTGTTTCAAGTCCATAGGACTGTCCCCGTTAACAAAAAAAAAAACTCCTTACCCCCCCTCTCTCTCTCTCCCTCCATCAC
>NC_069474.1:17121803-17144303 GCF_026875155.1 Cherax quadricarinatus | reverse complement strand
GGGGATCAACGCCCCCGCGGCCCGGTCCATGACCAGGCCTCCCGATGGATCAGGGCCTGATCAACTAGGCTGTTACTGCTGGCCGCACACAGTCCAACGTACGAGCCACAGCCCGGCTGATCCTTCACTGACTTTAGGTATCTGTCCAGCTCTCTCTTGAAGGCAGCCAGGGGTTTATTGGCATACGGTGCATGCATATAATTAAAAAATAATTTAAAATTTGACGTTCTATAACAGCAGAGGAGAATTTCTTCAAGAAGGCAGAGGAACATAGATGAATAAGAAACTGGAATATAATGGGAAAAAAATGGTCGAACTGAAATTCAATGTTTGCTAATGGCGGGCCCAAGAACTGAGCTGAACTCACCCACACCCTCCAACGCGCCTTGATGCTGGTCAAGGGCTCTTGATCCAACCAGTTACAGCCCCTTGCATCAAACCTTATAATCTCCCCTCCCCCATATGTAGTATTGAACTTCACCAGTTGAAAAATAGCACTGAACTCTGAGGTAACACGTGACGTCACGTCGTCCCTTCTACCTCATCGGCACGTTTCGCCCCTCTGGCATTACTACCTACCCCTCAGCGCTAACGAGGTAGTTAGCGTCCTCGACGAGGCTAGTTATGACCTCAGAGATATAATCGTTTCTCGTAACTTCAGATACAGTCACTTTCCAACCCTAATTACCATTTTTTCAGTTATCTTAAACAATTATTTTTAATAATCAGTTATTTCAATCTTTTTTTATATAATTTTCTCTGCATTTTCAATCTCTTAAAAATGTGACTTTGAATAGAAAATATTTTGACCAAAACAAGAAATAAAAAATGTTATGTTCAGTGTTGTTAGAATGACACAGATGTTTGTTAGAATGACACAGATGTTTGTTAGAATGACACAGATGTTTGTTAGAATGACACAGATGTTTGTTAGAATGACACAGATGTTTGTTAGAATGACACAGATGTTTGTCAGAATGACACAGATGTTTGTTGAATGCAGTGTTTTTTAGAATGACACAAGTTTTTTTAAAAAAGGGCCGATTTTTTAAATACCAAAATGTTTGTTGAAAGACCAGATGTTTGTTTTGAATGACCGATGTTCGTTGAATGACGTTTTTTGTTAGAAGACACATAGTTTTTTGAATGACAAGCGTTTGTTTTGAAGACCAGGTTCGTTTAGTGACACGTGTTTTTTTAGAAAGGGGACGTGTTTGTTTTGAATGCACGACGTTTTTTAGAATTTCCAGATGTTTGTTGAATGACAAAAGATGTTCGTTAGAATGAAACCCCATGTTTTGAATGAACCCGATGTTTTTAGAATGCACGACGTTTTTAGAATCAAAATGTTTGTTAGATGAACAGTTTTTTTGAATGCACTGTTTGTTAAATGGCACGATGTTTGTTAGAATGACCGTGTTTGGGTTTTGAAACAGTTGTTTGTTGAAGAACAGATGTTTGTAAATGCACAAAATTTTGTTAGAAAAAAAAATTTTTTGTTGAATACACGATTTTGTTAGAATGACACGATGTTTGTTTGAATGAACGTGTTTTTAGAGACAGTGTTTTTAAATGCCAAGTTTGTTTAGAAACAAAGTTTGTTAGAAGCCGGTGTTTGTTAGAATGAACCAGATGGTTTGGGGTTGATGAACGTGTTTGTTAGAATGAAAGTTGTTTGAGAAAGAACAGATGTTGTTAGAAAGACAGTTTTGTTGAATGCACAATGTTTTTAAAAAGAAAAGAGTTTGTTAGAATGAACAGTGTTTGTTAAAAGAACAGATTTTGTTTGAATGACACAGATGTTGTTTAAATGAAAGAGTTTGTTTTGAATGAAAGATGTTTTTTTGAATTTACCGATGTTGTTAAAAGAAAGATGTTGTTTGAATGCAAGTTTTGTAGGAAAAGCTTTTTGAAAGACCAGATGTTTGTTAGAAAGACACAGATGTTTTTTAGAATGAACAGTTTTGTTAAATGACACGGTTTGTTAGAATGACACGATTTTGTTAGATTTAAAAGGTTTTTTAGAATGGAAAGATGTTTGTTGAATGAGAAAGTTTTTTTAGAAGACACGTGTTTGTTTGAATGACAAGATTTTTGTTAAATGCCGATGTTTTTTTAAATGCACAGATGTTTGTTAGGGAAAAAATGTTTTGTTAAATGAAAAATGTTTGTTGTTTTAACCGAGTTTGTTGATGAACCGTTTTTGTTAAATGACAAGATGTGTTAGAAGAAAGTTTTGTTGTGCGTTGTTGTTGAATTTCCCGTTTTTGTTTGAAATAAAAATGTTTGTTGTAAATTTGTTGTTAGTATGACCGGTTTTTTGAGTTTGAAAAAAGTTTTGTTGAAATGCAAGGAGTTTGTTGAATGCCGATTTTTGTTAAATACAGATTTTTGGTTAAAATGAACCGACGTTTGTTAAATAAAAATGTTTGTTAGTTGAATAGATGTTTTTAGAGACACAGATGTTTTGTTGAATGGAAAGTTTGTTGAATGAAAAAGTTTTTTTTAAATGCAAGTTTTTTGTTGTGGCAAGATTTTTGTTGAATGCCAAGATTTTGTAGTGAAAGTGTTTGTTGAATGACTGTGTTTGTTGATGAAAATGTTGTTAGAAGGGGAAGATGTTTGTTGAATGACACGAGGGTTGTTAAATAACGATTTTGTTAAAATGGAAAGGGGTTTGTTGAATGAAAATTTTTTGTTTGATGACCGTGTTGTGGAGAATTGAAGGTGTTTTCCCTGAAATTTCCTTTTATTTGGTGATACAGTGTGTGTGTGTGTTCCTTTTGTCTAGGCACATGCTTTTTGCCTACCCTTTGTTGTGTGTGTGTTGGGGGGTTTGGGGGGTGTGTAGGGGTTTTGGGTAGGTATTGTGTGTGGGGTTGTATGTGTGTTGTGTGTATGTTAGTTACCTTTTGTCCTAGACCATGTCGTTTAGTCACTACCCCTATTGTGTGTGTGTAGGTGTGGGGTGGTGGGTGTGTGTGGTGTGTGTTTTTGTGTGTGGGGTGTGTGTGTGGTTTTGTGTGTGTGGGGGTGTGTGTGTGTGTGTGGGGTTTTGTGTGTGTGTACTACCCTTTTGTATCCCCCTTTTGTTGTTCGGGGTCGAGTCATAGCTCCGGGGCCCCCCCGCCTGATTGCACTAGGTCCTCTCTCTCCCTGCCCTGAGCTTATAACCTCGCCTTAAAAATATGTATGGTTCCCGCCCCCACTACTTTACTTTTTAGGCCATTCCCCTTGATACTCTATGACTGAAAAATATTTTCCCAACATCCCTTGATTCACTGGTCTTCCCTTCCATTGTGACCCCCTTGTGTTGTGTCCCCCCCTGGGAAATTCCGGCTTTGTCCACCGCATCTATTCCACCAGTATTTTTTGTCTTATCAGTCTCCCCCGCCCTCCCCGGCCTCCAGTGTCGTCAGGCCGATTTCCCTCAACCTGTGTGTATGTGTGTGTGTATGTGTGTGTATGTGTATGTGTGTATGTGTGTGTGTGTGTGTGTGTGTGTGTGTGTGTGTGTGTGTGTGTGTGTGTGTGTGTGTGTGTGTGTGTGTGTGTGTGTGTGTGTGTGTGTGTGTGAGAGAGAGAGAGAGAGAGAGAGAGAGAGAGAGAGAGAGAGGAGGAGGGGAGAGATAAAAGGGACAGCCCACCTTCTCAGCCTCACCTGTTTAGGCTATCCTTAATTAAGTAATTACAGATCACCTGTGATAGGGACTCTCAGCTTTTCCAGATCTCTGTTTTTCTTTGTCTCTTCTCTGCACCTACACACTTGAAGCTCACTCTCTGCCCTCGTCGAATAAGTAGGTGACCCTTCTTGAACGTTTGAAGCTCCGCCACTGCAGATTTTGGAAACTATCCGAGCCATTCCAGGATATACTTTGATGAGTTCCGAGAGTTTTTCTACTCCCGGAGCCCGGCCTTGGGCCAGGCTCGTCTGGTGTTTGCCTGGTCAACCATACTGTTGCTGCCGGTGGCCCGATGCCTTACATATTCATCACAATCTGGCTGATCTGGCACCTGGCAAAGATATTTGTCCAGTTTCCTCTTGAAGACTTTTTGTTCCAACAGTGTTTCCGATATCTTATGGTAATATATTGAACAGTCTGGGGACACGAACATAGATACATTGCTCCCTTATTGTGCCCACCACAACCTTGCTCTTCACTGGGTTTATTTTGCACCTCTTCCTATATCTCTCACTCCAGTATGTTGCTATGGTAGTGTGTAAATTTGGGACAAGGCCCTCAAGCACTTTCCAGGTATATATTATCATGTATCTCTCTTCCGCTCCATTGAGTACATATTTAAGACTTTAAGGCGTTCCCAGTAATTTAAATGCTTTACTGGCTCTATGCGTTTCGTAAACGATCTCTGTATTCGTTCCAGCTCTGTTATTTCTTTTGTCCTGAATGGGGCCGTCAACACTGAGCAATATCCCAAACGAGGGAGCACGAGCGATTTGAAAAGTGTCACCAATGGCATCATTTCCCTTGTTTTAAAGGTTCTCATTACCCACCCCGTCATCCTCCTTCTTGACTGCCATGACCTTTGTTTTACTGTCTTCTCTGAAAGAAAGTTCAGCTGTTGAGAATGGGTTCAGAAAGTCTGGTCACAGACTACTTGCACACGCTAATTGTTCCTAAAACCTTGCGCTAGATACTGTATACCAGCATCGAAAATCTGAAGCCGATCAGGAAGATTGCAACTCAGTTATGACCAATATTTTTTAGTGGCAATAAGATACCAAAATTTTCTGAGACTGTATTCCATACTGTATTGTGTACATTAGCCATGAAGTAATTGTAATATATGTAATGACTAATATTTCTCTTTAGCGACGTAACATTGTCCAGTGGGCTCTGATAAAGACCCATTGTGACCTCTGTAATCCTGTTTTTTTGCGCTACCACTCACAGGATGAGCTGCGGATGCGCAATAACAACTACTACTTATTCGTGGAGTAGAGCTGGGATTCCTACTCACATCTGGGTGGTATTCCTGCTCACAATATTGGTGCTAGACCTACCCACGGGATGGGTGGTATCCGAACTCATGGCCAATGATGGTGTAAGGAAATTTAACCTAAACTAACTTAGAAATATGCTGCAAACCCTATTTTGTTAGAAAGATGGGCTAGAGGAAACATGCCCAGCCTTTCACCCGTGCCGAGCATTGATCCCGGTCCTTGAGAGTGTGTGCTGTCCTCGTGAAGACAAATATTCAAATGTAATCGTTCTAATTAGAATTTATTGTTGATATCGACGTACATATAAAGATAAGAGTCAGTAAAGCGAGTGTAAGGCTTCACAATACTCTTCCACGACTCGTGATGCATCACTAAGGTTTAATTACCCTCTTGTAGCAGACAGATTTTAAACCCCTATTGTTAAACCACTGCCGTTGTTTCAAAGTATTTTTTAAATAATAATAATAAATCTTACTAAACGTCTAAAGTAAATAAACACAGATCTGAACGGGTTGTGAAAGCATGTAATAATAATCAGTTTTATAACCTGTACAAATTATATCACTGTAGACAACAACAGCATTTCATCCCTCCATGGAAGTTGTGTTCACTTAATATATATCTCAAAGTCCCTCCCAAGAAGCTCATTACCAGTTATCTCTTCCTCAAATAACTTGCAAAAGCAACTGCTCATGAAGAAGCTTCTGACTCAACTGTTAATAATAATAATACATCACATATTATATACACTGATAGATGTCAGCAGGAGTCAAATGGCAGGGTTGCAGCTGCTCTTGTTGTTACCTCTCTAGATAAGAACTACTGCAACCATGTTGAGTTAGGCATAAGAATTAACTTGGCGTCTACACTGTAAATTGAATTGTTTGCCATGCTAATGGTTCTAAAGTTAACCTATGACACTGATCTTGACGCTACACTACCGTCCACAGAATTGACAGGGTGCACAATAAAGTAGCCATTGTCCTCTACAGGATGAACATAGATGCACAATAAACTAGCCATTGTCCTCTACAGGATGAACATAGATGCACAATAAACTAGCCACCTGGGTGACAAAATCTAAAATCTAATCCCAGGAGAATTAATAACCCATGACAACTTAAAAAAAAAAACAGACAGCATGGTTTATTCCCAATGGGTCCTTCGAGCCCTACCAAAGGTCAACAATCTATTAACTCTCAGGTATCCTGGGTAAACAGAAGCATCAGATGTAAGGAGACTTGCTCACACGTCTTGTCTGGCCAGAAACTGAACCCAAGACCTTTCAGTTGTGAGGTGAACCCTCATCCACTTCAACCTCCGCCAGTTTATAGTGCCTTAATAAGACACTTCCTCCACCATCTGCTTGAAAATAATCCTATAAAATATAACATTAGGATACTTAACTCTCAGAGACCAGTAAATCAACCATCAGAAAAATGTAACTTAAATATAATAATTATTTTTATAAGTAGGTCCTAATTATGTCCTAATATGCAAGGTGACACAATATAAAAGTTAGATGAACCAATTATGTGAGGGAGGGGGAGGAGGGAGAGGGGGGAGGGGTAAGGGAAGGGGTAAGGGAGTAAGGGTGAGGTGGATGGGGAATATCCAGGAGGTGAAGAAGCTGGGAGGGGAAAATTGGAAAAGGGAAGTGTTAGAGAGACAGAAGGAAGAGAGGGAAGCAAAGTTAGAGTGAGAGGGTAAAAAGGATGGCGAGGTAGGGTAGATGAGGGAAGAAAGGAGAGTAAATAAAGGAAGAGAAATAGTTACAATAACAGAATGATGGATAAGTCATAGAGGAATTAGAGAAAAAAGAAGAGTGAGAGTGATACACGAAGGAAAGTTTGACTGCAAGAAAAATAGTGAGAAAAGAGAGAGAGAAAAAAAAACATTTGACCTTAACACAAAACCAGAGGTCGCCCTTGAGCATTAACAGCCTCAGTCTGCTAATTTATAACCACAGTCTGCCACTTTAGAACCTTAGTCTGTCACTTTAAAACCTCAATTTGCCACTTTATAATTCTAGTCTGCCACTTTTATATATCTAACTTATTTTTAAAACTACACAACGTTTTAGCCTCTATAACTGTACTCGGGAGTTTGTTCCACTCATCCACAACTCTATTACCAAACCAGTACCTTCTTATATCCTTCCTGAATCGGAATTTTTCCAACTTAAAACCAGTGGTGCGAGTCCTGTCTTGGCTAGATATTTTTAACACACTATTTACATCCCCTTTATTTATTCCTGTTTTCCATTTATACACCTCAATCATATCCCCCCTTTCTAGAGAGTGTAGATTCAGGGCCCTCAGTCTATCCTCATAGGATAGACTGAGCTAAAACTACTGCATAGCCAAATAAGAAAGACAACTGTAAAAGAAAAAAAACAAGAAATAAGGTTAAGGAAGGAGGACAGGGCACTCACAGAAGACAACAGAGAAGTCTGTGAAGAATTAAGCAGACGATTTAAAGAGGTATTCACTGAGGAGACAAAGATGATATCGGAAACCAGGAGAAATGTCAAACCAACAGATGCTGGATAATATTGACGTATCAAAATATGAAATAATGAAATTACTAAAAGAATTGGACACATCAGAAGCCATGGAGCCTGACAGCACACCACCATGGATACTGAAAGAACGACTGGTAGTCATGTGTAATCATACAGAAAAAATACAAGTCGTTAGAGACCGCAGAGTTATTGTATAGCTGGAAAACTGTTTATGTGATCCCAGTATACAAACAGAGCAGACAAGAGGCACTGAAGTACAGGCCAGTATCACTGACATGCTTGACAAAGCTCCTTGAGAGCGAAGTGTTGCCATAATAAGGTAACGGCTTGACAAAGCTCTTGAAAAGCGAAATGTTACCACAATAAGGTAACGGCTTGACAGAGCTCCTGGAGAGGAAATCATTGCTAAAATAAAATATAAATATTTCTGATGACTTCATATTCTTGGACTGTAAAAGAAAGCATTGGACACTGTACCCAACCAGAAACTGATTCACATATATGAGCAAGCGCAGATAGAAGGTAAAACTGTACAGTAGCTCAAGGTGATGGTAAGAGCATAAGCTTCAGGATGGGAAAGTTTAACAAGTGGGGTCCCCCTAGGATCAGTACTAGGACCATTATTATTCTTGTTATGCTTAAATCACCTGCCAGACACGACTGACTCATATGTGTCTCTGTTTGAGGAAGATGTAAATAAAACTAATAAGAAAAAAGAAAAGATGATTGAGACAGGTTACAGGAAGATCTAGACAAAATGCAAGAATGGACAAATAAGCTGTTACTGGAGTTCAACCCAAATATGTGTGGGAGAGTATGAAAATCAGAGATGGAGAGAGACGATCAGAGAAATATGAAACTACAAAATACAGCTTGAGAAACAATAAACTACAAAATACAGCTTGAGAAACAAGAAACTACAAAATACAGTTTTATAAGCAAGAAACTACAATATCACTCAATATTTCGGAGTGAGCATCACACCCAACATATCATCAGAGGCGCATATGCATAACATGACATCTGCTGCGTGTTGAAAATGGCGTAAAATACAAAGGACATCTTCCACACTCCATCGTGTAACTATTAGTTATTAGTGAGAAAACTTGGATTCCAGAGGGAGCTGCCTTCTTACTTCTACTAGTTGAATTCCGTTCCCTGCAACGTCTTCGAGATCTTCCACCTCACCTTCGACAGTATTTAGACTCCATTCTCATGCTTCAGCTTCATACAGTTCCAGACCATGGCGCTGAACTCTTCTCCAGGCTGAGGGACTGACCACCTCAAATACCATTTCTCTAAGGTTGATGGACTGATTACATCTCCATTTCACTACTACGACAGATGATGCAATGATGACCCAGCCCATCAACCTGGGCCATCATTACATCATCTTAACTTCACTATTACACCTGCTGCCTCTCTATTTCACTGAAGAAGCCTACTGTGTAGGCGAAACGTTTCAACAATAAAGATACCCAACTGTTGCACATGTGTCTTAATCATCAACATCTGCTGCATATTCGAGGTTAGCTAACATCAGAAATGAATCCACTAAGTGAACTGTATGTATGCTGATGATAACAAAGAATCTCAGAAATACTCTCAGAAACCTCAATAAGCACTGTTTTAGGGCTCTCTTCACCACATATGTCAGGACTATTACGGAGCATGCACAACCTGTATGTAACCCCCACCTGGTCAAGCATGTAAGATAATTCAAAAAGGTCCAGACTTTTGCAACAAGACTAGTATCACAAACACAGGTACGCCAGAAAGGGCCGCTTGTACCTGGTCATCAATCAGGTTCCCAGACAAGGAACAAACCTTGAAAATAAAGGCAGAGGCAAACACAAAGGGTAAGTTTTGAGTACCTGTATATTCTAACCACTAATATTTACGATATATACAGAGTGCAGTAGTGCAGCATGATGTTAACGAGTGAGGGAGCAAAGCGAGTTCACTCACTCCAACTGACTTTCACCTTATACAAGAGAGACCAGCATGTGTGTACTCAGCCTGCTTGTGAGAGTCCAAACAGGGATGTAACTGTATCGTCAGTTCGGCTGAAGTCAACTCCTCATTCAATTGGCTAACGTATAAACCTAACATCAAATGAGCATTGTTGGTTGCCCCTTACAGCCACACGACCTAACTGCCAGTTTGACTGGTACAGAGGGAATGCAAGAAGTGTTGTGTGATGAACGGCGAATTAATTGTAATGTACTCGAGGGGCACCACAACTAAAGCTAAGGGGATTGAATTATGAGGAGAAACTACAGGAAGTGAACCTGAAGACCTTAGTAAGACTGAGGAAGACATGATTATGATATACAACTCAGTGAATTTGGGAGGGCAGCTAAAGACAGGCTTTCAGAAATGAGAGGCAAAGGGGCGAAGGGTCACAAATGAAAACTAAAAGACACTGTTGAGCCTAGTGGACGTAAATACCCTTTTTCAGTCTCAGGGTGGTAAATACACACACACACACACACACACACACACACACACACTACCTTCACTTAAAAAAGCATCTTAACCACTGATCAATCATCACTGATTACTGTCATCAGTAATTTACAGTAATCAAGAACTACAATTAACACTGATTGCATTCATAGATGATTACAGTCATTATTAACTGCAGTCATCATAATGGAAGTTATGAACTAATAATGAACGCTTTTGAACCCAATCAACGAATGGAATCCAATAATGGACGGTTTGAACACAATAGTGGACATTTTGAACCCTATAATAGAAATTTTAACCCATTAGTGGATGTTTTGAACCTAATAATAGACATTTTGAAGTCAATACTGAACGTTTTGAACCCGATAATGAATATAATAATGTTGGTAGAATTACCGACAATATGTTAGGTAAAAGGACACAGGTGTAACTAATGTAACATTTTATTCTGGCAACGTTTCGGCTTGACAAAGTTCCTGGAGAGCGAAACGTTGCCACAGTAAATTACCACATTAGTTGCACTTGTAAACTTTTACCAATAATGAATATTTTGAACCAAATAATAAAAGTTCTTAACCCATTAATGGGCGCTCTGAATCTAATAATGTAAATTTCGAACCCAATAATGAACGTTTCGAATCCAATAATGGGCATTTTGAACCCAATAATAGGCATTTTGAGCCCAGAAATGAAATTTCTGAAGCAATTAATGGACGTTTTGAACCTAATAATGGATGTTTTGAACCCAATAATAGGCATTTTGAACCCAATAATGGGCATTTTCAACCCAATAATGGACGTTTTGAACCCAATAATGGGCATTTTGAACCCAATAATATACATTTTGAACCAAATAATGGGCATTTTGAACCCAATAATGGAAAATTTTGAACCCAATAATGGACGTTTTGAACCCAATAATGGATATCTGAACCCGATGGACTTTCTGATCCCAATAATGGAGATTTTTTTATACACAACAATAGCAGTGAGAAATACCTCGTTCTAATCGAACACAACTGGACGATTTCACACCAATCATGGTGAAGGTAAATGCCCAGTGTTGATTGGTCGCTGTTGGACGTTCTAAACCAATAATCGTGGCGGTAAATGGTGAGTTCTGATTGGTTGGTGTGGCTGCCTATCAGCAGGGCTCCAGCAATCCATCACTGAGGCGATGTTGAGTTTGCTGCAGGGCTGCCACTTATGCAAATGAGGGAAAGATGGCGGGTGTGGGCAAGGGGCGATTATCATGCTCTCTCTCTCTCTCTCTCTCTCCCTTTTACACAGGGTTTTACAGGGTTAGGTTATGGTTACTCACTTTATTTACAAGGTAAGAGCTGTTACCTACATCAGCTCATATGAAAGTCTCTCTCTCTCTCTCTCTCTCTCTCTCTCTCTCTCTCTTCTCTCTCTCTCTCTTTCTCATTTTTATTCCTCTATTCTTCCTATCACTTTCCTTCCTCTTTCCTCTTTCTTCTCCCTCCTATCCTCTCTCACCACCCCCCACCTCTCCCTGCCTCTTCCCCATCACCCCCCATGCCTCTCACCCGAGGCATCATGCCTGGCGCTGATGGTGAAGATAACGACAGATAACACCGTGTTTCTCTTCCCCTCCCCTCCCCTCTCCTCACCTCCTTCCCCTCCCACCACCTCCCCTCAACACGAACCAGAGCCAGCTATTATCCTAGATGACTCCATTAGTTCCGAGAGTGAGAAAGAAAGAGAGAGAGAGAGACAGAGAGATAGAGAGAGAGACAGACAGACAGAGACAGAGAGATAGAGAGACAGACAGACAGACAGAGGCAGAGACAGTAATATATATATATATATATATATATATATATATATATATATATATATTATATATATATATATATATATATATATATATTTTATTTATTTATTATCACACTGGCCGATTCCCACCAAGGCAGGGTGGCCCGAAAAAGAAAAACTTTCACCATCATTCACTCCATCACTGTCTTGCCAGAAGGGTGCTTTACACTACAGTTTTTAAACTGCAACATTAACACCCCTCCTTCAGAGTGCAGGCACTGTACTTCCCATCTCCAGGACATCAAGTCCGGCCTGCCGGTTTCCCTGAACCCCTTCATAAATGTTACTTTGATCACACTCCAACAGCACGTCAAGTATTAAAAACCATTTGTCTCCATTCACTCCTATCAAACACGCTCATGCATGCCTGCTGGAAGTCCAAACCCCTCGCACACAAACCTCCTTTTACCCCCTCCCTCCAACCTTTCCTAGGCCGACCCCTACCCCGCCTTCCTCCACTACAGACTGATACACTCTTGAAGTCATTCTGTTTCGCTCCATTCTCTCTACATGTCCGAACCACCTCAACAACCCTTCCTCAGCCCTCTGGACAACAGTTTTGGTAATCCCGCACCTCCTTCTAACTTCCAAACTACGAATTCTCTGCATTATATTCACACCACACATTGCCCTCAGACATGACATCTCCACTGCCTCCAGCCTTCTCCTCGCTGCAACATTCATCACCCACGCTTTACACCCATATAAGAGCGTTGGTAAAACTATACTCTCATACATTCCCCTCTTTGCTTCCAAGGACAAAGTTCTTTGTCTCCACAGACTCCTAAGTGCACCACTCACTCTTTTTCCCTCATCAATTCTATGATTCACCTCATCTTTCATAGACCCATCCGCTGACACGTCCACTCCCAAATATCTGAATACGTTCACCTCCTCCATACTCTCTCCCTCCAATCTGATATTCAATCTTTCATCACCTAATCTTTTGTTATCCTCAAAAACCCTTACTCTTTCCTTTTATTCACCTTTAATTTTTTTTCTTTTGCACACCCTACCAAATTCATCCCCCAAAATCTCTGCAACTTCTCTTCGAATCTCCCAAGAGCACAGTGTCATCAGCAAGAGCAGCTGTGACAACTCCCACTTTGTGTGTGATTCTTTATCTTTTAAACTCCACGCCTCTTGCCAAGACCCTCGCATTTATTCTCTTACAACCCCATCTATAAATATATTAAACAACCACGGTGACATCACACATCCTTGTCTAAGGCCTACTTTTACTGGGAAAAATTTCCCTCTTTCCTACTTTACTCTACTTGAGCCTCACTATCCTCGTAAAAACTCTTCACTGCTTTCAGTAACTCCCTCCTACACCTACACTTGCAACATCTGCCACATTGCCCCCTATCCACCCTGTCTACGCCTTTTCCAATCCATAAATGCCACAAAGACCTCTTTAACCTTATCTAAATACTGTTCACTATATGTTTCACTGTAAACACCTGGTCCACACACCCCCTACCTTTCCTAAAGCCTCCTTGTTTCATCTGCTATCCTATTCTCCTCTTACTTTTAAATTTTCTTTCAATTTATAACTCTACCATACACTTTACCAGGTACACTCAACAGACTTACCCCCCTATTTTTGCACTCTCTTTTATCCCCTTTGCCTATATAAAAAGGGAAAACTATGCATGCTCTCTGCCAATCCAGGTACCTTACCCTCTTCCCATACATTTATTAAATAATTGCACCAACCACTCCAAAACTATATCCCCACATCTTTTAACATTTCTATCTTTATCCCATCAACCGGCTGCCTTACCCCCTTTCATTTTACCTACTGCCCCACGAACTTCCCCCACACTCACAACTGGCTCTTCCTCACTTTCCTACAAGATGTTATTCCTCCCTTTCCCTATAAAACGGAAATCACAGCTTCCCTATCTTCATCAACATTTAACAATTCCTCAAAATATTCCCTCCATCTTCCCAATACCTCTAACTCTCCATTTAATAACTTCCTCTCCTATTTTTAACTGACAAATCCATTTGTTCTCTAGGCCCTTTTTTAACTTGTTAATCTCACTCCAAAACTTTTTCTTATTTTCAACAAAATTTGTTGATAACATCTCACCCACCTCTCATTTGCTCTCTTTTTACATTGCTTCACACTCTCTTAACCTCTCTCTTTTTCTCCATATATCTTCCCCCCTTTGCATCACTTCTACTTTGTAAAAACTTCTCATATGCTAGCTTTTCTCCCTTACTACTTCTTTACATCATCATTCCACCAATCGCTCCTCTTCCCTCCTGCACCACTTTCCTGTAACCACAAACTTTGCTGAACACTCTAACACTACATTTTTAATCCTACCCCATACCTCTTCGCCCCCATTGCCTATGCTCTCATTAGCCATCTATCCTCCAATAGCTGTTTATATCTTACCCTAATTGCCTCCTCTTTTAGTTTATAAACCTTCACCTCTCTCTTCCCCGATGCTTCATTCTCCTTGTATCCCATCTACCTTTTACTCTCAGTGTAGCTACAACTAGAAAGTGATCTGATATATCTGTGGCCCCTCTATAAACTTGTACATCTGAAGTCTACTCAACAGTCTTTTATCTACCAATACATAATCCAACAAATACTGTCATTTCGCCCAAACATCATATCTTGTATACTTATTTATCCTCTTTTTCTTAAAATATGTATTACCTATAACTAAACCCCTTTCTATACAAAGTTCAATCAAAGGGCTCCCTTATCATTTACACCTGGCACCCCAAACTTACCTACCACACCCTCTCTAAAAGTTTCTCCTACTTTAGCATTCAGGTCCCCTACCACAATTACTCTCTCACTTGGTTCAAAGGCTCCTATACATTCACTTAACATCTCCCAAAATCTCTCTCTCTCATCTGCATTCCTCTCTTCTCCAGGTGCATACACGCTTATTATGACCCACTTCTCGCATCCAACCTTTACTTTAATCCACATAATTCTTGAATTTACACATTCATATTCTCTTTTCTCCTTCCATAACTGATCATTTAACATTACTGCTACCCCTTCCTTTGCTCTAACTCTCTCAGATACTCCAGATTTAATCCCATTTATTTCCCCCCACTGAAACTCTCCTACCCCCTTCAGCTTTGTTTCGCTTAGAGCCAGGACATCCAACTTCTTTTCATTCATAACATCAGCAATCATCTGTTTCTTGTCATCCGCACTACATCCACGCACATTTAAGCATCCCAGTTTTATAAAGTTTTTCTTCTTCTCTTTTTTAGTAAATGTATACAGGAGAAGGGGTTACTAGCCCATTGCTCCCGGCATTTTAGTCGCCTCATACGACACGCATGGCTTACGGAGGAAAGATTCTTTTCCACTTCCCCATGGACAATAGAAGAAATAAAAAAGAAACAAGAGCTATTTAGAAAAAGGAGAAAAAACCTAGATGTATGTATATATATATATATATTATATATATTATATATATATATATATATATATATTATATATATATATATATATATATATATATATATTATATATATATATATATTATTTTATTATTTATTATCACACTGGCCGATTCCCACCAAGGCAGGGTGGCCCGAAAAAGAAAAACTTTCACCATCATTCACTCCATCACTGTCTTGCCAGAAGGGGGGCTTTACACTACAGTTTTTAAACTGCAACATTAACACCCCTCCTTCAGAGTGCAGGCATATATATATATAATATATATATATATATATATATATATATTATATATATATATATATATATATATATATATATATATATATATATATATATTTAATATTTTTGGCAACACGTCTTTAGAATAAACTGAGAACATTTATATTAATTGAAAACATCAAGAAAACCAGGACTGATTCTTGTGGAACACCACTTGTGATTTCTTTTGGGGAACACCACTTTGATGTCTCTGTGGAACACCACTTGTGATGTTCCGTGGAACACCCTTGTGATTTTCTCTGTGGAACACCATTTGGGTGATTTTCCCTCTGTGGAACCCCCACTTTTGATGTTCTCTGTGGAACACCACTTTTTGATTTTCCCTTCTGTGGAACACCATTTTGTGATTTTCCCTCTTGGGGAAACACCCCCTTGTGATGTTTTTCTGTGGAACACCACTTGTGATTTTTCTCTGGGAACACCACTTGTGATGTTCTCTGTGGAACCCTCCCTTTGTGATTTTCCCAAATGGGGAAACCCCACTAGAGATGTTTTTCTCTGTGGAACCTCGCAGTAAAGATGTTTATGAAAAGACGATGATGATAAATGAGGGATGAGGGATAATAAAAATAAAAAATAATAATAATAAAAAAATAATAAAATAATAATAATAATAAAAATCGGGTGTTGCCAGGTGTACAAAATTTATGGGCCTCTGCCGGGCGCACGATCCCCACACTGTCTTCATTACGGGGCGGGTAAAGATAATAATCGACGATAATTGGGGGTTTGATTAAGGGAAAAAAATCGTAAATGGAATGCTCAACCGAAGTTTAAACCGAAAAAGGGGTGAGGTGACTCTTCGGGAGGGGGGGAAAGGAGGAAAACGATCCCTGCACGTCCTGTAATATCTGCACGATATTTTGATATCTGCAAACCTGTGATACATGTACGTTTACCTGTGATACCTTACGATAACTGTGATCCCTTTGCATCATACCGGGTGATATCAAAAACGATACCTTAATACCGGGCACGATACCTGTAAAAACCTGAAACGATATCTATGAAATTTGAACATACCTGGGGAAACCTAAACGATACCTTTTTAAAAACCTGTGATACCTGCACGATACCCGTGTGATTTTTTTCCAGATTTAGGGAGCAAAACTTTTCAAAAGGGCAGGGGGACGGGACCACCTCTAAACAAGGTTTTTCCAAGGGTGATGGATGATGACATTCTCCGCGCTAACTCTTCGTTCAATGAAAAGCCTACTGTTAAGCGAAACGTTTCAAAACAACAAATACCAACTTTTTCCCCTTTGTGCCCTTACTTATCAACCTGTGGGTTTTTTTGGGTAAAACCATTTTTACTTTAAAAATCGTCAAGCCCTTCCAGAAAACCATAATAAGTAGTTTTGGGGGAATTTTTAAAATTCTACCCCAAATTTGACTTCAATTCTTTGACTGGGAACCCAAAGTCAAAGAACTCCCTAGAGATAATCCAGGACTGCTTTTTTTAAAACTTTTTTGTGACAAACCCCAATAAGGGGTTTTATAACCGTTTATTTTTTGGTTTTTTATAAAAAAGGGAAACCCTCTTGTACCTGTAGGTTTTTAAAAAACCGACAAGTTATAAGTGAGACACTTGTGAAACCCTTCGGGTATCTTTTTTCGGGAAATTTTTTCTCCAGCCTTTGGTTTTCTATAAATAAAAAGCAGAAAAATGTAGAAGATAGGAGGAGTCTGGGTAATCCAGTCTCCAGCCTGGAGCCCGATGTGTTCAGCCCTTGAGTTTTTGATAAACTGGACACACCCACCCCCATGAAACTCTTGTTAAAACCGGAGATTAGGAGGACCCCGAACCACCACCAAAACATCGACTGTTTTAAAACACCTAAATTCCAATTGAAAGAAAGGAAAAAGTGAAGCAAGACAGTGTAGTAAGACAGTGTAGTAAGACAGTGTAGTAAGACAGTGAAAGTAAGACGTGTAGTAAGGACAGTGTAAGACATTTGTAGTAAGACAGTAAAATTAAAGACATCTAGCCGGTAGTTATGACTGTAACTGGGGGGGGAAATCCAACGTACTGAAAAAGGATGAAATTTTATAAATGTCAACCATTCAGAGTGAGGGGTTGACATCCAGACCATTTGAGATTATACTTACCCTCTGATTTTAAAGGGGCAGTCCCCTTCAGAAATCGCTAGCTATTATACATACTAGTCTATGATTGTTAAAAGGGTTTTAAAAAATTACCGACAAGTTAAGTGTGCATCATTTGGGGGTATTTTTTATTGATAAAAATTTGCCTATACGTGGGCCCTTCTTCAGTCAAAAAAAAAGTGAGCGGGTAGAAATGAAAAAAAGATGATGTAATAAAGTCCAAAAAACCCCTTGGAGAAAAAGTATTTGGGGTTTGGTCAGTACCTCAGCCTGGAGAAATTTCACCCCATTGTTTTGAAACGATATAGTTCCAATTGCAGTGCTAAAAACCCTTTAAAAATTTCTTTTAAATTTCGGGATGGTATCTGATTACTTTTTCTGCATTGTTGGAAATTTTCACCAAAAAAATATTGCAAATACTGGGGGCAGATATACTGAAAAACCCCAAAAAAATTTAAATTTTGGGGCGTTTTTCTTTTTTTATTGTGGGGATTGTTATTTTTAAACATTGTGGAATTGTTCACTTATTACCATGTTTATTTTTTATTTATTATTATAAAGATTGTTTTCCCCTTTAAAAATGTGATTGTTCCTTTATTATATAAAGTTTTCCCTTTTTTATATATTGTTCCTTTTTTATGTGATTGTTTTCCCTTTTTTATGTGATTGTTCCTTTTTTATATGGGTTGTTCCTTTATTTTATGATTGTTTTCCCTTTTTTATAAGTTGTTCCTTTTTTTATGTTATTGTTCCCTTTTTAATGATGTTCCTTTATTATAAAGATTTTTTCCTTTTTTTAGTGATTGTTCCTTTTTTATGTGAAATTGGGTTTCCCTTTAAAATATGATTGTTCCTTTTTTTAAAATATTGTTCCTTTATTTTGTATTGTTCCTTTTTTATATGATTTTTTCCCTTTTTTATGTAATTGTTTCCTTTTTAAAATGATTGTTCCTTTAATTTTGTGATTGTTCCTTTTAAATTTTGTGATTTGTTTTCCCTTTAAATTTTGTGATTTTTTCCCTTTTTTATATGAATTTTTTTCCTTTATTATATTTTAAAAAATTTTTTCCTTTATTATGTGATTGATCCTTTATTTAAAGAATTTTCCTTAAATTTTGGATTTTTTCCTTTATTAGTATTTTTCCTTTATTAATGATTGGGTTTCCCTTTTTTTTAATGGGTTGTTCCTTTATTAAAGTGATTGTTCCTTTATTATGTGATTGTTTCCTTTTTTATATGATTGTTCCCTTTAATTTTGTGATTTTTTCCTTTATTATATGATTGTTCCTTTAAATTTTGTATTGTTCCTTTTTGTGATTGTTCCCTTTAAATTTTAAAAGATTGTTTTTTTTAATTTTTGTGATTGTTCCTTTATTATATGATTGTTCCTTTATTATATGATTTTTCCTTTATTAGTATTTTTTCCTTTTTATGGATTGGGTTTCCCTTTTTTTATGTGATTGTTCCTTTTTTTTATTGATTGTTTTCCCTTTAAATTTTATGATTGTTCCTTAATTATGTGATTGTTCCTTTTTTTATTTTATTGTTTCCTTTATTATGTGTTTTTTCCTTTATTTTGTGATTGTTCCCCTTTTTTATATATTGGGTTTCCCTTTAATTTTTGTGATTTTTTTTTTTTTCCCCCCCCCCCTTTTTTTATGTGATTGTTCCTTTTTTTATGTGATTGTTCCTTTAAATTTTGTGATTGTTTTTCCCTTTTTTGTTAGGTTACTGTTTAAAATTTTTTACTATGGATTGTTTTTTTTATTATTATATGATTGTTTATTTTTTGGTTATTAATTGTGCCTTTATTTTTGTTTGATTGTTTTCTATACTGGTGAATATCGCTGGCCAGGTACCTGTTCCTCCCTTATACTGGTGAAGTATCCCCTGGCCAGGGTACCTGAAGCTTGCTATACTGGGAAAAATATCGCGGGCCAGGGACCTGGGTCTTGCTATACGGTGAAGTATCGCTGGCCAGATCCTGAAGCTTGGGTATACTGGTGAAGAAACGCGGGCCAGTAAACCCGAAAGCCTGCTATACTGGTGAAGTATCGCGGCCAGGGACCTGATTTCCCGCTTTACTGGTGAAGTATCGCGGGCCAGGTAAACCCGATGGGCCCGCTATTCTGGTGAAGTATCGCTGGCCAGGTACCTGATGCCTGCTATACTGGTGAAGTATCGCTGGCCAGGTACCTGATGCCTGCTATACTGGTGAAGTATCGCGGGCCAGGTACCTGATGCCTGCTATACTGGTGAAGTATCGCTGGCCAGATACCTGATGCCTGCTATACTGGTGAAGTATCGCGGGCCAGATACCTGATGCCTGCTATACTGGTGAAGTATCGCTGGCCAGATACCTGATGCCTGCTATACTGGTGAAGTATAGCTGGCCAGGTACCTGATGCCTGCTATACTAGTGAAGTATAGCTGGCCAGGATACCTGATGCCTGTTTATGCTGGCGAAGTATCGCGGGCCAGGTACCTGAGGCCTGCTATACTGGCGAAGTATCGCGGGCCAGGTACCTGAGGCCTGATATACTGGTGAAGTATAGCTGGTCAGGTACCTGATGCCTGCTATACTGGTGAAGTATCGCGGGCCAGGTACCTGAGGCCTGCTATACTGGTGAAGTATAGCTGGCCAGATACCTGATGCCTGCTATACTGGTGAAGTATCGCGGGCCAGGTACCTGAGGCCTGCTATACTGGTGAAGTATAGCTGGCCAGGTACCTGATGCCTGCTATACTGGTGAAGTATCGCGGGCCAGATACCTGAGGCCTGCTATACTGGTGAAGTATAGCTGGCCAGATCCCTTGATGCTTGCTATACTGGGAAGTATCGCGGGCCAGGTACCTGAGGCCTGCTATACTGGTGAAGTATTGTTGCCAGATAGAGGCCTGCTATACTGGTGAAGTATAGACCCCCTGGCCCAGGAATACTGATGCCCTGCTATACTGGTGAAGTACCCCGCCCGGGCCCAACTGGTAAACCGGAGGGACCTGCTATACTGGTGAAGTATCTGGCCAGTACCTGATGCCTGCTATACTGGGAAGTATAGCGGGCCAGGTACCTGAGGCCTGCTATACTGGTGAAGTATAGCTGGCCAGATACTTGATGCCTGCTATACTGGTGAAGTATCGCGGGCCAGGTACCTGAGGCCTGCTATACTGGTGAAGTATCTGGCCAGGTACCTGAGCCTGCTATACTGGCGAAGTATAGCTGGCCAGGTACCTGAGGCCTGCTATACTGGCGAAGTATCGCGGGCCAGGTACCTGAGGCCTGCTATACTGGTGAAGTATCGCGGGCCAGGTACCTGAGGCCTGCTATACTGGTGAAGTATCGCGGGCCAGATACCTGATGCCTGCTATACTGGTGAAGTATCGCTGGCCAGATACCTGAGGCCTGCTATACTGGTGAAGTATAGCTGGCCAGATACCTGATGCCTGCTATACTGGTGAAGTATCGCGGGCCAGGGACCTGAGGCCTGCTATACTGGGTGAAGTATCGTGGCCTAGCACCTGAGGCCTGCTATACTGGTGAAGTATCGCGGGCCAGATACCTGAGGCCTGCTATACTGGTGAAGTATAGCTGGCCAGATACTTGAGGGTTGCTATACTGGTGAAGTATCGCGGGCCAGGTACCTGAGGCCTGCTATACTGGTGAAGTATTGTGATCCCAGCACCTGAGGCCTGCTATACTGGTGAAGTATCGTGATCGCAGCACCTGAGGCCTGCTATACCTGGTGAAGTATCGTGATCCAGCACCTGAGGCCTGCTATACTGGTGAAGTATCGTGATCCCAGCACCTGAGGCCTGCTATACCTGTGAAGTATCGTGATTGCAGCACCTGAGGCGTGCTATACTGGTGAAGTATCGTGATCCCAGTACCTGAGGCCTGCTATACTGGTGAAGTATCGCGGGCCAGATACCTGAGGCCTGCTATACTGGTGAAGTATACGGCAGATACCTAGGCGCCTGAGGCCCTGTGGCCTGTACTGGTGAAGTATCGTGATCCCAGCACCTGAGGCCTGCTATTCTGGTGAAGTATCGTGATCCCAGCACCTGAGGCCTGCTGTACCTGTCTCGTAATAAGTAATACTAACGATGTAAAAAGAGGTAAAAGCTAACATCACTGCATATTACGACAACCTTTCGGTCCGACTTGGACTAAGACCGAAACGTCGTCGTAAGCTCCTCTCTCCTATTCACGGTTATTTGTGTACCTTAACAAAACACTGCAAGTAACCAAAAAATAGTTACGCTTAAAACATAATTAATACAAAATATAATAGTGACTATTCTTCTCTAAAGATCACATGGTTAGTTATGTGTCAACTAAGAATTTTAATTGCTTTATAACGATGTGGTTAGGTAATAATTGCATGCATTGTTCACAAATGATAACCGGGCAAAAAGATTATTATTTTTTCTCGTCCAGCAGAAAAGTGAACATCATTCAGGGAAATAAACAGACACTCGCCTCTCCTATAACCCCCTGGGGGGGGGGGAGTTTATTATCATTTTTAAAAATGCCGACAGTCCAAAAATGAAGAATTATATGAGGTAATTCAAGAGCTCCTCTATATAATTCATTATATAATATGTGTATAGTCCATTATATAAGATATATAATCATAGGTTTGGTAGATATAATAAATTCATAGCAGAATCTTATATCAAGAATATTTTATTACCATTAGATATGAATTAAAATTTGTAAGGTATATAAATATATATATATAAAATATATATATATTATATATATATATATATATATAAATATATATATATATATATAATATATAAATAAGAATAACGTTTTTCCATCTTAAATAATCTCACTATCCAATTAACGAATCTTTTAAA
>NC_069474.1:17111803-17116803 GCF_026875155.1 Cherax quadricarinatus | reverse complement strand
TGAGCACAAGAATTAGCTATGTTTCCCTGTGATATTCCATCACACAGGATGGGTTTCCCTGTGATATTCCATCACACAGGATGGGTTCTTCCCGTGATATTCCATCACACAGGATGGGTTTCCCTGTGATATTCCATCACACAGGATGGGTTTCCCTGTGAATATTCCATCACACAGGATGGGTTTCCCTGTGATATTCCATCACACAGGATGGGTTTCCCTGTCATATTCCATCACACAGGATGGGTTTCCCTGTCATATTCCATCACACAGGATGGGTTTCCCCTTCTATTCCATCACACATGGGTGGGTTTCCCTGTCATATTCCATCACACAGGGTGTGTTCCCTGTCATTTCTCACACAGGGTGGTTTCCCTGTCATATTCCATCACACAGGATGGGTTTCCCTGTCATATTCCATCACATGGGTGGGTTTCCCTGTCAATTCCATCATACAGGTGGGTTTCCTGTCATATTTCCATCACACAGGTGGGTTTCCCTGTCATACTCCATCACACAGGGTGGGTTTCCCTGTCATATTCCATCACACAGGATGGGTTTGCGTCATATTCCATCACACAGGATGGGTTTCCCTGTCATATTCCATCACACAGGATGGTTTCCCTGTCATACTCCATCACACAGGATGGTTTCCCTGTCATACTCCATCACACAGGATGGTTTCCCTGTCATACTCCATCACACAGATGGTTTCCCTGTCATATTCCATCACACAGGGTGGGTTTCCCTGTCATATTCCATCACACAGGGTGGGTTTCCCTGTCATATTCCATCACACAGGGTGGGTTTCCCTGTCATACTCCATCACACAGGGTGGGTTTCCCTGTCATATTCCATCACACAGGATGGGTTTCCCGGTCATATCCATCACACAGGATGGGTTTCCCTGTCATATTCCATCACACAGATGGGTTTCCCTGTCATATTCATCACACAGGATGGGTTCCCTGTCATATTCCATCACACAGGATTGGATTTCCTGTCTTATGTCCATCACACAGGATGGTTTCCCTGTCATATTCAATCACACAGGATGGCTTTCCCTGTCTATTCCATCACACAGGATGAGTTTCCTGTCATATTCCACACACAGGATGGGTTTCCTGGTCATATATCCATCACACAGGGGGGTTTCCCTGTTATATTCCATCACAGATGGTTTCCCTGTCATTATTCCATCACACAGATGGTTTCCCTGTCATATTCCATCACACAGGATGGGTTTCCCTGTCATATTCCATCACACAGGGTGGGTTTCCCTGTCATATTCCATCACACAGGGTGGGTTTCCCTGTCATATTCCATCACACAGGGGTTTCCCTGTCATATTCCATCACACAGGATGGGTTTCCCTGTCATATTCCCTCACACAGGATTGGTTTCCCTGTCATATTCCATCACACAGGGTGGGTTTCCCTGTCATATTCCATCACACAGGATGGGTTTCCCTGTCATATTCCATCACACAGGATGGGTTTCCCTGTCACATTCCATCACACAGGATGGGTTTCCCTGTCATATTCCATCACACAGGGTGGGTTTCCCTGTCATATTCCATCACACAGGGTGGGTTTCCTTGTCATATTCCATCACACAGGGTGGGTTTCCCTGTCATATTCCATCACACAGGGTGGGTTTCCCTGTCATATTCCATCACACAGGATGGGGTTCCCTGTCATATTCCATCACACAGGGTGGGTTTCCCTGTCATATTCCATCACATAGGGTGAGTTTCCCTCTCATATTCCATCACACAGGATGGGTTTCCCTGTCATATTCCATCACACAGGATGGGTTTCCCTGTCATATTCCATCACACAGGATTGGTTTCCCTGTCATATTCCATCACACAGGGTGGGTTTCCCTGTCATATTCCATCACACAGGATGGGTTTCCCTGTCATATTCCATCACACAGGATGGGTTTCCCTGTCACATTCCATCACACAGGATGGGTTTCCCTGTCATATTCCATCACACAGGGTGGGTTTCCCTGTCATATTCCATCACACAGGGTGGGTTTCCTTGTCATATTCCATCACACAGGGTGGGTTTCCCTGTCATATTCCATCACACAGGGTGGGTTTCCCTGTCATATTCCATCACACAGGATGGGTTTCCCTGTCATATTCCCTCACACAGGGTGGGTTTCCCTGTCATATTCCATCACAAGGGTGAGTTTCCCTTCATATTCCATCACACAGGATGGGTTTCCCTGTCATATTCCATCACACAGGATGGGTTTCCCTGTCATATTCCATCACACAGGATGGGTTTCCCTGTCATATTCCATCACACAGGGTGGGTTTCCCTGTCATATTCCATCACACAGGGTGGGTTTCCCTGTCATATTCCATCACACAGGATGGGTTTCCCTGTCATATTCCATCACACAGGATGGGTTTCCCTGTCATATTCCATCACACAGGGTGGGTTTCCCTGTCATATTCCATCACACAGGATGGGTTTCCTGTCATATTCCATCACACAGGTGGGTTTCCCTGTCATATTCCATCACATAGGGTGAGTTTCCCTGTCATATTCCATCACACAGGATGGGTTTCCCTGTCATATTCCATCACACAGGATGGGTTTCCCTGTCATATTCCATCATACAGGATGGGTTTCCCTGTCATATTCCATCACACAGGGTGGGTTTCCCTGTCATATTCCATCACACAGGGTGGTTTCCTGTCATACTCCATCACACAGGGTGGGTTTCCCTGTCATATTCCATCACACAGGATGGGTTTCCCTGTCATATTCCATCATACAGGACGGGTTTCCCTGTCATATTCCATCACACAGGATGGGTTTCCCTGTCATATTCCATCACACAGGATGGGTTTCCCTGTCATATTCCATCATACAGGACGGGTTTCCCTGTCATATTCCATCCACACAGGTGGGGTTTCCCTGTCATATTCCAATCACACAGGGTGGGTTTCCCTGTCATACTCCATCACACAGGGTGGGTTTCCCTGTCATATTCCATCACACAGGATGGGTTTCCCTGTCATATTCCATCACACAGGATGGGTTTCCCTGTCGTATTCCATCACACAGGATGGGTTTCCCTGTCATATTCCATCACACAGGATGGGTTTCCCTGTCATATTCCATCACACAGGATGGGATTTCCCTGTCATATTCCATCACACAGGATGGGTTTCCCTGTCATAATCCATCACACAGGATGGGTTTCCCTGTCATATTCCATCACACAGGATGAGTTTCCCTGTCATATTCCATCACACAGGATGGGTTTCCCTGTCATATTCCATCACACAGGGTGGGTTTCCCTGTTATATTCCATCACACAGGATGGGTTTCCCTGTCATATTCCATCACACAGGATGGGTTTCCCTGTCATATTCCATCACACAGGATGGGTTTCCCTGTCATATTCCATCACACAGGACGGGTTTCCCTGTCATATTCCATCACACAGGATGGGTTTTCCTGTCATATTCCATCACACAGGGTGGGTTTCCCTGTCATATTCCATCACACAGGATGGGTTTTCCTGTCATATTCCATCACACAGGATGGGTTTCCCTGTCATATTCCATCACACAGGATGGGTTTTCCTGTCATATTCCATCACACAGGATGGGTTTTCCTGTCATATTCCATCACACAGGATGGGTTTCCCTGTCATATTCCATCACACAGGATGGGTTTTCCTGTCATATTCCATCACACAGGATGGGTTTTCCTGTCATATTCCATCACACAGGATGGGTTTTCCTGTCATATTCCATCACACAGGATGGGTTTCCCTGTCATATTCCATCACACAGGATGGGTTTCCCTGTCATATTCCATCAACATAGTGTTGAAATGTTTTAGTCTAAGTTTGGAGACTTTAGTAGAGCAGTGAGGTTATCGTCAAGTATTCCATTAAAAGTTCATCAACTGCAGCATCTTCAAGTTCTTCCTTGCAACAGATCTGGAGTTACTATGACTCTGGAATTACCGTCTCTCAGGTTGACCTACCTAGCATACACACACGAGAATGAAAAGTAGATGGGGCGATGTTTTTAAATTCACGCTTATTCATTATTAAATCGTTATTATTTTTATATGAAATAGAATCAGTTATTATGTAAGTTAAGTAATTATAATCTTGGGTAGCGCTAAACCCCCAAGGGCAAGACAGAACATAAAGATATGGGATTTAAGAAAGTACCAAGGAGGCAAACTAGATATTTATACCAAACACGAAGAAAAGAAATGAGAAAAACAGAGGGACTGATCACCTTACAAACTATTCCTCCAAAGTTGAGGGACTGATTAAACATCTTTACTTTGTTATTACGCCTGCTGCCTCTGTATTTAACTGATGAAGCCTACTGTGTAGGTGAAACGTTTCAATCAACAATGCATTCAACTGTTGCACAAGTATCTTAGTCTTCAACACGTCATTATATACCATTTTTAACAAGATAAACAGAGAACGCCAATAGTTCAAAAACGTTACCGAGAAGACAGGACGAGGAGCAAGAGAGCTTGGAAACGCAGAAAAAATCAAACAGCAGAAAACAAGGAATCAAGGACGAGGACGAGAAACACACAAGAATCAGAAGGGAAACTGTCAAACAATGATATTTATACAGCACCACTGGACAAAACACTGGCATAGTTACTCCACAGCCACATAAGAAAAAAAAAGACAACTGTGAAGGTACCTGTGATAATGATGAGGAAGGGTAGAATACTGGTGGAGAAAGACAAACGTGAAAGTAATGAGCAAAGGAATCAAAGTGGTTTTTGCAGAGGAAAGTGGAAAGCTACAGGAAGGGACTTTGGTAGAACCAGATCAACAGTTTCGTAAGTAAGACACATGTGCAAAAGTTAGGTATCTTTATTCCGAAACGTTTCGCCTACACAGCAGGCTTCTTCAGTCGAGTACAGAAGATTTTTCAGAAGCAGTAGAGATGTGAAGACGATGTAATCAGTCCATCACACTTGAAGGGT
>NC_069474.1:17086803-17106803 GCF_026875155.1 Cherax quadricarinatus | reverse complement strand
TCCCGCTCCCTTGGCTCCCAGGCCACATTCCAAGCGCCCCTCCCCACACACTCTAGCTCCCTTGGCTCCCAGGCCACATCCCAAGCGCCCCTCCCCACACTCTGCCTCCCTTAGGCTCCCAGGCCAGATCCCTAGCATCCCTCTTCGCACACTCCCGCTCCCTTGGCTCCCAGGCCACATTCCAAGCGCCCCTCCCCACACACTCCCGCTCCCTTGGCTCCCAGGCCACATCCCAAGCGCCCCTCCCACACACTGCAGCCCCCTTTTGGCTGCCAGGCCACATCCAAGCGCCCCCCCCCACACATTGCTGCTCCTTGGCCCCCGGGCCACATCCCAAGCGCCCCCTCCTCCCCACACTGCTGCCCCATGGCTCCCAGGCCCAACCAAGCGCCCCTCCCCACCACACTGCCTCCCTTAGGCTCCCAGGCCACATCCCTAGCACCCCTCCCCACACACTCCCGCTCCCTTGGCTTCCAAGCCACATCCCTAGCGCCCCTCCCCACACACTGCTGCTCTCTTGGCTCCCAGGCCACATCCCTAGCACCTCTCCTCACACATTCCTGCTCCCTTGGCTCCCAGGCCACATCCCTAGCACCCCTCCTCACACACTGCTGCTCCCTTGGCTCCCAGGCCACATCCCAAGCGCCCCTCCCCACACACTGCAGCTCCCATGGCTCCCAGGCCACATCCCAAGCGCCCCCCCCCACACACTGCTGCTCCCTTGGCTCCCAGGCCACATCCCAAGCGCCCCTCCCCACACACTGCTGCTCCCTTGGCTCCCAGGCCACATCCCAAGCGCCCCCCCACACACTGCCTCCCTTAGGCTCCCAGGCCACATCCTAGCACCCCCCCCCCACACACTCCCGCTCCCTTGGCTTCCAGGCCACATCCCTAGGCGCCCCTCCCCACACACTGCTGCTCTCTTGGCTTCCAGGCCACATCCCAAGTGCCCCTCCTCACACACTGCCTCCCTTAGGCTCCCAGGCCACATCCCTAGCGCCCCTCCCCACACACTGCTGCTCTCTTGGCTTCCAGGCCACATCCCAAGCGCCCCTCCCCACACACTGCTGCTCTTCTGCCTCCCTTAGGCTCCCGGGCCACATCCCAAGCGCCCCTCCCCACACACTGCCTCCCTTAGGCTCCCAGGTCACTTCCAAGCGCCCCTCCCCACACACTCCAGCTCCCTTGGCTCCCAGGCCACATACCAAGCGCCCCTCCCCACACACTGCCTCCCTTAGGCTCCCGGCCACACCCCTAGCACCCCTCCCCACACACTCCCGCTTCCTTGGCTTCCAGGCCACATCCCTAGCGCCCCTCCCCACACACTGCTGCTCTCTTGGCTTCCAGGCCATATCCCAGCACCCCCCCCTACCCCACACTGCTGCTCCTTGGCTCCAGGCCACATCCCAAGCACCCCCCCCCCACCCCACACTGTGCTCTCCTTGGCCCCCCAGGCCACATCCCTAGCACCCCTCCCCACACACTGCTGCTCCCTTGGCTCCCAGGCCACATCCCAAGCGCCATTCTCCACACACTGCCTCCCTTAGGCTCCCAGGCCACATCCCTAGCACCCATATCCACACACTACCGCTCCCTTGGCTCACAGGCCACATCCCAAGCGCCCCTCCCGACACACTGCCGCTCCCTTGGCTCACAAGCCACATCCCTAGCACCCCTCCCCACACACTGCTGCTCCCTTGGCACCCAGGCCACATCCCTAGCACCCCTCACCCCACACTGCCGCTCCCTTTGCTCCCAGGCCACATTCCAAGCGCCCCTCCCCACACACTGCCGCTCCCTTGGCAGGGTACTGGTCACAGTGCAGGGTAGTAGTATCATGTGGGGTTCGAACACGTGGATAGGGTAAAGAAATACTCACGTAGGCTGGTAGTATGTATATTACGGATAGTGTGGGAAGTGCCAAACAGCCGTGACCTGCCTCCTTGCTCTCACTCGTAAGACTGACTAACCCCAGTACCCATATGTGAAGGGGTGTTTGAAATACTGCTGTGGTCAGCAGCAATATGAATACAGACAGTGATTCACGCAGAGACGGTTGGTAGTGAGTCATCTACTGGTACACTGGTTACTGGTAACTGGTTACTAGGAACTGGTACTACTACTGAGAGTAGTCACAGTGCAGGGTAGCGGTCACAGTGCACGGTAGTGGTCATAGTGCAGGGTAGTGATCACAGTGCAGGGTTGTGTCACAGTGCAGGATAGTAGTCACAGTGCAGGGTATTAGTCACAGTGCAGGGTAGTAGTCACAGTGCATGGTAGTAGTCACAGTGCAGGGTAGCAGTCACAGTGCAGAGTAGTAGTCACAGTGCAGAGTAGTAGTCACAGTGCAGAGTAGTAGTCACAGTGCAGAGTAGTAGTCACAGTGCAGAGTAGTAGTTACAGTGCAGGGTAGCAGTCACAGTGCAGAGTAGTAGTCACAGTGCAGGGTAGTAGTCACAGTGCAGAGTAGTAGTCACAGTGCAGAGTAGTAGTCACATTTCAGAGGGAGTAGTCACAGTGCAGAGTAGGGAGTCACAGTGCAGAGTAGTAGTTACAGTGCAGGGTAGTAGTCACAGTGCAGAGTAGTAGTTACAGTGCAGAGTAGTAGTCACAGTGCAGAGTAGTAGTCACAGTGCAGGGTAGCAGTCACAGTGCAGAGTAGTAGTCACAGTGCAGAGTAGTAGTCACAGTGTAGAGTAGTAGTCACAGTGCAGAGTAGTAGTCACAGTGCAGAGTAGTAGTTACAGTGCAGGGTAGTAGTCACAGTGCAGGGTAGTAGTCACAGTGCAGGGTAGTAGTCACAGTGCAGAGTAGTAGTCACAGTGCAGAGTAGTAGTTACAGTGCAGGGTAGTAGTGACAGTGCAGAGTAGTAGTCACAGTGCAGGGTAGTAGTCACAGTGCAGGGTAGTAGTCACAGTGCAGGGTAGTAGTCACAGTGCAGGGTAGTAGTCACAGTGCAGGGTAGTAGTCAAAAATATTTTTTTGCAACCAAAAATTTTAATATGATTTTTTGAAGTTTGTCCCCCGGTCAGTGTCCTTCCGGAGTGAAATCATTTGGTCCTCCACCAGTGGTGTGTCCTCACTGCTGAGATCTAGGAATGGACTCATCACCCAGTCTAGTATTTTAAGCAAAACAAGATTCTCAAATCTGTCATATATGTCTCTGTGGAGGTCATTTATTGACAGATGTTTATTACAACTTAATTTGAGTTTTATTAAAATATATATTATATATATTATAATATATAATATATATATATATATTTTATATATATATATATTCTGTGTTGTGTGTGTGTGTGTGTGTGTGTGTGTGTGTGTGTGTGTGTGTGGGGTGTGTGTGTGTGTTGTGTGTGTGTGTGTGTGTGTGTGTGTGTGTTTGTGTGTGTTTGTGTGTTTGTGTGTTTGTGTGTGTGTGTGTGTGTGGTGCCGAATAGGCAAAACTGGTCAATTAGTAAGAACTCATTTCAAGTTAAGCCCTTCCTAAAATTTTCTCTTACACGTTTAAATATATATATTTTTTAATTTATGTTAATGTAAAAATTAATAATTTTGTACCAAAAGAACCTCAGAAAACTTACCTAACCTTATTATAACAAGCATAATTTAATTCAGCTTAATCCAACTAAATATATTTTAGATAAGTTTACAGTAATTTAATAATAAACAAACAAAATGAAATTTTTTTTCGTTAGGTTCAGAATGTTTTTTACGAAATTATTGCATACACAAATTTTCATTTGCTTTATTCGGCATGAAGAACGTTACCATTTAAGCCAAAATCGCAGTTTTTACCTATTCAGCACGACATATATATAAACTCCATCCTGTACACTAAACTCCAGCACACACTAAACTCCGGTACACACTAAACTCCATCACACTAAACCCCAGCACATACTAAACTCCATCACACTAAACGCCATCACACATATTAGACACCATCATACATATTCATTCCCTTACAGGACTCCCGGGGATCCTTCCATCACCCAGGGGAATGTAGGATGGGATAGAGGATAGGCGGTGAGATCTAATCCACCTAGCAGGACGTCCCATAACCCAGGGGGGTGATGGAACACAGTAGGAGGAGGAGGAGGAGGATAATGATGAAGGTGAGAGAGTCTGAGAATGTAGATAATGAGATGGAGAGGCAAGGAGGGAAGCAGTGGGCAGAGGAAGAGAAGACTGAAAGGTAAGGAGATTGAAGAGAGAAGGGGAGAGAATGAAGCAAGTGAGAAAAATAGAAAGTAAAAGGTGGGTTAAAGAGGGAAAGAGAAAAACAGAGACAGAGTCAAAATACGGAAGCTCACGACCCTTTAACTTTGTAGAGGAGGAAAATGAAGGGTGAAGGAAAATGAAGGAAAGTGAAGGAAGATGAAGGAGGGGGAAGGAAGATGAAGGAGGGTGAAGGAAGATGGAAAAGGGCGAAGGAAGGTGAAGGAAGATAGAGGTGGGTGAAGGAAAAATGAAGGGGGGAATGAAGGAAGATGGAGGGTGAAGGAAGATGAAGGTGAAAAAAAGGTGAAGGAGGGTGAAGGAAGATGAAGGAAGGAGGGTGAAGGAAGATGAAGGAGAGAGGGTGAAGGAAGATGAAGGAGGAAAAGTGAAGGAGTAGAGGCAGGAGTATTGAGGGTAAGGACACAGTTGTGTCACTGAGGATATTAGATGTCACTGTCTCTGTGTCACTGAGGATATTAGATGTCACTGTCTCTGTGTCACTGAGGATATTACATGTCACTGTCTCTGTGTACTGAGGAATTAGATGTCACTGTCTCTGTGTCATGAGGATATTACCCTGTTCCTGTCTCTGTGTCCTGAGGATAAATTTGATGTCACTGTCTCTGTGTCACTGAGGATATTAGATGTCACTGTCTCTGTGTCACTGAGGATATTACATGTCACTGTCTCTGTGTCACTGAGGATATTAGATGTCACTGTCTCTGTGTCACTGAGGATATTAGATGTCACTGTCTCTGTGTCATTGAGGATATTAGATGTCACTGTCTCTGTGTCACCTAGGATATTAGATGTCACTGTCTGTCACTCAGGATAATAGATGTCACTGTCTCTGTGTGAGCACTGTGGAATAATGAGTTCACAATTCCGTGAAGTTCCTCGTGGTGTCAGCCTTTCCGTCGTAATGTCAGCCTTCCCCTCGTGGTGTCAGCCTTCCCCTCGTAATGTCAGCCTTCCACTCGTAATTTCAGCTTTCCTCTCGTAGTGTTAGCTTTCCCCTCCTAATGTCAGTCTTTCTCCTCATGGTGTCAGCCTCACTCTCCTAATGTCAGCCTCCAACTCGTAGTGTCAGCCTTCCCCTCGTAGTGTCAGTCTTCCCCCTCATAGTGTCAGCCTCCCCCTTATAGTGTCACCCTCCCCTCATAGTGCCAGCCTTCCCCTCGTAATGTCACCCTCCCCTCATAGTGTCACCCTCCCCCTCGTAATTATCACCCCCCCCCATAGTGTCAGCCCCCCCTCATTTGTGTCACCTCCCCCTGTAATGTCAGCCTTCCCCTCATAGTGTCACCCTCCCCTTCGTAGTTTCAGTCTTCCCCCTCATAGTGTCAGCCTCCCCTCGTAATGTCACCCTCCCCCTCATAGCGTCAGTTCCCCCTCGTAATGTCAGCCTTCCCCTTAATGTCACCCTCCCCTCAAAGTGTCGCCTCCCCCTCATTGTGTCAGCCTCTCCTCGTAATGTCAGCCTTCCCCTCGTAATGTCAGCTTTCCTCTCGTAGTGTCAGCCTTCCTCGTAGTGTCAGCCTTCCCCTTTCACTACGTCAGCGCCATTTCCTGCTACCACGCAACAGTAATTAATTCAGAAGAGTAACTGTTTACAGAAATATTGCATCACTGAAGCATTTTATTAAATAAATTACTGTAAATTTTGTACCAGAGTTCCACTTTTCTCTTTAACCTTCATTCATAATTTTTTCATTCTTTATATATCGTTATTTCTCATATAGTTATATATTGGTACATGATAAAAAATAAGTCTATTTATTATATATATATATTACTGTCTTTATCTTACCAGTATACTGGTACATGATAACGATATATTTATTGATTATTATTTATATTACTGCCATAACTTTACCAGTGTAGTGGAGACGAGGTCGAGTAATAAAAGAATAGTTGAGTTGAAAACAAACAGGGTGAAATTCTGAAGCCCATTACTGTGTGTGGGTAATGGGCAAATAATTAGTGATAAATAAGGCTGAAGCAATTAAGGCAGAAGGGAAATCGTAGGGATCTACCACTGGCGGTCTGACAACACTGAGGAATGGAAGGGAGGTTATGTCAGTGTCACAGAGTGGGAGACACTGCAACAGGTCATAACACTGAGGATATTGTCATGGCCTGATCGTGAGAACAATGCAGTTCTAGTTAAATTCTTAGTCTGAGAGTGGAAACAACCAGTAGAATGGGAGGGAGGGAGAGACAGACAGACAGACAGAGACGGAGGGACAGGAGATTGTGTATAACCTGTGAAGAGATGTGTTACCTTCTCTCAGAGGATCACTGGTGTGAGAAACAAGGCCTGAAGACAACACAAGAGGAAGTTAACACACGAATACTTCTCCACACTCAGCATGACTCAGAGGAAGTATTCAGATCCACAGTCATCACTGAAGACACAGGTGCGCTGATACTACGTCTTTGCCTCAGCATAATATCCTTCCCTCTCTATTAGAAACAGAACTCTCAGTAGTATCAGTTACCAAGTGACGATCTTGCACTGTCACTGGCTATGACAGTGCATTCGCTGGTCGTGGAAAGCCGACAGTACTGAAACTTCTAAGCGAAAATAATACCTACTAAGAGACCTTCAAGAATCTCGGTGAAATACGGAAGGTGTCCCCACACCTATCTGACTTTGTGTGCCGAATAGGTACCTCATATTCCGGCATATAAGGCGGCCTTTTTTTTTACCCACAAAAAATCCTGGAAAATCACCTTTCACCTTATTTGCTCAAGGTCAGGGTCAAGGGTAGGCTTTGTGTTACACTTTATCAGTTGTTTACTAACGTTACGTTACGACTGTTTTGAAACAATGTCTTACAGGTCTTATATTTTCATGCGCCTTATATGCCAGAAAATACGGTACATCCTCATCCATAACGTCAGTGAGAGATGGAATCTAGTCAAGTTCCACCATCCACTCTCTTCACATTCATGTCTTCAGTGCCAGCTGTTAGTTAGCGGTGTGCTAGCGATGACGTGAGTCAGCCGCCAGTGCCAGAACTGGATGACAGATGATGATGGCTCTCTTACCCTAGACTAGATGCAAGGATCAACACCACCATATGTGTTGCAGCTCATATCTTGCAAATTGTGTGTAACTGCAAACTTGTATATTGTTTAAGTCAGGACAAACAACTGAATAACACCGACAGATCAAGGAAAGACATCTCAAACACACTACCATCAAGAGTATTTCATAACATCGAGATACTGACGCTAATTTTGTGCACTTAAATATAAATGCTACATATGTGACATTTAATGTGCTCAACATGTTCTTACATGTAGTATATTGGAATATAAGTATTGCTATAAAATACTTCATTTTAGGGGTCTTTTATTTAGCAAATTTAGCTGTGTAGAGCCAAATTATTAAATATAAAGGCCACTAGATTTAAAGCGTACAATATATATGTAATGAGCTTTAAAGACAATTTAGCAGACTTTATAAAGCTCTATCGGATACTGATATATTGTTGCTCAAAGCTATGTAAAAATATCTCAAGTGCTTAAATCCGCTAAACTAAAAGGCTGTTAATGTAATTAAATTTCACGAATTTCACATTTGTCTTTTTTTTGACAATATGAAAGGAGTTTTTTTCTTTACATCATCAAGTCAGCAAAACTATTTGTACAGCATCAACAAGCTACGAGGCTTACAAAAGGACAACTTTCAGAGAAGTCACAAACATTATGTCTACAAAAATCTTCCTTTTTCTAGGCTTCGTAGCTCAGTGGCACAAAACTGGGCCTGCTAAAAGCCAGGACCACGGCTCGAGTCCCTGTCCTGTCTTCTGTTTATTCACTGACGGTCTCTCATTAAGACTCATCTTTAATTTAACAGTTTACATGTATAGGTAACCGCAAGTCTTCAATCAGCCAACAACAATATCAGAGGCAAGAAGAGTGTCCACTGTGTCAGAGCCTCATGCAATGGCAGCAGCAGTGAGTCAGCCATGTGCTTACCTTCACTGTCTCACCGTCACTGTGTCAGAGCCTCATGCAGTGGCAGCAGCAGTGAGTCAGCCATGTGTTTACCTTCACTGTCTCACCGTGTACTGCTGGATACTGCCTCTGGCCTTCATTCATAAATTGATTAATTGTTGCCTTCCCCGAAAAACCACATTGAAAAACGCCTAGTAACGCCCTCCCCCACAAGCCATTAACAACCTCCCAACCCCCGTCACCCGGTCCCACCCCATCACCCCCTCCAACCCCTTCACTTACCCGGGCGACCAAGGTAAACACAGAGACACGAACTAAAATCTAATTAAAAAACATTTTTTTTCCATTTGTTTATTATAAATTTTTGCTTGAAAGGTCTGTAAAAAAAAATCCGAATTTAAACCCTATTTTATCATCAGTTTTATGAATATTACGATGTTCGCTTGAAAAAAATCTTTAAAACCAACTAATGCACTTAAACTGAGACACAAAAACAAGCGAAGGTATTTGCAAAGAAATATCGCAGCCAGCAGGATTCGAACCCAGGTCTGCCAGCTTTCCACCAGTGCAGATAGCAGAAAAAACTGACGTCTTAAACCACACAGACAGAGATGCCTTTAGGCATCTGTGGAGACAAAGAATGTTATCCATGGAGGCAAAAGGGGGGGAAATGTATTAGAGATTAGTAGTATCAACACTCTTATATGGGTGTGAAGCATGGGTCACTCTTATATGGGTGTGAAGCATGGGTCACTCTTATATGGGTGTGAAGCATGGGTCACTCTTATATGGGTGTGAAGCATGGGTCACTCTTATATGGGTGTGAAGCATGGGTCACTCTTATATGGGTGTGAAGCATGGGTCACTCTTATATGATTTTGAAGCATGGGTCACTCTTATATGATTTTGAAGCATGGGTCACTCTTATATGGGTGTGAAGCATGGGTCACTCTTATATGATTTTGAAGCATGGGTCACTCTTATATGGGTGTGAAGCATGGGTCACTCTTATATGGGTGTGAAGCATGGGTCACTCTTATATGATTTTGAAGCATGGGTCACTCTTATATGGGTGTGAAGCATGGGTCACTCTTATATGATTTTGAAGCATGGGTCACTCTTATATGGGTGTGAAGCATGGGTCACTCTTATATGATTTTGAAGCATGGGTCACTCTAATATGACTTTGAAGCAAGGGTCACTCTTATATGATTTTGAAGCATGGGTCACTCTTATATGATTTTGAAGCATGGGTCACTCTTATATGATTTTGAAGCATGGGTCACTCTTATATGATTTTGAAGCATGGGTCACTCTTATATGATTTTGAAGCATGGGTCACTCTTATATGATTTTGAAGCATGGGTCACTCTTATATGATTTTGAAGCATGGGTCACTCTTATATGACTTTGAAGCATGGGTCACTCTTATATGACTTTGAAGCATGGGTCACTCTTATATGATTTTGAAGCATGGGTCACTCTTATATGACTTTGAAGCATGGGTCACTCTTATATGACTTTGAAGCATGGGTCACTCTTATATGACTTTGAAGCATGGGTCACTCTTATATGACTTTGAAGCATGGGTCACTCTTATATGATTTTGAAGCATGGGTCACTCTTATATGACTTTGAAGCATGGGTCACTCTTATATGACTTTGAAGCATGGGTCACTCTTATATGACTTTGAAGCATGTCATGTCTGAGGGCAATGTGTGATGTAAATATTATGCAGAGAATTCATATTTTGGAAGTTAGAGGGAGGTGGTTAGAACAGTTAAAGAGAATGGAACAAAACAGGATGACTTGGAGGGTGTATAAATCTGTAATGGAGGGAAGGCAGGGTAGGGGTCGTCCAAAGAAAGACTGGAGTAGGTAAAGGAGGTTTTGCATGCAAGAGGCTTAGATATGCAACAAGAGTGTGTGAGCGAGATAGATAGGGGTAATTGGAGGCAAGTGGTTTTTATGATTTGGCATGCTGTTGGAGTGTGAGCAAGGTAACAGTTATGAAGGAATTCAGGGAAAACGGAGAGTCGGATTTGAATCCTGGAGGTGGGAAGTACAGTGCCTGCAGCCTGAAGGAGCGAGAATATTACATTTTCGATAGTTATCTGAACTGTAGTATTTGCGCGCCTCTGACAAGACAGTGATGAAGTGAGTGATAGTGAAAGTGTTTCTTTTTTTTTGGGGTCATTCTACCTAGGTGGGAGACGACTGGTGTTAAAAATTATTACTATTAGTAGTAATATTATTATTATTATTGTTGGTGATGGTGTCATCATCATTACTGTTATTACTATAATATATATATATATATATATATATATATATATATATATATATATATATATATATATATAATATATATATATATATATATATATATATATATATATATATATATATATATAATATATATATATAATATATATAATATATATATATAATATATATATATATATATATATATATATATATATATATATATATATATATATATATATATATATATATATATATTGAAAATTGTTGCATATTTCTTTTCCATTTTAATGTCACAATTTTTAGCTTATAAGATATATGACTTTTTTAATTTAAAAATTTTATTTTCTAAATTTTAATTATTTCCTCTTGAAACAAAATAGAAAAAAAATTAATTTGCATATCATTAGTGAGGAACAATAGCGTAGCAGAGAATTAAGTCACTGTACTTCATTACCGCCGCTGATACAAGACTAATGACGCAACTAATTACCCACGAAGTTTACCTTCAAAAAAGAAAAAAAAATGGCTGCCATTGTGGGGATAAAATAGTTTATTTTAATTTATAAAAGTTAGCGGGAAAAAATTTTGAAAAAGTTATTGAAAAAAAAGATGGATATTAATTGAATGTCAGTTTTGGAGGCATGACCTGGGACTGCTTCCCCCCCCTCCCCCTACCCCCTCCCCGTCCATCAAAAAAGGGGAAAGGGGTGCCTTGATGCTACTGGAGGGGGAGCGAACCTTCCCCCTCCCCGTCCATCAAAAGGAGGGGAACGTTCTTTGATACCACTGAAGGGGGAAGCAACCCTCCCCTTCCCCCCTTTCATCAATTCAACCCTCATTAAATCCCATTTTTTTCAAGGCGTGGCATGACCCGTACGAGTGTAGCGCTTCCCCATGAATATAACTCTGTCAAGCTTGTGTCTACCATGAAGAATAATGTTAAGAAAGAATTAAATAATAAAATTGAACGTCACTGAGATACAGTTAAAAGGCTGAGATCTTTAACTGAGGAGATCTATAACTAGGAGATCTATAACTGAGGAGATCTATAACTGAGGAGATCTGTAACTGAGGAGATCTATAACTGAGGAGATCTATAACTGAGGAGATCTATAACTAGATCTATAACTGAGGAGATCTGTAACTGAGGAGATCTGTAACTGAGGAGATCTATAACTGAGGAGATCTATAACTGAGGAGATCTATAACTGAGGAGATCTATAACTAGATCTATAACTGAGGAGATCTATAACTGAGGAGATCTGTAACTGAGGAGATCTATAACTGAGGAGATCTATAACTGAGGAGATCTATAACTAGATCTATAACTGAGGAGATCTGTAACTGAGGAGATCTGTAACTGAGGAGATCTATAAGTGAGGAGATCTGTAACTGAGGAGATCTGTAACTGAGGAGATCTGTAACTGAGGAGATCTATAACTGAGGAGATCTATAACTGAGGAGATCTATAACTAGGAGATCTGTAACTAAGGAGATCTGTAACTGAGGAGATCTATAACTGAGGAGATCTATAACTGAGGAGATCTATAACTAGGAGATCTATAACTAGGAGATCTGTAACTGAGGAGATCTGTAACTGAGGAGATCTATAACTGAGGAGATCTATAACTAGGAGATCTGTAACTGAAGAGATCTGTAGCTGAGGGGATCTGTAACTGAGGAGATCTATAACTGAGGAGATCTGTAACTGAGGAGATCTATAACTAGGAGATCTATAACTAGGAGATCTGTAACTGAGGAGATCTGTAACTGAGGAGATCTGTAACTGAGGAGATCTGTAACTGAGGAAATCTATAACTGAGGAGATCTATAACTGAGGAGATCTATAACTAGGAGATCTGTAACTGAGGAGATCTGTAACGGAGAAGATCTATAACTGAGGAGATCTATAACTGAGGAGATCTATAACTAGGAGATCTGTAACTGAGGAGATCTATAACTGAGGAGATCTATAACTAGGAGATCTGTAACTGAGGAGATCTATAACTGAGGAGATCTATAACTAGGAGATCTGTAACTGAGGAGATCTATAACTGAGATCTATAACTAGGAGATCTGTAACTGAGGAGATCTATAACTGAGAAGATCTATAACTGAGAAGATCTATAACTAGGAGATCTGTAACTGAGGAGATCTATACCTGAGGAGATCTATAACTGAGGAGATCTATAACTGAGGAGATCTATAACTAGGAGATCTATAACTGAGATCTATAACTGAGGAGATCTATAACTAGGAGATCTATAACTGAGGAGATCTATAACTGAGGAGATCTATAACTAGGAGATCTGTAACTGAGGAGATCTATAACTGAGATCTATAACTAGGAGATCTGTAACTGAGGAGATCTATAACTGAGAACATCTATAACTAGGAGATCTGTAACTGAGGAGATCTATAACTGAGGAGATCTATAACTGAGGAGATCTATAACTGAGGAGATCTATAACTAGGAGATCTATAACTGAGGAGATCTATAACTGAGGAGATCTATAACTAGGAGATCTGTAACTGAGGAGATCTATAACTGAGGAGATCTATAACTAGGAGATCTATAACTGAGGAGATCTATAACTGAGATCTATAACTAGGAGATCTATAACTGAGGAGATCTATAACTGAGGAGATCTATAACTAGGAGATCTGTAACTGAGGAGATCTATAACTAGGAGATCTATAACTGAGGAGATCTATAACTACGAGATCTGTAACTGAGGAGATCTATAACTAGGAGATCTATAACTGAGGAGATCTATAACTGAGGAGATCTATAACTAGGAGATCTGTAACTGAGGAGATCTATAACTAGGAGATCTATAACTGAGGAGATCTATAACTGAGATCTATAACTAGGAGATCTATAACTGAGGAGATCTATAACTGAGGAGATCTATAACTGAGGAGATCTATAACTGAGGAGATCTATAACTGAGGAGATCTATAACTAGGAGATCTATAACTGAGGAGATCTATAACTGAGGAGATCTATAACTGAGGAAATATTTAACTGAGGAAACATTAACCTGGATAAGACAATTTACTGAGCAACATGCAATGTGAACAGACAGTCATACCTCTGATATACCTTTAATAAGTTTCGAGAGTTTTTCTACTTCCTCTGATGCTTGCCTGGTCAATCAGGCTGTTGCTGCTGGCGACGCGTTATGGTAGAAGTAGTAGTATGCAATACAGACACCTGCAGTACCTGGGTATCTTTACGAAGACGGTTCACCGACCAGTGGCTTTGTTAATCCAATACAAAGGTGAGATCGAGCGTCGGGATCCTGACGTTTCCCAGATTGATCTCATAGAGTTGCCTCATCTTCCTTTTCTGACTAACAGAAGGTGTAGAAACTGGAGACAGTAGAAGACAAGGCAATCAGTCCCTGAGTCAAGATGGTGTTTACCATCGTAGTCTTGATGAATCTGAAGCACAGGCAGGAAGATGGTCACTTATATATGAATCAGATTAGGTGCAGCAGTTGAAGACATCATCAACATGGGCGGGGACCAACTAGTGGAAGTAGGTCACACTCAAGCGTGAACAGAGACTGATGTTGTACAATCCAGGCTTAGGCTTGGTTACAAGTACTTCTATTAGTTTGGCAGACAGACAGATGATGATCAAACTAAATGCAAAGTATGTGGCGAGCACTATGGTCACTGTCTTGAACACTATGTGCTTAATTGTCCACTTATTGACGAATATAGAGATAGACAGCATAATAACCTATATTATATGTCAAAGTATCTTCTTAATGAAAACAATAGACCGAAAATATAAAGCAAATATCCTAAATTTGCTTAAAATAAATAAGGCAAATTGTGTTATTATTATTATTATTATTATTATTATTATTATTATTATTATTATTATTATCAACACCAAACGCTAAACCAAGACAAACTGTAGATATAAGTTGAAGACACGAATGAGCCATAAAGATGTAAGATTTTTTATTATTTTATTATCACACTGGCCGATTCCCACCAAGGCAGGGTGGCCCGAAAAAGAAAAACTTTCACCATCATTCACTCCATCACTGTCTTGCCAGAAGGGTGCTTTACACTACAGTTTTTAAACTGCAACATTAACACCCCTCCTTCAGAGTGCAGGCACTGTACTTCCCATCTCCAGGACTCAAGTCCGGCCTGCCGGTTTCCCTGAATCCCTTCATAAATGTTACTTTGCTCACACTCCAACAGCACGTCAAGTATTAAAAACCATTTGTCTCCATTCACTCCTATCAAACACGCTCACGCATGCCTGCTGTAAGTCCAAGCCCCTCGCACACAAAACCTCCTTTACCCCCTCCCTCCAACCCTTCCTAGGCCGACCCCTACCCCGCCTTCCTTCCACTACAGACTGATACACTCTTGAAGTTATTCTGTTTCGCTCCATTCTCTCTACATGTCCGAACCACCTCAACAACCCTTCCTCAGCCCTCTGGACAACAGTTTTGGTAATCCCGCACCTCCTCCTAACTTCCAAACTACGAATTCTCTGCATTATATTCACACCACACATTGCCCTCAGACATGACATCTCCACTGCCTCCAGCCTTCTCCTCGCTGCAACATTCATCACCCATGCTTCACACCCATATAAGAGCGTTGGTAAAACTATACTCTCATACATTCCCCTCTTTGCCTCCAAGGACAAAGTTCTGTCTCCACAGACTCCTAAGTGCACCACTCACTCTTTTTCCCTCATCAATTCTATGATTCACCTCATCTTTCATAGACCCATCCGCTGACACGTCCACTCCCAAATATCTGAATACGTTCACCTCCTCCATACTCTCTCCCTCCAATCTGATATTCAATCTTTCATCACCTAATCTTTTTGTTATCCTCATAACCTTACTCTTTCCTGTATTCACCTTAATTTTCTTCTTTTGCACACCCTACCAAATTCATCCACCAATCTCTGCAGCTTCTCTTCAGAATCTCCCAAGAGCACAGTGTCATCAGCAAAGAGCAGCTGTGACAACTCCCACCCTGTGTGTGATTCTTTATCTTTTAACTCCACGCCTCTTGCCAAGACCCTCGCATTTACTTCTCTTACAACCCCATCTATAAAATATATTAAACAACCACGGTGACATCACACATCCTTGTCTAAGGCCTACTTTTACTGGGAAAAAATTTCCCTCTTTTCTACATACTCTAACTTGAGCCTCACTATCCTCGTAAAAACTCTTCACTGCTTTCAGTAACCTACCTCCTACACCATACACCTGCAACATCTGCCACATTGCCCCCCTATCCACCCTGTCATACGCCTTTTCCAAATCCATAAATGCCACAAAGACCTCTTTAGCCTTATCTAAATACTGTTCACTTATATGTTTCACTGTAAGATTATTATTATTATAATCAAAAAGAAGCGCTAAGCCACAAGGACTATACAGCATAAAGATGTAAGAAAGTAGATCTTTAGTGGTTGGGTAGTTGACAAGTGGAATGACTTGGCTGAGACAAACTCAATACTCACCTTCAAGATAAGATAAGATAAGATAAGATTTCGTTAGGATTTTTAACCCTGGAGGGTTAGCCACCCAGGATAACCCAAGAAAGTCAGTGCGTCATCGAGGACTGTCTAACTTATTGCCATTGTGGTCCTTAATCTTGTCCCCCAGGATGCGACCCACACCAGTCGACTAACACCCAGGTACCTATTTGCTGCTAGGTGAACAGGACAACAGGTGTAAGGAAACGTGTCGAAATGTTTCCACCCGCCGGGAATCGAACCCAGGCCCTCCGTGTGTGAAGCAGAAGCTTTAGCCACCAGGCCACCGGGCCACCTAAATATATATAACAAGCCTAAGAGGACAGAAATCAGTGATGACCATCGAAGTTTTGTTCTGGGAGGCGGAGTCAGGAGCTGAATCCCAATCATTCCAACATATCTTGGTGAGTAAATACACACACACACACACACAGGCCTGGTACATGCCTTATATATAGACAGAATAAGGAAGATAGAGAATAATAATTCGACTAGTAACATTGATTATAAACATAATCGTAATTTTTAAATGTGTGGAAGGGTAAGCCAGCGGAAGGCCTCGGTCAGATGACCGAAGGCTCCAGCTATGGGTCATCATATGACTAAGACTCGCGTCAGGAAACAGTGGTCCTGTTTCCTGACAAACCTTACCTAACCTAACCTAAGAGGGAGAATAAAGAATGGAGATCAAGAGAACGACATAAAATGAGAATAAAACAGATTGACCATTCAAAGAGAAGAAGAAAGAAAATAACAGAAGACATCGAGAATAGAAGGGAAACAAGAACGACCATACTTAATGAATTGCATTTTGCGAGGCTTCGAGTCAGGAGCGCCACTCTGGAGCCTTCCTACCTTTCATATGCTAATGCAGAGTCATTTGCCATTGTCTTACCCAGATTGTGGTCCCAGGGCCGCCCTGACGAAGCTAATGGACCCCCGGGAGGTGTCTGGGGGGGCCACCAGTTGACCATGGTGGTGGTGGTGGTGATAGTGATGGTTGTGTTGATGGTGGTGGTGGTGGTGGTGATAGTGATGGTGGTGTTGATGGTGGTGGTGGTGGTGATAGTGATGGTGGTGGTGGTGATAGTGATGGTGGTGTTGATGGTGGTGGTGGTGGTGGTGGTGGTGGTGGTGATGGTGGTGGTGATGGTGGTGGTGGTGGTGATGATGGTGGTGATGGTGATGGTGGTGGCGGTGCTACGTAGTGGTGATGGTGGTGGCGGTGCTACGTAGTGGTGATGGTGGTGGTGATAATGGTGTTAAGTAGCTTTCAGTCGTTGTAGTGGTGGTAGATGTTACACTGATCACCTGTACGATATCTGTACCTGTAGGTTATTCCACTGTACCACTGTGTACTACACTGTACCACTGTGTACTGCAGTGTACATCTGTGAACTACATTGTACTCCCATGTACTTCAGTGTACCACCATGTACTACAGTGTACCTCTGTGCACTACAGTGCACCACTAGGTACTACAGTGTACCACCATGTACTACAGTGTAACACTGGGTACTTCAGTGTACCACCATGTACTACGGCGTACCTCTGCGTACTACAGTGTGCCACCATGTACTACAGTGTGTCACTGTGTACTACAGTGCACCACTGTGTACTACAGTGTGCCACTGTGTACTACAGTGTACCACTGTGTACTACAGTGTACCACTATGTACTACAGTGTATCTGTGTACTACAGTGTACCACCATTTACTACAGTGTACCAACCTGTACTACAGTGTACCACTGTGTACTACAGTATACCACCATGTACTATAGAGTATGTACTACATTGTACCACCATGTAATACAGGATATGTACTACAGTGTACCACTATGTACTACAGTGTACCACTGTGTACTACAGTGTACCGCCATATACTACATTATACCACTGTGTACTACAGTGTACCACCACGTATTACAGTGTACCCCCGTGTACCACAGTGTACCACCATTTACTACAGTGTACCACCATGTACTACAGTGTACCACTGGGTACTTCAGTGTACCACCATGTACTACAGTGTACCACCATGTACTACTGTGTATCACCATGTACTACAGTGTAGCACCAAATACTCCAATGTACTCCCATGAACTCCAGTGTACTCCTATGTGTGTAAGTCCCTCTGAGACTCTCCTTACCATTGCTACCTGGAGTCTACCTGGAGGGTGTTCCGGGGGTCAACGCTCCCTTGTTGTTCAACTCTGAGACTAGGACGTTGTTGCTGCCATGTACTAACCTGGTACGAGGAGTGTTGACCACCTCTCATACGATATTATTATCACCATGGAGGGGAGGGGAGGGGAGGGGAGGGGAGGGGAGGGGAGGGGAAGGGAGGGGAGGGGGAGGAATGGTAATGGGAGGGGAGGAGAAGGAAAGCATGGGAGGGAATGTAGAAGACATGGTAGGGAGGGGAGGAGTGTAGTGACGATAGGAGTGGGGAAATGAGAGAGGGAAGGGAGTATAGGATGGAGGGAAGAGAGAGAGAGAGAGAGAGAGAGACTGAAGGAATGGAGGAATGAGGGAAGGAAAGACGGGAGGGTAGGAGAGAGAGAGAGGAAAGAGGAGGTAGGAGGGGGAAGTAAGAGGGAGGAAGGGGGGTTAAGAGGGAGAGAGGGAGGGTGGGAGGGAGAGGGAGTTAACGAGCCACTATTAAATCAGTAAACACAGGTGAAGATAATTAAGGAAGGTAATTAATAACAAATTGTGAATAAACTGGTAAAGTTGAATAGTTATTAAGAAGTGAATTACGAGGAGTAATTAGCAACTGAGAAGTGCATAACTAGGAGTAATTAGCAACTGAGAAGTGCATAACTAGGAATAATTAGCAACTGAGAAGTGCATAACTAGGAGTAATTAGCAACTAAGAAGTGCATAACTAGGAGTAATTAGCAACTGAGAAGTGCATGACTAGGAGTAATTAGCAACTGAGAAGTGCATAACTAGGAGTAATTAGCAACTGAGAAGTGCATAACTAGGAGTAATTAGCAACTGAGAAGTGCATAACTAGGAGTAATTAGCAACTGAAACTGAGAAGCGCATTACGAGAAGTAATTAGCAACTGAGACGCACACTGTGAGGAGTAATTAGCAACTGAGACGCACACTGTGAGGAGTAATTAGCAACTGAGACGCACACTGTGAGGAGTAATTAGCAACTGAGACGCACACTGTGAGGAGTAATTAGCAACTGAGACGCACACTGTGAGGAGTAATTAGCAACTGAGACGCACACTGTGAGGAGTAATTAGCAACTGAGACGCACACTGTGAGGAGTAATTAGCAACTGAGACGCACACTGTGAGGAGTAATTAGCAACTGAGACGCACACTGTGAGGAGTAATTAGCAACTGAGACGCACACTGTGAGGAGTAATTAGCAACTGAGACGCACACTGTGAGGAGTAATTAGCAACTGAGACGCACACTGTGAGGAGTAATTAGCAACTGAGACGCACACTGTGAGGAGTAATTAGCAATTACTTTGCTCTAACACAAAGACTAAACACCTGTCCATCTACCTCTCCTCAGATTCCGGAGGGGAGCACCGCCCCCGCGACCCGGGGAGTCACCGCCCCCGCGACCCGGGGAGTCACCGCCCCCGCGACCCGGGGAGTCACCGCCCCCGCGACCCGGGGAGTCACCGCCCCCGCGACCCGGGGAGTCACCGTCCCCGCGACCCAGGGAGTCACCGCCCCCGCGACCCAGGGAGTCACCGTCCCCGCGACCCGGGGAGTCACCGCCCCCGCGACCCGGGGAGTCACCGTCCCCGCGACCCGGGGAGTCACCGTCCCCGCGACCCGGGGAGTCACCGTCCCCGCGACCCGGGGAGTCACCGTCCCCGCGACCCGGGGAGTCACCGTCCCCGCGACCCAGGGAATCACCGTCCCCGCGACCCGGGGAATCACCGTCCCCGCGACCCGGGGAGTCACTGTCCCCGCGACCCAGGGAGTCACCGTCCCCGCGACCCGGGGAATCACCGTCCCCGCGACCCAGGGA
>NC_069474.1:16916803-17084303 GCF_026875155.1 Cherax quadricarinatus | reverse complement strand
CTAGTCTCGTTGCAAACCTCTGCACTTTTTCCCACTTTCCTGATATTCTTAATCAGTTGTGGGTTCCTACTGGTGCTGCGTACTCCAAGACGGGCCCGAGTTATGTCATAGTATAGAAGTAACTCTTTGTTGGCGTGCATATACTGCACGAATAAAACACGCAAGACAAATAAGTACTATTATGTCACTCACGAAATAGTAATGACACGATTGCAAACGAACCATACCACGGGCGGGGTATGGTTCGTTTGCAAGAATATACAATTTGTAAAAATCTTATCAGAGAACGGGTGGGGTCTGAACCCATGGCAAGCGAGTCCTAAACCTCACAGGCCAGTGCGTTAACCACTGGGCCAGCTGGCACAATCCTAAAACTCACAGGCCAGTGCGTTAACCACTGGGCCAGCTGGCACAATCCTAAAACTCACAGGCCAGTGCGTTAACCACTGGGCCAGCTGGCACTGTCCTAAAACTCACAGGCCAGTGCGTTAACCACTGGGCCAGCTGGCACTGTCCTAAAACTCACAGGCCAGTGTGTTAGCCAGTGGGCCAGCTGGCACTGTCCTAAGACTCACAGTTGGCCGAGTAGTTAAGGACTGGCCTGAGTTTTAGGACACCATCCATAACGAGCAGATGTCGAGCAGAGCCCGACATCTGTAACACAACTGTCATCAAAGATCTGTTAAGTTATACCATGAATTAAGGAAAGATCCTGGACTTCACATTACGAAAGCAGACAAAGCAAATGTGACAGAAATTATGGAGGAAAATAAACATGATATTAAGAGACACGGAAACTCACGCGCCTCTTAATGCTACTCATCTCTTTCCTTTCTTAGATACTGGCATTACAATTGCTGTCCTTCACGCCTCTGGCAGTTGTCCTGTATTATTTTACTTGTATAGTTTAGCAAGTGGCTGACACAGTGCTTCTGTTAACTCTTTCATAATAGAGAGAAATGTAGTCTCGTCCCATTGCCTTTGAGGAACCTAGTTCACTCAGCAGTCTGTTTAACTGTTCTGTTGTATGTATTGTATCCAGAGCTAGTTGGTGTACTCTTCCTCTTTGACTCTCTGGTAGTGTTCTACTTTCCCTCTGTTCAGCTCCTCGCACATTCTTGGCCATTGTTAGTTCTCCTTCCTTCTGCAGTCATATTATTTGGTATTTTACTGTACATAAACGCTGAGAGATACACACCTCTCAGTACGCATATGCTGAGAGATATATACCTTTCAGTACATATATGCTGAGATACATACCTCTCACTATATAATAGATATATTCCTCTCTGTGTATATACACCAAGATACAAGCCTCGAGGTGTAAATACACTGAAATACAAATCTTTCGTTGAGTGAATTACACCTGAGAGAAACTTCTCAAAGAAAGTTCCAATAATGCACATCACAGCAGGGGCTGTGGGTCTACAGGTACAACAACATCTTTTAAAATGATAGCGGTGGCCGTCGGTTAGAAGGTAATTTACCCAGCACGCGAATAGGGCTGTCTGAGGAAGCGAGAGTCGACAGGTTACTGTCTCCCTCTCTCTATCCCTTCCTCCCATCCCTCTCCCCTCCATCACAACCCTACCCTCCCTCTCCTATTATCCACCCCTAACCTCCCATTCCTCTTATCTCCCCTTCCCTCTCCTACCACTCTTCTTCCCTCCTCTCCCCCTCATACTACATCTTTGTTCTTAATTATACGGTATAAATTAGTTACGTCCAGAGCCTACCTGAGGGAGTGACGTTCGCGCCTTTTTTTTCACTGGCGCCAAATTTATCACTTTATTTCGGCGCGAAACTTCGACTCGGACGTCGGTTCTTGCAGCATATTTTATATAAATAAAAAATAAATTTAATAAATAAATATATAAATAAATAAAGTATATAAACAAATCAGTAAGATAAAACTAGATTACATACAAAACAAAAGGTAAACAAATCAGAGGATAAACAAATCTAGTATAACAAGTTAGGTAAACAAGGAATAATGACGAGGGGAAACTCAAGAAAAATATATGATTAGGTAAACAACACGCACACACACTCACACGCAAGCACGCACGCACAGCAACTATGTCACACACACACACACACACACACACACACACACACACACACACACACACACACACACACACACACACACACACACACACACACACACACACACACACACACACACACACAAGGCCCCCACAAATTAGCGTAGACAGACACCAAATGAGACAGGCTGACGAAGATTAAGATAAACAAATAAGATAAACAAGACAGAGAAACGAACAAAACCAAGTGAAAGAACTCCCACAAATGTACCTCCGCTTCACAGAGTGATAAACAGACCAATAAATGGATAATTTGTATATACCCAGCACTCACAAGCATGGTTCACCCGTGTCCCATACATCTGGGACTGACCCCTCGTCCGGGCGCCAGAGAAATATGGTCGATAAATACGTGGTTGTGAGGGACCTACATGGTTGTATGTTTTAATGTAGTGACGGCTGCCCACCTGCTTAGGGATCATTGTCTAGGTGGGTGGAATGTGGGTGGTGGTGGAGTGTTGGTGGGTGGTTTGGGTGGTGTGTTACGTAGTAGTGCAGGTTGGTTACCTGGAGTCACTTCCAGATGTCACGGCCCGGTCGCAAAGTAGGCCTCCTGCTTGCTGGCCTGATTGATCAGGCTTAGCGTATGCATCAGTTTAGCGTATGCATCACAACTCGGCTGATCAGGAGCTGATTTGAGAAACTTATCAAGTTCCCTCTTGAAGACAGCCAAACGTGTATTGGTAATTCCCATTATAGATGAAGGGAGGGTGTCGAAGAGTCGTGGTTCCTTAACACTTATGAATTATCTCTCATTGCATTCATCGTTTCCCTTCTTTTCACCAGATGTATCCTGTACCGTCTGCTAAGTCTCTTGTGTTCATCTGTAGCAATTTCAGCGTGCAGATTTGGGACCAATTCCTCCTGCATCTTCCAGCTGTAGATCTTTCCGACCTACGTAATAAGGAGTACAGTTCTACCAGCAGTTTAGGTGCTTGACTGAATCACATGAACCTGCACCACAAGAACCTATACCAGCAGAACCTGCATCTCAAGAACCTGCTGCAGCAGAGCCTGCACCACAAGAACCTGTACCAGCACAACCTGCATCACCAGAACCTGCACCAGCAGAACCTGCATCACAAACGCTCAAGAACTGCACTTCTATCTCTCTCCTTCACACCCCCCCCTTCATTGTACTCAGGACAATAGCCCAGGAGATGTAAGCTGACGCCTTCAACACAAAGTGTTTATACAGTGATTCTTAACGTTGTTTTAATGACCAATCTACCGATGTTTACATAGGCATCAGAGGTTTATTATTATTATTATTATTATTATTATTATATATTATTATTATTATTATTATCATTATTATTGCTGTTGTTGTTGTTGTCATTATTATTATTATTATTATTATTATTATTATTATTATCATTATTATTGCTGTTGTTGTTATTATTATTATTATTATTATTATTATTATCATTATTATTGCTGTTGTTGTTGTTGTTTGTCATTATTATTATTATTATTATTATTATTTTTATTATTATTATCATTATTATTGCTGTTGTTGTTGTTATTATTATTATTATTATTATTATATCATATATTGCTGTTGTTGTTGTTATTATTATTATTAAATTTTTATTATTGATGTTTTGTTGTTGTTGTTGTTGTTGTGTTGTGTTGTTATTATAATTATTATTTTATTATTGATTGTTGTTTATTATTATTTATTATTATTATTATAATTATTATTTATTATCATTATTATTATTATTGCTGTTGTTGTGTTGTTGTTATATTATTAATTATTATTATTATTAATTATTATTATTTATCATTATTATTATTATTTTATTATTATTATTATGCTGTTGTTGTTGTTGTTGTATATTTTACTATAATACTAATATTATAAATACAATATATTTTTATCTAGTTATATATAATTATTTTAATTTTAGTTTTCATTTTTAGTTGTTTCATGTTTCAATTTAATTTTAATATCATAACTGCTGTAGTTCTGTTTATCATCTGTTGTTCTTCTTACTTTTTTGTGTAAATCAAATTCGTAAATTAAATTTACAGTCTCTGTAAAATTTTAGGTAACTATCAACGATAAGCTCAGGTTGTTGTTTGTTCACGAAGCGGTAAACCCACGCGGGCCAGTCAGCGTAAGACTCAAGATCACAAAATCATTGGTCTTGGGCCTTGAAAATAAATTTTTGTATAATCTATATGCAAATTATGTGCTAGTTATTGTAATTTAATGTTCAGGAAAAAATATACATTGAACAATATGCAAACAATCGCAGACAGGCGATTGTAACAATGCAAGACAAGCCACGGGGGGGGGGAAGGGGGGATGGAAATCTTCAGCTCAAGTACTTTCACACTTCTCAGTGCGTCATCAGGAGCTGTGCAATGTTGCAAGGGTAGCAACAGGAGAGAGAGGTGCTGGCAGGTGTCACTCATGCTTCCATACTCTGAGAAAACTTCCCCTCATTTCTCCTGTTGCTGCCTTTGCAACAGTGCACAGCTCCTGATGACGCACTGAGAAGTGTGAAGGTACTGAGCTAAAGATTTCCACCCCCCGTTGCTTGTTTTGCATAGAACAATGTGTATGTAGAATATATATGTAGCTTGATACATAAATCTCGTCATACCAGAACGATGGAAGGAGGATAGATGGAAGTTATTGCATGTCTTTATGGAAGGCTTGGAATGCAAAATGAGCGAGGGAATGAAAGAAAACGTTAAGAGTGATTCAGGACGAGGCAGAGGGAAGAATCAAGCCAGAACTCACCCACTTAACTTCCTGATAGAGCACTTTATACCACTTAGCTCTACTTAATCAGCTCTTTATAATTCTGGGAGATTACATGATCGGGGAAAAAAAATTACATTTCATCGTAGGTGGAGTAGTGTCGGAACACCATTACATCCCCCTCGTCTTCCCATAAAAAGAAAAATAACCAAAAATTAGGAAAATCTAGGATTTTCCGAAGCTCTCACAATATTTTTATCCATAACCCCTAACTCTAAGAATCTCTAAACATACAGAAGATTAATTATAATAATAGTTATAAATTCTGCCTTAAAAACACACCTAACATTTTTTACAAAGATTAGGTTAAAACATTTGACAGTTTCTGTCAAAAGCTAATTTCTTCCATGGTACCTATTAAAATCGGACAGTTCTCTATATCTATAATATAATATATTATATATATATTTATATATATATATATTAATATTATATATATATATAGGAAGAGAGAGAAGAGAAGAGGAGAGAGAGAGAGAGAGAGAGGAGAGAGAGAGGGTGAGGAGAAGTGAGAGATGAGAGAGTAGAGAAGAAGAGGGAAGAGATGAGATAGAGAGAGAGGAGAGAGAGAGAGAGAGGACAGACAGACAGACAGACAGACAGACAGACAGATAGACAGACAGAGAGACAGACAGACAGACAGACAGACAGACAGACAGACAGAGAGACCATAAAATAGGTAGTGAGTCAGTTTATCAAGCGGAGGTGAGGGTGTGGAGAGGTTGGGTGGTGTAGATGCTAAATATCAGCTCAACTTCTACAGATATATCTCCTCAAACACCTGGCTGGAATATTAATGTGTTTGAGGTGCCTGGCACACGTGACCCTTGATGTGGTTCCACTGCTGAGAGACTTAGAGGCCAGGCTGAGTGTAAACAACCGTACTCTTACAACTAGTCATACACTTTATATATTAATGAATATATTAATATATATATATAGTGAATCTACTGCTTCTCCCATTCGCTCTTTTTAGCTAAAAATAATTCAAGACGATTAGAATTTATTTAGAGGCACCAAAAACATTAAAGTTGCAATCCCTTACAAGACAGGAATTTTATTATTATTATTATTATTATTATTATTATTATTATTATTATTATTGTTATTGTTATTATTATTATTATTATTATTATTATTATTATTATTATTATTATTGTTGTTGTTGTTGTTGTTGTTGTTGTTGTTTTCTCATTTATAAGAGAATAATTCCTTTTCGAAACTACATTTCCCTAAATCTTAGGGAGGAATGCCTCTTTTTTTTACCCTTAGAGAGGACCATAACAACGGGCTGTGACGATTACTTTTCCTTATAGAGAACCATAACAACGGGCTGAGACGATTACTTTTCCTTATAGGGGATCATAACAACGGGGTGAGACGATTATTCTTCCTTACAGAGGACCATAACAATGGGGTGAGACGATTACTTTTTCCCATAGAGAGGACCATAACAACGGGCTGAGACGATTACTTTTCCTTAGAGAGAACCATAACAACGTGCTGAGACGATTACTTTTCCTTATAAGGGACCATAACAACGGGGTGAGACGATTATTCTTCCTTACAGAGGACCATAACAACGGGGTGAGACGATTACTTTTTCCCTTAGAGAGGACCATAACAACGGGCTGAGACGATTACATTTCGAGCTATCATTTTCGTGGCCCACACTAATTATCAGACACCTGAGTGCTGAAAAATTCGTAATGACTCCAGCATCTGGATGGAGTGACGAGGACTGGGAGTCACAGTTAGTGGCCAAGACCAGACTTCCCACCACTGTGGCCTAGGCAGAGTATATGACTCCCTGTAGGCCAGTAGTCAAAGCAGCAGTTTTGATTCCTTAGGGAAAAAATCAGGAAAGGTCTACTTGAAGTTCTACACTTAAGTGCTACATATGAGATTGCCCACTTTGAAAAATTCACATGATCTGCCATGTTTCCTCTCTGCTGCCTCTCTCCTTCCAATGGAAATAAGTCACTTTGTCTGACTTGCTGGGTTATCCTAGGTAATTTTCACATGTTACTATGTATGATAATTTGTGTAACTGTATTTATGTGTACCTGTACCCAAATAACTACCTCTCTCCCACCTCCCTGCTATCTTTCTTCCTTGCCATCTCTTCCCTCATCCCTGCCTTCACCTTGCCTGCCATTTTCCCCCACATCCTTGCCATCACCCCTCTCCCCTGCCTTTCCTCCACGCCACCTGTGCTTATTAAGACAATTTAGCACAGCCTTCATGGAGTTAATTTATCACCTTATCCCTCACCTGCTAAATGACCTGTTTCTGGCTTCAGGTGACAGATCACAACCCTCTGACTACAAGTCAATTAGAGGTCACGGTAGGTCATTGGCTCTAAGGTCAGCCACTGTTCGCTTCCTGTGACTTTTTGTTATTCTTCCTTATGTTCTTAATATATAACTTTTAGTGTATATTCAGCTCTCTGTATATTCAGCTCTCAGTGTATATACATATCTCAGTGTTGCAATAGGATCAGAGTGAACAGGTGATATCACAATATGTAAAACAACCGCTGTGAAAAAAGTGAATTTCCAAGTGCTTTCGTGATTTCTCACATTATCAAGGAACTGTTAAAAATTACAGAACAACTGAAGGCTTGTAAGGCTTAGATACATCACTCAATGTATATACATCTCTAGGTGTATATACTCTCACTGGGAGAGACGCCAAATAAGTTTGGAAATCTAACCCCGTTTACAAAATGGTTTATTTACATCCGCATTGTGTAAATAGGAAATTTATTTATACTGTGTAAATCGCATAAGTCGCGATCATGTAAACCAAGACAGTGACTGTTGCTGTTCCACTGACGCATTTGTCAAGGACAACCACTTGACACGAATCATTAATGATTAGTCACAGAACGACTCATTTAAGAATAGAGTAGTAACTATCAGTGCTCAAATAGTCGTATTCTTTTTACTACTTAATCAAGTAGTCACTCCAACCATTATTTTACACTCACTGTTACAGAGAATTAATTTATGCCTAGAGCAAACAGCAAATGAATTTACATTTATTTAAAGGTAAATAACGTAAATCAACCCATCACTTTCTTCAGCATTACGTGCTTGACTGTCCATTTACTGAGAAATGCAATAATATCACAGTAAGCAGGCGGTGTTACACTGTGCAAAACCACCACTGTGAAATGCAATAATATCACAGTAAGCAGGCGGTATCACACTGTGCAAAACCACGACTGAGAAATGCAATAATATCACAGTAAGCAGGCGGTATCACACTGTGCAAAACCACCACTGAGAAATGCAATAATATCACAGTAAGCAGGCGGTATCACACGTGCAAAACCACCACGTGAAATGCATAATATCACAGTAAGCAGGCGGTATCACACTGTGCAAAACCACCACTGAGAAATGCAATAATATCACAGTAAGCAGGCGGTATCACACTGTGCAAAACCACCACTGAGAAATGCAATAATATCACAGTAAGCAGGCGGTATCACACTGTGCAAAACCACCACTGTGAAAAAAATAGTGAAATTCCAAGCACTTTGATGATTTCTCATATTATCAAGGAAAGCGTTTGGAATTTCACTTTTTTTTCACAGTGGTTGTTTTGCTTATTAAGGAATATAGAGATAGACAATATAATAACCTATGTGATACGCCAAGTTATCTTATTAATGAAAATAAGATACCAGATATATTGTTTAAAATGTCCTAAATTTGCTTGGCAAAAGATTAGGTAATTGTAGATATAAATCCAGATGAACTGTTAACCATTTACGGGCCTAGTTATTAGGTCTTTCGTGTATCCGTATGCACAGTAAACTAACCAGTGCCGTCCACAGGATGGATATGGGATGCACAGTAAACTAGCCAGTGCCGTCCACAGGATGGATATGGGATGCACAGTAAACTAGCCAGTGCAGTCCACAGGATGGATATGGGATGCACAGTAAACTAACCAGTGCCGTCCACAGGATGGATATGGGATGCACAGTAAACTAGCCAGTGCCGTCCACAGGATGGATATGGGATGCACAGTAAACTAGCCAGTGCAGTCCACAGGATGGATATGGGATGCACAGTAAACTAGCCAGTGCCGTCCACAGGATGGATATGGGATGCACAGTAAACTAGCCAGTGCCGTCCACAGGATGGATATGGGATGCACAGTAAACTAGCCAGTGCAGTCCGCAGGATGGATATGGGATGCACAATAAACTATCTAGTGCCGTCCACAGGATGGATATGGGATGCACAATAAACTAGCCAGTGCCGTCCACAGGATGGATATGGGATGCACAGTAAACTAGCCAGTGCCGTCCACAGGATGGATATGGGATGCACAGTAAACTAGCCAGTGCCGTCCACAGGATGGATATGGGATGCACAGTAAACTAGCCAGTGCAGTCCACAGGATGGATATGGGATGCACAATAAACTAGCCAGTGCCGTCCACAGGATGGATTTGGGATGCACAAAAACTAGCTGCATTAACATGAATAAAAAAAATATATCTTTAAACGTATAAGAGAAAATTTTAAAAAGGACTTAATTTTAATTGAGTTCTAGCTAATTGACCAGTTTTACCTATTCTCTCTCCCTCATTCTTTGGAAGGGTATTCTGGGTAAGCGGTGACCAGGCAGTAATCACCCTGACTACCCACCCCTCGGTATAATAAACACGTTTTGATGGTTGTCAGCTGTCGTGATAACAGCTCTTAATGACCCTCGTGAGCCTAGGTGCTGACCCCAGGTCAGGTCAGGGGCTTTGCCTGTAAATAGCCACACTAGCGCAGCCCCCACCCCACTAGTCACACAGAGGAGTGGAGCTCCCTTCACTTTGCCCAACTTGGTCCAACTTGGACGTTTTCGTTCAAGTTATGCCAAAACGTCGTCAAAAGTTTCAGTCTCCTGCCTGCAACTTATATGTGTAGAGTTTTCCAGTGCGGCAACCTCTGACTTATCTCTGTTTGCTATTTGCATTCTATTGGTTAGAATGTTAAAAATCCATCTGCCCATTTTTCCAGTTATTCCTTTGGCGCGCATTTTATGCGCTATTACACTATGATCACACTTGTCGAAGGTTTTTTGCACAGTCTGTGTGTACTGCATCTGCACTATGTTTGTCCTCCGGTGCATCCAAGACCACGTTGTAATGGTTCAGTAGTTGTGAGAGGCCGGAGAGACCTGCTCTAAACCTTTGCTGCCCTGGCATCTGCTATTGTTGGGAATCCAAGTGGTTGGCGATCATCCTGGAGTATACCTGGAGGTTGTTCTGGGGGTCAACACGTCCCGAGCCCGGCCCTTTGACTAACTCCTTGCTTCTTTTGAACCCTTTTTGAAGATATTTATAAAATTGGGGAAAGAACTGCTGTCATTCTGAAAGAAAGGGACCTCTTTAAACTTGTTCCATTATTTTTTCAAACGGGTTTTTTCCCTATTTTTCCCGGCCCCCCCCCCCACCCCACCCCACCCCCCCCACCCCCTACAAAACCCCATCACTCCCAAAATCCATAAAACCCGGGCAACCAACATGCCACTACTACTACTACCAACCCCAGGCCCAACCAAAGGGGCAACCACCCACCCCAAAAATCCTCTACAAAACTATCCCCTTTCCAAACATCTTCCCCCCCACTACAGCCCACCCCCCACCACAGCAAACATCCCAAAACCAACCCCAAACCAAGGGATCCCCCATACACCCAATTACCATCCCTCACCACCCCAACCACCCCCCCATACAACATCACTCACCCCCCAAAACCACCCCAACTAGCATCATACCTTTACCACAACCACCCAACAAAAAACCCCTCTCACTTTACCCCAACCCCCCCCCAACTACACCCCTCCCAAAACCACCACCCCCCAACCCCCCCCCAACCTCCCACCCCCCAAAACCACAACAGGGACACAAACTCACCCAACCCCCCCACATGCCCCCCAAAACCCCCCACAACCAAAAAGCATTTTGGTTTCGTTTTACAATTTTCCCTGCAAAAAAAACTTCGCTTTCTCAACGTTTTCCGTAAACTTTTTAAAAAGTAATTTTTTTAAACTGGGGGTTTGATTTTTTAAACTATTTATAGCTATAAAATTTTTCCCTTTAAAAACCCCAACAGCAGTAACAACCGGTTTAAAAATCAGTAAAAGAGCTTTGTGTGATGGTAAACCAAAACCCCTCGATGCCTGCCGGAGGCATATCACAGACCGTAACACGTCTGGCAACGCGGTATCTGAACAGAATTGGAGAGCATTCAAATTTGCACGACTATTACTTATGATGCAAGAAAAGGGTTACCCACTCACACCCCTTCAACACCCTCTTCCCCTTACTGCCCATCACTGGAGCCCGACAGGATCTCACCCTTGTCGCCTCTCCTTTTCCCCCCGCTGGGCCTGTTTCCGGTGCGTAGTGATTAAAACGTTACTCGGGTACCCACGTTCCATACCCAGCACAGGAGATGAATTGAGCTTAGGGATTAAAACATTTTTATATATATATATAATATATATATATATATATATATATATATATATATATATATATATATATATATATATATAAGTTAGACAATTGTGTGGGCGGGTGTGACTGGACTTGCCTAGCATGGGCCAGTAGGCCTGCTGCAGTGCTCCTTTTTCTTACGTTCATGTGTGTGTGTGTAAGAAAGAGAGAGAGAGGGGGAGGGGAATTCTCTAGATTTTCCCCTCGTTTTCAGAATACTGCCAAATGTGTTAAATATTTTGATCAATTACTCAGATATGGTAAACATGAGGAAATTAAATCTTCATCAGAGTACAAAACAAATTCTGGCCACAAAATAGAGCGAAACACCAACGTCAAAGACCTGGGAGTGATCATGTCGGAGGATCTCACCTTCAAGGACCATAACATTGTATCAATCGCATCTGCTAGAAAAATGACAGGATGGATAATGAGAACCTTCAAAACTAGGGAGGCCAAGCCCATGATGACACTCTTCAGGTCACTTGTTCTATCTAGGCTGGAATATTGCTGCACACTAACAGCACCTTTCAAGGCAGGTGAAATTGCCGACCTAGAGAATGTACAGAGAACTTTCACGGCGCGCATAACGGAGATAAAACACCTCAATTACTGGGAGCGCTTGAGGTTTCTAAACCTGTATTCCCTGGAACGCAGGAGGGAGAGATACATGATTATATACACCTGGAAAATCCTAGAGGGACTAGTACCGAACTTGCACACGAAAATCACTCACTACGAAAGCAAAAGACTTGGCAGAACGATGCACCATCCCCCCAATGAAAAGCAGGGGTGTCACTAGCACGTTAAAGACCATACAATAAGTGTCAGGGGCCCGAGACTGTTTCAACTGCCTCCCAGCACACATAAGGGGGATTACCAACAGACCCCTGGCAGTCTTCAAGCTAGCACTGGACAAGCACCTAAAGTCATGTTCCTGATCAGCCGGGCTGTGGCTCGTACGTTGGTTTGCGTGCAGCCAGCAGCAACAGCCTGGTTGATCAGGCTCTGATCCACCAGGAGGCCTGGTCACAGACCGGGCCGCGGGGGCGTTGACCCCCGGAACTCTCTCCAGGTAAACTCCAGGTATGTGTATACAATACGACAGGTTGTTAGGTAAGACACATATGCAACAGTTAGACAACTTTATTCCGAAACGTTTCGCCTACACAGTAGGCTTCTTCAGTCGAATACAGAAAGTAGGCAGGAACAGTAGAGATGTGAAACGATGTAAACAGCCATCACCCTTAAAGTCGTAGAATTTGAGGTTGTCAGTCCCTCGGCCTGGGGAAGTTCAGTCCCATAGTCAGGGAAATATCTGAAAATCAAGCGACAGTGCGGAGACTTAAAAAACCCGTCGGAAGGAGGGTGCAGGGTAGTAGTAGTAGTAGTATTTGTAGTAGTAGTAGTGAAGGCAACTGAGAGGGGCATGTCCCTCTCAGATCCAACCCTTCTCACTTGAAAAGTTTTCCAAGGTGTTTTCCTGTACCAAGATGCCCACGTGTTGCAGTGTCTGACAAGATAACATCAAAATGGTATACAATACCGACAGGTTGTTAGGTAAGACACATATGCAACAGTTAGACAACTTTATTCCGAAACGTTTCGCCTACACAGTAGGCTTCTTCAGTCGAATACAGAAAGTAGGCAGGAACAGTAGAATGTGAAGACGATGTAATCAGTCCATCACCCTAAAGTCGTAGAATTTGAGGTTGTCAGTCCCTCGGCCTGGAGAAGTTCAGTCCCATAGTCAGGAATATTGAAGATCAAGCGACAGTGCGGAGACTTAAATACTGTCGGAAGGAGGAGGTGCAGGTTTGTAGTAGTAGTAGTAGTCGTAGTTGTAGTGTGAGGGGCAACTGAGAGGTCATGTCCCTCTCAGATCCAACCTTCTCACTTGAAAAGTTTGTCCAATGGTGTTTTCTGTACCAAGATGCCACGTGTTGCAGTGTCTGACAGATGACATCAAAATGGTCTACAATACCGAGACAAGGTTGTTTAGGTAAGACACATATGCTAAACAGTTAGACCAACTTTATTCGGAAGTTTAAGCCCTACACAGTAGGCTTCTTCAGTCGATACAGCAATGTAGGCAGGACAGTAGAGAAGTGAAGACGAGTAACTCAAGTCAACTCACCCTTAAGTCGTAGAATTTGAGGTTGTCAGTCCTCGGCCTGGAGAAAGTTCTGTCCCATAGTCAGGAACGAGATGAAGATCAAGCGACAGTGCGGAGACTTAAATACTGTCGGAAGGAGAGGTGAAGGGTCAGTAGTAAGTAAGTATAGTAAGTAGTCGTTGTAGTGAGAGGCCAATTGAGTGGTCATTGTCACTCTCTCAGATCAACCCTTTCACTTGTAAAGTTGTCCAAGGTGTTTTCTGTACCAAGATGCCATGTGTTGCAGTGTCTGACAAGATGAACTTCAAAATGGTTATTACAATACCGACAGGTTGTTAGGTAAGAACATATGCAAAACTGTTAGGACAAATTATTCCGAAAACCGTTTCGCCTACACAGGAGGCTTCTTCAGTCGAATACAGAAGTAGGCAGGAACAGTAGAGATTGTGAAGACGATGTAATCAGTCCATCACATTATGTCGTTGAATTTGAGGTTGGCAGTCCTCGGCTGGAGAAGTTCAAGTCCCATAGTCAGGAAAACTTTCTGAGATCAAGCGGACAGTGCGGGTGGCGAGGAGACTACAATACTGTCGGAAGGAGAGGTGCAGGGTGTTTGTAGTAGTAGTAGTAGTTGTATGTAGTAGTGAGAGGCAACTGAGAGGTCATGTCCTCTCTGATTCAAACCCTTCTCACTTGAAAAGTTTCGTCCAAGGTGTTTTCTGTTCCAAGAATGCCACGTGTTGCTGTTGTCTGGAAACAAGTTGAACATACTACTACTACTATATACCTACTACTTACCCTGCACTTCTCATTCCGACTGATTAAGTCTCCGCACTAGTCGCTTGATCTTCAGATAGTCCTGACTATGGGACTGAACTTTCCAGGCCGAGGGAGACTGACACCTCTCATATCTAGGACTTAAGGTATGGACTGATACATCGTTTCCACATCTCTATCTGTTCATGCCTTACTTTCTGTATTCGATGAAAGAAGCTACTGTGTAGGCGAAACGTTTCGGAATAAAGTTGTTAACTGTTGCATATGTGTCTTTCCTAACAACCTGTCGGTATTGTATACCATTTTGATGTTCATCTTGTCAGACACTGCAAAACGTGGAATCTTGGACAGACAATTGGACAAAACTTTTAGTGAGAAGGTGGTTGGTTGAGAGGGTCTGACCTCTCAGGTTGCCATCTCACTACTACTACTACTACTACTAACTACTACTACTTACCCTGCACCCTCTTCGCTGTATTTAAGTCTCCGCACGTCCTTGATCTATCAGATAGTTCCATGACTATGGGACTGAACTTCTCCAGGCGAGGGACTGACAACCTCATAAATTTACGACTTTAAGGGTGATGGACTGATTACATCGTCCTCCATCTCTACTGTTCTGCCTACTTTCTAGTATTCGACTGAAGAAGCCTACTGTTGTTAGGCGAAACGTTTCGGAATAATAGTTGTCTAACTGTTGCCTATGTGTCTTACCTAACAACCTGTCGGTTTGTTTACCATTTTGATGTTCATCTTGTCAGACACTGCAAAACGTGGGCATCTTGTTCTCAGAAAAACCCTTGGACAAACTTTTCAGTGAGAAGGGTTGGATATGAGAGGGACATTGACCTATCAGTTGCCTCTCATACTACTACTTATCTACTACTACTACTACTACTACTACCTGACACCTCTCCTTCCGAACAGCACCCAACACCCCCCCCTCCCCCCTATTTAAGTCTCCGCCACTGTCGAGCTTGATCTTCAGATAGTTCCTGGACTTTGGGACTGAACTTATCAGGGCCGATTGGGACTGACAACCTCAAATTCTACGACTTTACAGGGTGATGGACAGATTACATCGTCATTCTCTTCTCATACTGTGTCCTGCCTACTTCTGTATTCGACTGAAGATGCCTACTGTGTAGGCGAAACGTTTCGGAATTTCAAATGTTTGTCTAACTGTTGCTTATGTGTCTTACCTAACAACCTGTCCGGTATTGTTATACCATTTTGATGTCATCTTGTCAGACATGCAACACGTGGCATCTTGGTACAGAAAACAACTTGGACAATCTTTTCAAGTGAGAAGGGTTGGGATCTGAGAGGGACATGACCTCTAAGTTGCCTCTCACTTCTATACTACTACTACTTTACTACTTACTACCTGCACCTCTCCTTCCGACAGTATTTTAAGTTCCGCACTGTCACTTGATCTTCAGTTAGTTCCTGATTATGGGACTGTAATTCTCCAGGACGGAGGGAATGACAACCTCAAATTTCTGCGACTTTAAGGGTGATGGACCTGATGTAACTCGTCTTCTCTTCTTACTGTTTCCTGCCTACTTTCTGTATTCGACCTGAGAGCTACTGTGTAGGCGAAACGTTTCGCGAAATAAGTTGTCGAACTTTGCATATGTGTCTACCTTACAACATGTCGGTATTGGTTTACCATTGATGTCATCTTGTCAGACACTGCAATACACGTGGCATCTGGTACAGAAAACACCTTGGGACAACTTTTCAAGTGGAAGGGGTTGGATCTGAGAGGAACATGTCCTACTCAGTTGCCTCTCACTAATACTACTACTACTTCTATAATACTACTACCCTGAACCTTCCTTCCGGGGGGGGGGGAAACCCCACCAAGTATAAGTCTCCGCACTGTCGCTTGATCTTCAGATAGTTCACTGATATGGGGACTGAACTTCTCCAGGCCGGGACTGACAAAACCTCAAATTCTAGACTTTAAGGTGATGGACTGATTACAATCGTCTTCACATCTCTACGTTCCTGCTAGTACTTTCTGTATTCGACCTGAGAGCCTATGTGTACGGCGAAACGTTTCGGAAATAATGTTGTCTAACTGTTGAATATGTGTCTTACCTAACAACTGTCGGTTTGTATACCATTTTGATGTTCATCTTGTCAGACACGGAAACACGTGGCATCTTGGTACAGAAAAACACCTTGGTCAAACTTTTCAAAGTGAGAAGGTTGGATCTGAGAGGGACATGACCTCTCAGTTGCCTCTCACTACTATACTATACTTGAATATACGACTACTACTACCCTGACCTCTCCTTTCCGTCAGAATTTAAGTCTCCGACTGTCGCTTGATCTTCAGATAGTTACTGACTACTGGGACTGGAACTTCTCAGGCCAGAGGGAATGACAACCTCCAAATTCCTTACGACTTTAAGGGTGTGGGACTGATTACTTCGTCTTCACACATCTCTACTGTTCCTGCCTACTTTCTGTATTCGACTGATGAAGAAGCCTTACTAGTGTAGGCGAAACGTTCGGAATAATTTGTCTAACTGTGCATATGAGTCTTACCTAACAACCTGTCGGTATTGTATACCATTTTGATGTTCATCTTGTCAGACACTGCAACACGGGAATTTGTACAGAAAACTCCTTCGGACAAACTTTTCAAGTGAGAAGGGTTTTGGATCTGAGAGGGACCTGACCTCTCAGTTGCCTCTCACTACTTCTACTACTACTTTACTATACTACTTACCCAGAACCGCTCCTTCGACAGTATTTAAGTCTCCGCACTCTGGTCACATTGGATCTTAGTAGTTCCTGACTATGGGGACGGAAACTTCTCCAGGTCCGAGGGATGACAACCTCAAAATTCTACGACTTTTAAGGGTGATGGAATGATTACATCGTCTTCAATATCTACTGTTCCTGCCTAACTTTTGTTCGACTGTAAGAAGCTACTGTGTAGGTCGAAACGTCTTCGGATTTAAAAGTTGTTAACTGTTTGCTTATGTGTCTTACCTAACAACCTGTCGGTATTGTATGCCATTTTGATGTTCATCTTGTCAGACACTGAAAACGTGGCATCTTGTACAGAATAAAAACCTCACTTGGACAATCTTGTTTTCAAGTGAGAAGGTCTTGGATCTGAGAGGGGACATGACCTCTCAGTTGCCTCCTTCATACTACTACTACTACTACTACTACTACTACTACCTTGCACCTATCCTTCCTGACAGTATTTAAGTCTCCGCACTGTCGCTTGATCTTCAGATATTCCTGACTATGGGACTTGAACTTCTCCAGGCCGAGGGATCTGACAAACCTCAAATTTTTTTATTCTAACGACTTTAAGGGTGATCGGACCTGATTACATGTCTTCACATCTCTACTGTTCCTGCCTACTTTATGTATTCGACTCTAAGAAGCCTACTGTGTAGGCGAAACGTTCGGAATAAGTTGTCTAATGTTGCATATGTGTCTTACCTAACAACCTGTCGGTATTGTATACCATTTGTGATGTTTCATCCTGTCAGACACTGCAAACACGTGGCATCTTGGTACGTACAGATAACACCTTGGAGACACAACTTTTCAATGTGACGAAGGGTTGCATCTGAGAGGGACATGACCCTCTCAGTTGCACTCCTCACTACTACTACTATACTTACTACTACTACTACTACCCTGCACCTCTCCTTCCGGGACAGTTATTTAAAGTCTCCGCACTGTCGCTTGATCATCAGTTAGTTCCTGACTATGGGACTGAACTTCTCCCAGGCCGAGGGAGGGGTGGGGGAACAAAACTGACAACCAAATTCTACGACTTTAAAGGGTGATGGAATGATCGACATCGTCTTCAATCTCTATTGTTCCTGCCTACTTTCTGTTATTTCGACTGAAAGAAGCCTACTGTGAGGCGAAAAGTTTTCGGAATAAAGTTGTCTAACTGTTGCATATGTGTCTTACCTAACAAACTCCAGGTAGTTCATATATTTTGTCGCGCTATACACCACTTCTCTTTCATTGAGTGAAGGACTAGATCTTTTACGCACAAAAGACAAAGCTAGAGGTAAACAATGAACCAGCTTATTCACTCTGTTTATACGAAACAACAATCATCGCACATCTGGCTGCTACATGTAAACACGCTCCACCGCCGCCATCTTGGAATGCCTCAACAGCGCTGCCAGACTACATGCACAATAACCTACCCTCATTTCCCGCATGGGTCGTCATTCACTGCCCGTTTTCCTGGTGTCATTACTCACTCCTCGTGTCCTCTTTCGCCTGGTGGTAATGAAACTATCAAGGGAAGGGAATGAGACTGTCAACTTGGTGTGACAAACCGTTGCTGCATGTACTTAGTTGTGTTAAAAAGTCTTGCCTTCTGTCCACGAGTTTCCACTTCTTTGTGTGTATGTATGTGCATATGTACTCACCTATATGTACTCTCCTGTATGTGGTTGCAAGGGTCGAGTCTCAGCTCCTCAGCTTCTGGCTTTGCTGGTAGCTTGGTTCATTGTCTCTTGGCTTTGAGAGTTTCACTGTACCCTTTCTTAAAGCTGTGTATGGATCCTGCCTCTACCACTCCACTGTCCAGACTGTTCGACTTCCTGACCACACTAGCACTGAAGAAATACTTCTTAGTATTCCTGTGATTCATCTGTGTTTTCAACTTCCAGCTATGCTCTCGTGTACCTGTTTCCCGCCTCTCGACAATCTTCTTCCCACTTACCCTTCCAGTTCCTCTCAATATTTTATACGTTATCATATCGCTCGTGTCTCATGCTTTTATTTGAAGGAAAGGAGAGAGAAAAGAGTAGGGATAAGGAGAAGGAATAATTAAAACAATGCAGAGAAAGCAGATTGTAAAGGAGGTACGAAACTCACATGGAACATTGACGTAGGATGTTTGCATGACTCAACAAGAGATAAAAGAAATAGAAAAAAAAACAAAAGTGAGGAAGGCGCAAGAGAAGAATGGTAAGACAGAGAAGATTGACTTAATACATTAAGGAAGAACCGAGATCAAATAACTTCATGTTTCTGACGCTTCAGACGTCATGACATAAACAAAATGATAAACGTTGATTAAAGTGAGAATCACATTACAAATTATCCTAGTTTATCAACACTTAAGAAATAACCATACACATCCTCACGTGTATAAAAAAAATTGTCTCTAAATGTATATTAACATGTCTGGAGATACATATACATGCTTGGCAGTGTTAGCTTGTGGAAATAAATGGTATCAAATACCGACACAGTGGAAATATAAACACATATGCAGTATAATGTGATCCTTTATTGACAACGTTTCACCCACCACTGTGGGCTTTTTCAAGTCACAAACAGATTATGTGTGTGACTTTGAAAAAAGCCCACTTATGTGGGTGAAAACGTTGTCAATAAAGGATCACATTATACTGCATATGTGTTTATATTTCCAGTGTTAGCTTGTCATTGTAAGACCTCCTTTGATCGGAGTCACAGTTGGTAGTCTTCATAAGTACATAAGAATGGAGGAACACTGCAGCAGGCCTACTGGCCCAAACTTGGTAGGTTTTTCTCTAAACCAACCATTCCCACAGGTTGATAAATAAGACACAAGTGCAACAGTTAGGTATCTTTATCCCGAAACGTTTCGTCTACATCGTAGGCTTCTTCAGTCGGTACAGAAGGAGTCAAACACATTGTTCCAGTCATATGGGCAAAAACTCTTCCACAATGCTGAGGACTGACCACCTCATAATACGTCTTCACGGGTGATGAATGATTTACATCGTCTTCACATATCTACTGCTCACTAATTAATCTTCTGAGAGTTAAGACACATGAGCACTATTGGGTTTCTTTATTGTAGACGTTTCGCCTTCCAGTGGCTTTATCAATACAAATTCCAGGACATAACTTGAAGACAGTAGAACTTTGTACAGAAGAGGAGGTATTCAGTCCCTCAACATAGGAGGTAGGTGCGTAACAAGGTGCTGTTCGCACCTAGGTTGAGGGGACTGATTACCTCATCTTCTGTACATAGTTCTACTGTCTTCAAGTTATGTCCTGGAATTTGTATTGATAAAGCCACTGGATGGCGAAACGTCTACAATAAAGATACCCAGATGTTGCACATGTGTCTTACTCTCATCTTGTCGGTATTATATACCATTCGTACACAACTAACTCTTCTGTACTCGACTGAAGAAACTTACTGTGTAGCCAAAAAGTTTCGGAATAAAGATACCTAACTGTGGCTCTTGTTATCTTTTCTGTCTTTGCAAAAGTACATTGAGGATTTTGGATTTACAATGTGAGTGCAATACAAAGAGAGCTCTTATCTTGCCTAGACATAATGGGCCAACTTAACATTATGCTTACAGACTACTTAACACTAAGGATTGTATCATAGTTGTACAGTAGGATAGTAATTATTTCATAGTTGAACAGTTGATTAATTAATTATAAGTGAATCAAATTACTTATCATCACTTAGGTGTGATCAAAACTCAGCCATTCTCACTTCACTATTTTTATCCAGTCTCTTTTTAAGCTACCCAAGGTCTTTGCCTCTATTACCATATGGAATGAACCTTCCAGGCTGAGGGACTGACAAACCTCATATTCTACGATTCAAGGGTGATGGACTGATTACATTCGTACCTTTCACTATCTTACTGCTCCTGCCCTTCTTTCCGTATCGACTGAAGAAGCATACTGTGTAGGCCGAAAGTTTCGGAATTAAAGTTGCAACTGTGACCTTTGTGTCTTACCTCAACAACTGTCGGTATTGATATACCATTTGATGTTCAGCCTTCATAGTAACTTTGCTTTGCGTATAAGCAAATAGTTTATTGAGTTGTGTATCTAGAAGTGTAAGCAACAGAAGTCCTGAGGTTATATTGCTTTACAGCTTTTTACATGAAGATTGAGACATTTGCCAACATATGGGAATCTTTATTCAGGAAACGTTTCGCCAAAACTGTGGCTTCATCAGTCCATTACAAAGTTGAAGGCGTAATGGAGAGGAGGAGTTTGAGGTAATCAGTCCCTCAGAATGGAGAGTCGATGGTTCAGTTCATCAATCTTGGTGTATTGATCCTGTATTGATAACGTTTGCCACTCAGTGGGCTTTTTTCAAAGCACCACAAAATGATCTACCTGGGGTGGAAGGTACGTGAGTAATTTATAGTCAGGGTTACGATGTGAGCGTTCAAAAATTCTGAAACCTGGACTTTAAATAATTTCTTACCTTCCACCAGGTTGATGTTTGTTGACTGGAAAAAAAGCCCAAATGTGTGGGCTAAATCGTTGTCTATTAAGAAGGATCACATTATAATGCAATATGTGTTTATGTTTCTTTGATGTCGGTATTTCTATATCAAGGTATTTTCATCACAAATCTTGTAGAAGATACTGGAGTGTCTTACACAAGAATATAACATTCCAGCAGGTTATGGAGTTTTTCGAACACACTTTTCTCTGAATGCGTCTCCGAGAGTCAACGTCGGCCATTGTCAAAGCGTACCTTTTTTACTACTAGGCTGGGCCAGGGTTGCAGGGGGTGTTAGGTAACCTTTACCACATATGGTTCCCTGTGCTAGACAATCCAACCGGGCTGTGACACCGGACCTGGGCCAAGCGTGGCCCGCCCAGCGGGGTATGGGACGGGGCAGGAACGAGTTTACCATAATAAATGTGGAGTTTCGAGGAGGAGGAGAGATAATGCCATCCAGCTTTTGTCCTGGATGATCGTGGCTTACTAGGCCTTCAGACTTGCCTTCACATATGCCTTTAGACATTTTGCAGTGCTTTTTTTTAGCAGGGGTATCAGAAACTGGTGTTAGCGGGCGAGGAAATCAGATACCTTGTCACCTCCAGGACACCAGTGACTGTCCAATCAGGGTCAGATTGTGACAGCTGGCAGGCCTGGGCCCACCCATGTTTCCAACCTGCTTAACCCCCCAAGGCCCTCCGACAGGGACCTCTCACACACACACTACCATACAACACACACACACACACACACTCCACATCCACACACACACACACAACATAACACACACATACACACACACACACACACACACACACCACTGGGGACTGCAGGACCCAAGGATCAGATGAGTATGGTTTGGGTAGGGAGGACGTGGATGGAGGAGCAGTGGAAAAGGTATGCGAACAAGAGTGGGAGAGAAAATTAGCGAGAGCTTTCTGAAAATTGTGAAGAGCTCTCTGTTGAAATTGGGAAAAGGTGGGTGGGGAGAAGGAGACAAAGATTTGGGTCGGGAGGATACCAAGTCCGAAACTGCAGTAGCAAGATTTGGGTACTAGAAGTTGAGAGGGGGGGGGTGGGAGGGGGGAGCGGGATAAATAGTCTGGAGGCAGTTTACAGGGGGCAGTGACCAGGGATGACACAGGCATATGAAGCTGCGAGGCTAACAGGTAGGAAGGACTTTGGAATTTATTGCTAAGGTCACATCAATCTTGGCCAAGGAGGACCAAGGAGTGAAAGGGAAGATCAACTGGTTGCAGATGGAGAGGGTGATAGGTCGAATGCTGAGGCACTCAAGGCTATCTAAGAGCACTGGAAAAATCAAGGGAGACAACTGACCACATTAAGGCAGGTTCAGAGCCACCCCCAGAGGGTGAGGCAATGCGAGGAAGAAGGGCAAAATCGTGTTTATCCATGGGCTTCAGGAGAGAGAGGAAAGCGACACACACTGAAAGGAAGCAGGAAGAAAGGAAGGAGATTGAGAAAATATAACAGAAATAGGTGAAGAGAGGGACGAGATTTTAAATTTTCAGAGAATAGGGGGTACCTCGGGAGTGAGGAAACCGAACAATTCAAAGCTGATTCTCAGGACGGACCAGTGCGGAACAAAGGATACTCCAAGTGAAACCACGCTTGAATACGCGGAAGAGTACAAGAGGGTTGTTCCTAGACAGAGACAGAAACAAAATTCAGAACGACAGCCAAGCTGAGGAGAGGACAAATAAAAAGCGAAAGGAGCCAAGGAAAAGAGACAAGGAGGGAACCAGCTGAGGTCTGTAGAGACAAACAGTGGACAGAACAGCTCAAGGGCAAGCACACCACAATACTACTCTCAGAACATACAACCTATCAACATACCCAACACACCCTACAATCCATACCCACAGCCTCCACCCAACCCAGCTATAGAAACCCCACAGGTATGCCACAGGTATCCCACCCTCACTGGCCCCCCAAACCACAGTGTTTGGAAAGTAAACTGAAGGTATGTTCACAAACGCTGATGGAGAATACAAAAATAACGTGGGAGGAGTGGCAAGAAAGAGTCTAAGAAGCATCACCGACTCATAGCTCTCACAGAAACCAATGTCTTACAGGATGATAACTGATGCCATCTTTACAACGGCGATAACCAAATCCTGAGGAAGACAGAGGGAACAGGGGGGTGAGGAGAAAAGGTGAAAGTGGCGTTGGCTGATCATAAATATCGCTGGTATTTTGAATGAGATGGTGAGAGAAGATAGCGGAAAGATGAAGTGTTACATGTGGAACACTTCACTCTGGAGGTCCCCAAGTTGTGTAATAGCAGTGATGTATAACCACCACAGAACAGCAGGAGGCCAAGGCATGAGTACGACGAGAGAATAGAGCGATGGTTGACACACTAGCAGAGTGGCCTAGAGAGCTCATGCATGCAGGGCAAGCTCCTGATCATGGGTTGACTTTAACCACATGGAGATAGATTGGCGAGAAACTTGGACCCACATGGGGGACAAGAATACTTGGATGGGCTAAGATGATGGAGGTGGTACTGGAGAACTTCATGTACCAACACGGTAAGGGGGACAATCAAAGAGAGAGGAGGACGAGGATGAACAGCAAGGCTGGGACTTAGTAGTCACCTTCAGTAGTGCAGATATCTGAGGACATCACATATGAAAGACCCCTTGGGAGCCAGTGACCATGTGTTGTAAGCTTCGAATACACATGTAGAGCTACAAGTGGAGGTGATGAAGCAGGAATGGCAGGACAATGAAGCCAAAACTACAGAAAGGGGACTACACAGGAATGGTGGGAACTACCTGAAAGGGGTTCAGTGGGGACAGGAACTGGCAGGGAAACCAGTTAATGAGATGATGGAATATTGTAGCAATAAATGCAAGGTGGATGTGGACGAGGTTTTACCCAAGGGTAACAGGAGTTATGAAAAAAACCAGGATGAGCCATGGTTTACCCAATGGTGGCAGGGAGCAAAACCAAGTGTGCTAGGGAATGGAAGGAAATATAGAAGGCAAAGGACCCAGAGAATAAGGGAGAACAGTCGTAGTTCCAGAAAATGTATATGCACAGATAAGAAGGGAGGCCCAAAGACAATATGAATATGACATAGCAGCGGAAAGCAAATCCTGACCACGAAAACTGTTGTACAGCCACTCAGGGACGGGAAAACAACAGTCAAGGACCATTGGGTAATCAGTAGGATAAGGTAGGGAAGGAGGAGAAGGACAACAGAGAAATGCACCGGGATAGTATGTGAAGAAACTCAACAAGAGATTCAAAGAAGTGTTCACAGAGGAGACAGAAGGGACTCCTGAAGACGGAGGGGTGGGGAACACCTCCAAGTGCTGGACACAGTGTCACACAACCGAGGAAGAAGTGAAGAGGCTTCTGTGTGAGCTAGATTCCTCAAGGCTATGGGGCCAGATAACATCTCCCATGGGTATTGGAGAGGGGTGCAGAGGCGCGAATGTGTACCTCCTATCAACAATATTCAATACATCTATTCGAAAAACTGGAGAGATTGCCTGAGGCATGGAAGACAGCAATGTAGTTCCCAATTCTTTAAAAAAGGAGAACAGAAATGAGCATTATAATACAGGATCCTGTGTCACTGAACATGTATACGTATGCAAAATCATGGAGAAGATTATAAGGGGAAGAGTGGTGGAACACCTAGAAAGGAATGATTCATCAAAAGCAGCCAGCAAGCTTGGTTTCAGGGACGGGGAAATCTGTGTCACAAACCAATGGAGTTCTTGACATGGTGACAGCGTAGACAAGAAGAGAGAGGGGTGGTGGATTGGCATTTTCTTGGACTTGCAAGAAGGGGGTGGCGTAATTTTTTGGACCACAGTTCCACACAAGTGATTGGTGACAAAACCTGGAGGACAAGCAGGGATAACAGGGAAGGCCTACAATGGATCAGGGAAATACTTTCAGGAAGACCAGGCAGCGAAGGTCATGGTACGTGGCCGAGGTGTCAGAGTGGTGAACCTGTGACCAGTGGGGGTCCGCAGGGGTCAGTCCTAGGACCAGTGCTGTTTCTGGTTTTTCGTGAACGACATGACGGAAGATTAGATCTGATGGTGTCCCTCTTGGCAGAGCGTGAAGTTGATTGAGAAGAAATACACTCCGATCCCGAAGACCAGGCAGAACTACAAAGGGATATGGACAGGCTGCAGAACTGGTCTGCAATTTGGCTCCTGGAAGTTCAATCCCACCAAGTGCAAAGGTCAAATGAAGATTGGGGGAAAAGGGAGGGCAAAGAAGGCCCGCAAACGGAGTTACAGTATAGGGGGTCAGAGACTTTACAAACCACACTCAAGGAAAAAGATCTTGGGGGGTGAGTATAACACCAGGCACATCTCTGAAGCGCACATCAACCCTAATAAATGCTGCAGGCTATGGGCGCCTAGCAAACCTCCAGAAAGCATTCCGACCATCTTATTACGGAATCGTTCAGACCCTGTACACGTATACGGTTAGGCCATATTGGAGTATGCGGCACCAGTTTGGAACTACACCTAGCCAAGCACGTAAAGAAACTAGAGAAAGTGCAAAGGCTTTGCAACAAGATCTAGTCACCAGTGCCTAAGAGGTATGTCCTACGAGGAGAGGTTAAGAGGAATCAACCTGACGACACTGGAGGACAGGAGTGATAAGGGGCGGACATGATAACGACATCAAAAATTACAGAGAGGAATTGACAAGGTGGTCAAAAACAGGAGGTTCCAGAGACTTGGATCACCAGTAACAAGGGGAACACACAGTTGGAAGCTAAAGACACAGATGAAATCACAGGGATGTTATGGAAATTATTTCTTCAGCCACAGAGTAGTCAGTAAGTGGAAATAGTTTTGGGAAGCGATGTGGGGAGCAGGAGGATCAATACATGCTTAAGCAGAGGTACGTAAAGCTCACGTTCAGGGAGAGTGACCCTAGTAGCGTCTGTGAAGAGGCGGGGAGCCAGGAGACTCGGATAGCCACCGCAACCTCAACTAGGTGAGTACAATAGGTGAGTACAACACACACACACACACTCACAAACACACACACACACACACTCACATCACACACACACATACACACACCCACACACACCACACACACACACACACACACACACACACAACAACAACAAACACACACACACACACACACACACACAGCTGACGGGCGTGAGCACACAGAACGCTTCAAAGAATTTTTGAAGTTATGCGCCATCGATCAATGACGGTAACATCAGTTGTCTTTGTTAATCCTAAGTGAAACTTAGCTGAAATAATTATTAGTGGTAATCCTCCTCTGTTGGACAACAGGTTATCTCTCAAAATAAAGATAACATCGTTCTTGTCAAGGCTCAGAAGCGTAGATTAAATAAAATTTTATAGGTACACCGCAAGGAAAAAGTTCTCAAGCCTTTGCTATTTAATGTCTTAATTAATGCCTCCACCAGGGCCACGGTTCGAGGATACTGAGAACTGAGAGAGCGGACTGGGCGAGGCTGTTTGAGAGGCGGGTCTCAGGTACACAGGGGCCTCCCGTCCATCATGTTTACTCATTTACAGTCATTTATTACGAGTTAAACTGGGTTCATATAGCTGTACAACATGATATAAGAAAATAAGTACTATTCCTAACGAGGTTCAAGTAATCTGTCATCCATTAGGTCTCATCTTCACCTAAGACTAAGATAGTTACAGGCAAACAAGCTCATGCTTTCACCCTGTTTCCAAGGTGAAAACATCAGCTACGTTCAGTATTACAGGTACCTTGATGCAGACGTACCTTTCAATAAATCTATCATACACCAATAGCTCTTGCGTTCCCACATAATAAAAAATCTTTGAATGAGTGTTAAGAAGCAGGACTGCAAATCACCTGGATTCCCAAAATCTGCACAATCCAGGGCAACATGGGTTCAGGGCAGGTCGCTCCTGCCTCTCACAACTACTGGATCACTATGACATGGCCTTGGATGCACTGGAAGAAAATCAGAATGCAGATGTAATATACACAGACTTTGCAAAAGCATTTGACAAATGCGATCATGACGTAATATCCCATAAAATACGTGCTAAAGGAATAACTGGGAAAGTGGGGAGATGGATCTTCAACTTCCTAACAAATCGAACACAAAGCGTAGTGGTCAACAGAGTTAAATCGGAGGCTGCCATAGTGTCTTTTTCCACACTAACTATGGTGTTAATGTTGCTGGTTACAACACTAACTATGGTGTTAGTGTTGCTGCTACAACACCAACATTAACGATCTATATTAGATCATTAATGAAAAATTCTCTTCTGCTCTTACAACTAATGCAAAATGAAGCCCTCAGAATTATTCTTGGTTGTCCTAAATCTACCAAGGTTCTTAACATGAGGAAGGAGCTTGGTGTTCTTAGAATCAGTGATAGAATTATTGAGATTAACAGTGTACTTAACATTAGAATGTTTAGAAATGAACCAGACACTGTCACTATAAATCTAAATTGATGAGAACATAAGAAAGGAACACTGCAGAAGGCCTACTGGCCCATGCTAGACAGGTCCAAGACACCTATTGACCCCCAAAACACAGGATAATTTCAGTAACACCAAAGGCAGCTTGGACCCATGGCTACTATACCTCCCCTCTCATGCCAACAGAGGAGCCCACCCACTAGCCAGTCCCCTTTTCCTTACACCATCTTGTCTCCGTTTAAGCTGACCGCCACGTGGGCACGGGACTCCCACATGACGCCCTGTTCCCGTGTCCAGCAGCTAGAGTTGCAGCTGAGGTGCTCACCTTCCAGGGCGCGTTTGGTGCAGGCGTCAGGTGGTGGAGATATCATGTACTGCAGCCTTCATTACCTCCAGCTGCTTCTTGTAGAGGTAAAAGTACACGCACTGACTTGCCGCCGCAAAGAAAGGCGACGTAGTTAGTCGTAGTAGTAGTAGTAGTAGTAGTAGTAGTAGTAGTAGTAGTAGTAGTAGTAGTAGTAGTAGTAGTAGTAGTAGTAGTAGTAGTAGTAGTAATAGTGGTGGTGGTAATAGCAGCAGCAGCAGCAGCAACAGCAGCAGTAGTAATAGTATTAGCATCGGCAGTAATAGAAGCAGTACATATATTTTACTGCCTCTTCTCTTCTCTTTCTCTCTTTTACACAAGGTTCTACAAGGTTAGGTTTAGGGTTCTTAGCTTAATTTACAAGTTAAGAGCTGTTACCTACATCAGCTCATTTGAAAGCCTTTTCATTGTTATGAGATACACAGATAAAGAACAGGAAGAACTTTGAACCATCTGTGGACCAGCGATTTCACTTTGTCTCTCTCATCGTTGCTCTCTTTGTATCATCATAAGTGGACCTACAGAAGCACGCAACATTCTCTCAACCTATGAACGACTCCTGGAGCAACCACATAGAAACACTTCCACGGAAGATAAATATGAGAGTATCTGGGGAGCACTGAAATGCTCCAGCCACGTGGGTATACAGGAACACTTTAATAATAATAATAATAATAATAATAATAATAATAATAATAATAATAATAATATCTACAAGTACATGTACAAGGTATACAGGCCTAGCCGACATCAATGACATACTACTATGAAGTCCCTAGTTATGCTGAGCATTTCGGGGAAATTAAGTTTTATCCCAGGATGCGACCCACACCAGTCGGCTAACACCCAGGTACCCATTTTAAACTGGGTGAACAGGGACAACAGGTGTCTTATGAAAACACATCCCTAATGTTTTCCAGCCGTACCGGAGGAGATTCGAAATCCGGACCTCAGTGTATGAGCGAGTGCGCTAGCGATTGAGCTACGGGACACTTCAGTACTCTTACCTGGAGGTTATTCCGGGGATCAACGCCCCCGCGGCCCGGTCCACGACCAGGCCTCCCGATGGATCAGGGCCTGATCAACTAGGCTGTTACTGCTGGCCGCACGCAGTCCGACGTACGAGCCACAGCCCGGCTGATCCGGCACCGACTTTAGGTATCTGTCCAGCTCTCTCTTGAAGGCAGCCAGGGGTTTATTGGCAATTCCCCTAATGCTTGATGGGAGGCTGTTGAACAGTTTTGGGCCCCGGACACTTATGGTGTTTTCTCTTAGTGTACCAATGGCGCCCCTACTTTTTATTGGCGGCATTTTGCATCACCTGCCCAGTCTTTTACTTTCGTAGGGAATGATTTCTGTGTGCAGATTTGGGACCATTCCTTCCAAGATTTTCCAAGTGTAGATTATGATATATCTCTCCCTCCTGCGTTCCAACGAGTACAAGTCAAGTGCTTCCAAGCGTTCCCAGTAGTTAAGGTGCTTGACAGAACTTATACGTGCAGTAAAGGATCTCTGTACACTCTCTAGGCACAATACCGTGACTGGAACGATACAGTACTCTTGTACATCCACGCAACTACATTCATGTTTCTTGTATTTTGTCGTATTTGACTGATTACAGAGACTTATTTTATGTTAGCAAACTACAGCATTTTATTTAAATTACCCAATTAACGCTCAGGTGCAGGATAGGTAGCATGACCTCCCTTTGACCACTGACCTCTTTCTGTAGGTCACATACACACACACACCCCTGTGACCACAATTAGGTGAGTACACACATACACACACACTAGTAGTGACCGCGAAGAGGCGGGGCCAGGAGCTATGAATCGACCCCGCAACCACAATAGGTGAAAAGGGGATTTTCACACACAAACTCCCTCTCTCTCCTCATCTCTCTCCTTCTCTCTCTCTCTCTCCCCTCTCCCTCTTCTCTCTCTCTCTCTCCTCTCTTTCTCTCTCTCTCTTTCCCCTCTCAAATTTTCCACAAAAAAATGTCATCGACCAATGGTTTTTTAAATTTCTTTTGCATCGCTGGGGACCTGACCACAGTGGAAGGGCACACATGAAGGACCGTGGAAGCCTGGCTTGCTTCATCTGCAGCTCATAAGACTGCCACCCCCCGAGCCCCCTTTGAGGCGGGGGTAGATGGCGACCAAGGCCTAGCTTCTCCCCACAGCCCCGTGAGGGCGGGGAATGGGGCTGGGCCCGGGCACTTGGCCCAAAGATAAGGGGTTGTGTATGGGGGGGTTAATTGGAACTTTTTGATAGGGGGGGGGGGGGGTAATTTGGAAAAAGAGGGGGGAGAATAGGCAAATAAAAAAAAAAAAAAAAAAAAAGGGCCCCTGGCCACAGTTTAAAAAACCCCCAACACTAAGAATCGTATTAACACACAAGGGGGTTACTGCACACTTCTGACTCCTTTTTCCCCTTTGTGACGTGGATAGCAGAAGGGAAAACTTTCCCCAGCAAGGAAGCTGCACAATAAGGAACTGTGAAACACATAGGGCGCTGACCACAGCAAAGAACATGACCGGCATGGACGCTGCAATATCAAAGGGACACCGCCCCTTTACACAGCTGCCCTTCTCTTCCCATCACAAACCCGAAGACAACCCAAATAAGCCTGACCCGAAGAGAACCAGTTACATTTAGCCTGAGAGAAAAAAACTACGTATTAACCGAAGAGAAACCCGTAAAATTGACCTAAAAAACCAACTAGTATTTAAACCCAAGAAACCAGCTACATATTGACCTAAAGAGAACCAACTACTTTTTTAACCCGAAGAGAACCAGTTACATGTTAGCCTGAAAGAACATTACACATTTAAACCGGGAAAACAATTTTATAAGGATGTGTGTGTACTTTAGTTGTCGTCTTGGGACCGTCCCCGGGGTGCCACAAAAAGGGTCTGTACTTCCATACTAGGAAAAATACAAGATTCTTTTAAAATTACTCTAAACCGCCCCATCACGCCTCCACCCCCCCCCCCCCCCCCCCAACCACCACCCCACACTCTAAACCCCCCCCTTTCCCCCCACATCACTACCCCATCATCTAAACCCCCCCCCTCTTCCCCACCACAACCCCCATCACTCAAACCCCTCCCCTCTTCCCCACCATCACTACCTCCATCACTCTAAACCCCCCCCTCTTCCCCACCTCACACCTCCCTCATTTAAACCCTCCCCTCTTCCCCACCATCACTACCTCTCACCCAAAACCCCTCCCTCCCCACCATCCCCCCCTCTAAACCAAACCCCTCCCTCCCCACATACTTCCCCCAATCACTTTTAAAACCCCCCCCCTCCCCCCATCACTCTAAACCAATTCCCCCCTCACACCCAAACCCCTCCCCCCTTCCCTTCCCTTCCCGGACCCGGTTTTAAAACCCCCGATATTAAAATTACTGCCATATTCCCGATGGGCATTTTAAAATCACATTGCTGTACGCGCAGAGCTGACCGGAATAGGGAAGTAGATGGGGGGGTGGCTGAGTGAAAAAGTGGGGGTGGAGGGGATAAAAGTGGGGGGGTGGTGGTGGTGGCAGGGGAGTAGAAAGTAGGGGGGGGTGGGGGTAGGGGGGAAGAAAATAGGGGTGGTGGTATAGGGGAAAAAAATAGGGGTGGTGGTGGTAGGGAGAAGAAAAAAGGGGTGGTGGTGGTAGGGGAGAAAAAATGGGGTGGTGGTGGTAGGGGGGAAGAAAAAGGAGGGTGGGGTAGGGGAAAAAAATAGGGGTGGGGGTGGTAGAAAGAAAATGGGGTGGGGGGTGGTAGGGGGGAAAAAAAATAGGGGTGTGGCGGGTAGGAAGAAAAAAGGGGTGGTGGGGTGGGGGAAAAAAAAAAGGGTGGTGGCGGTTTGGAAAAAAAATAGGGTGGTGGGGTAAGGGAGAAGAAAATAGGGGTGGTGGTGGTAGAGAAGAAAATAGGGGTGGGGGTGGTAGAGGAGAAAAATAGGGGTGGGTTTGGGAGGGAGAAGAAAATAGGGGGGGGGTGGGAGGGGGGAAGAAAAAAGGTGGGGGGTGGGGGTAGAGAAGAAAATAGGGGTGGTGAGGAGAGAAAAAATAGGGGGTGGTGGTGGTAGAGAAAAAATGGGGGGGGTGGGGGTGGTGGTGGTAGAGAAGAAAATAGGTGTGGGGGGTAGGGGAGAAAAAATAGGGGTGGTGGTGTTGGAGAGAAGAAAATAGGGGGGGGTAGAGAAAAAAATAGGGGGGGTGGTAGAGAAGAAAAAAGGGGTGGTGGTAGGAAGAAAATAGGGGTGGGTGGTAGAGAAGAAAAAGGGGTGGTGGTAGAGAAGAAAATAGGGGTGGGGTTTGGTGGTGTAGGGAGAAGAAAATAGGGATGGTGGTGGATAAGAAGAAAATAGGGGTGGTGGGGGTAGAGGAGAAAAAATAGGGTGGTGGTGGTGGTAGGGGAAGAAGAAAGTAGGGGGGGGTCGGGGTTTAGGGAAGAAGAAACAGGGGTAGGGTGGTGGTAGGGGAAAGGAAATATGGGTGGTGGTGGTAGTGGAAAGAAAATGGGGGTGGTGGTGGTGGTGGGGGAGAAGAAAATGGGGTTGTGGTGGTAGGGGAGAAAAGAAAGGGGTGGTGGTGGTAGGGGAGAAGAAAATTGGGGTTTGGTGGTGGTGGTAGGGAGAAGAAAATAGGGATGGGGGTTTGGGGAGAAGAAAATAGGGGTGGTGGTGGTGGTAGGGAGAAGAAAATAGGGATGGTGGTAGGGGAGAAGAAGAAATAGGGGTGGTTTTTGGTGGGGAAAAAAAGTAGGGGTGGGGGTTTGGTAGGGTAAAGATAATGGGGTGGTGGTGGGGGTAGGGTAGAAGAAAATAGGGGTGGTGGTGTGGTAGGGTAGAAGAAAATAGGGGTGGTGGTGGTGGTAGGGTAGAAGAAAATAGGGGGGTGGTGGTGGTGGTAGGGTAGAAGAAAATAGGGGTGGTGGTGGTAGGGTAGAAGAAAATAGGGGTGGTAGGGGAGTAAGTGAAGTGTAGATATAAATCCAGATGTGCTCCTGTTAACCCTTTTGGATCCTAGTTCCTAGTTTTTTTTGCATCCATATGGATGGATATGGAGTGCACAATAAACTAACCACTTCGGTGGCAAAATCTAACCTAATCTAGCAGAGGTGATGGTGGTAGGGGAGATCAGCAGGTAGAAAAATAAAAGGAAAGTGTTATTGTTGAGAGAATTACCCTGACAGGATCACATTACGCATCCCTGGAAGACTGAACGACTGCTGCTATGTGACTATAATGTATTTTCCGGCATATAAGACGCACAAGAAAAGTATAACGGCAAATCAGTAATCATATTCAAGGGCTAATCACCCTCTTACTTTACGCTTAAAGTGTAACACAAGGCCTACCCTTGGCCTTGACCATGAGCATATAAGGCGCAGGATGATTTTACAAGACTCTCTTGTAGGAAAAACAGGCGCGTCTCATATGCCGGAAAATATGGTACTTGTGCATATACCTTGGCCAACATACACATCTCTCGTAGTGCTGGTCAGTAGGGAGGTGCTGCTGATTATAGTGTAATTCACAAGCTCAACAAGTACAGAGTATTTAACCTACAATTACCATTTCGTTCTTAAAGAATCAGAAGCCCTTGGCTTCTGATTCTTTAAGGAATTCGCAAGAGGAGGCGAAATATGCTCTTGCGAATTCCTTGCATTGTTAAAATCTCTAGTAAGGCTGATGCATGCAGGGGATGAGATGAAAAGCTGTAAGCCTTCTCCCTGAAAGCTGGCTGCCTTGGATCAAAGTCTAGCGCAAGCTGGACTCCAAGGCATTGTCCAGTGTGATGAGATTGGTATAGCACTGCGTACCTTGTTCCAAGGTTCGTAGGTTCGAGTCTCCTTCAGCCAGAGATCAGTGTTTGTGTATATTTCATCTGCTCTTGCGAATTCCTTGCATTATATATATATATATATATATATATATATATATATATTATATATATATATATATATCGTGCCGAACAGGTACGATTTTGGCTTAAACAGCAAAAATTTGCGTGTGCAATAATTTCGCAAAACTTATTCTGAACCCAGCGAAAAAAATATATTTCATTGTGTTTGTTTATTATTAAATATTGTAAACTTTCTAAATATATTAGTTGATTTGATTAATTAAATTGGCTTGTTATAATAAGGTAGGTAAGATTCTCGAAGGTTCTTTTGTGTAATAAAATTATTAATTTTTACCTTACATAAATTAAAAATATATCTTAAACGTAAGAGAAAATTTTAGAAAAACTTATTTAAATGAGCTCTTGCTAATAGACAATTTTACCTATTCGGCATAAATATATATTTATATAGTATATATATATATATTTATATATATTATATTATTAAATATATAATAAATATATATATATATATATGCAAACAACCCTGTGAAGAATAAGAGGTTCCAAGCGCTTTCGTGACTACTCACATTATCAAGGATAATAATGTGAGTAGTCACGAAATCGCTTGGAATTCTCTATTCTTTCACAGAGTTTTTTGCATATTCTGAAATCACCTGTTTACTGTGATCTTATTGATATATATTATATATATGTAATATATATAGTATATATATATATATATATATATATATATAGGTTAATAAGTTTAGAAGAAGATAGTCAAAAATTCCTCATGTAATATACACTGATGTAGTTTAGGTCATTAATCTTAAAGCAACAAATTATAAGGGTACATAATTACTGCACTGACGCCTTCCCTGTTTACTGTATTATGCAGGAATAAAGCACTACCTGAGTGCTCGCCTCGTTAACCATGCCATCAACGCTAATGACAAGTTAGATTAAGTTTTGAACTGATGTGTGAGGATCACTGTTCAATTATTATTATTTTATATTATTATTATTATATAATTATTTTATTATTATTATTGTTATAGTTAATTCAATTAATAAGACTATTTTTAGTCAAAAATTTAGTATACAGATAGTATATTATAGCAAATATAAGTTATTATTATTAATGATCTACTTATATTATGTCATGTAATTTATAAATTATTAGTACGTCATTTATTATTATATTAGAGGAACGCTAAGCCATAGGAATATATAGCGTGAAAAGATGGTTGGAGGTAATCCTATTGATACGACATAGGAAAAATCAATCTAAATTAGTACTTATGAAGGTCTATAATTATTTCATTGTACTTATTATATTCATTATTTTAATCTATTATTTTATTTATCATATTTATTATATTATTTCAATTATTATTATTTTCTTATAATTATTCTTTACAATAGTTTATTATATGTTCAAATCATTTATAGTTTTATTATTATTATTCAATATTATTTTTTCCCCTATTTATTATTATAATCAATATTTATACATTTCTCATATTATCATTTTTAATAATTTTCGTTCATATCTTATTATTATTATGATAGTTGTTAATATTATATTATCTATCATTGTATCATATATTATAGTTTTATATTATTATTATATACTAGTCATTTTATAATTCTTTATATTTTTTTTTTTATTTTCATTTTAATTTTAGGAGGAAGCGCTAATCCATGGTAACTCATCCAAGCGTTGGGGTGTTGGAGGTAATCCCATTTGATCGAGGATAGGAAACATTTTTCCCAAACTCCTTGATCAATAACTTTACCCCATTCATACTTCAACTCTTTCTCATCCCCTCATTCTCTCCCCATCCTTCACTCTCTCTCTACCCCTCATTCTTCTCTCCATAATCATTCACCTTCTCTCTACCCCTCATTCTTCTCTCCATCATCCTCACTCATCTCTCTACCCCCTCAGTTCTTCTCTCCATCATCCTTCACTCATTCTCTACCTCCTCATTCTTCATCATCCCACATCTTCACTCCATCTCTCTACCCCATCATTCACTATCTTCTACTCCACATCTTCTCACATCATTCTCACTCTACCCCTCATTCTTCTCTCCATCATCATTCACTCATCTCTCTACCCCCTCATTCTTCTCTCCATCATCCTTCACTCTTCTCTCTACCCCCTCATTCTTCTCTCCATCATCTTCACTCACTCTTACCCCTCATTCTTCTCCCCATCCTTCACTTTCCTCTACCCCCTCATTCTTCTCTCCATCATCCTTCACTCATCTCTCTACCCCCTCATTCTTCTCTCCATCATCCTTCACTCATCTCTCTACCCCCTCATTCTTCTCTCCATCATCCTTCACTCATCTCTCTACCTCCTCATTCTTCTCTCCATCATCATTCACTCATCTCTCTACCTCCTCATTCTTCTCTCCATCATCATTCACTCATCTCTCTACCCCTCATTCTTCTCTCCATCATCCAGGTACTCAACAATCACAGCTCATTCTCATCCCAAACCCCCTCTTCCTTCTTTTCTTCCTTCTTTCCTTCCTTCCTCCTCACTCTTCCTTCCTTCTCCACTCCTCTTCCTCCCCACTCATCCTTCCCCCTCCACTCCTTCCTTCCTTCCTCCCTCCACTCCTTCCTTCCTCATCCACTCCTTCCTTCTTCCTCCCTCACTCCTTCCTCCTTCCTCCTCACTCCTTCCTTCCTTCCTTCATATAAATTCCAATATAAAAAACAATAAAAAAGTAATTATTTAACATGAAAATTAAAACATAGTTTCATTAGTACTATTTTTTTTACTCATCTCCCAAACTTTATTTTTTTATCATTCTCAAACTTTATTTTTTATCTTCTCAAACTTTATTATTTTTTATCATCTCCAACTTTATTTTTTTCATCAAACTTTATTATTTTTTTCATTCTCAACTTTTTCTTTTTATCATTCTCAAACTTATTATTTTTATCTTCTCAACTTTATTATTTTATTCTCCAACTTTATTATTTTTTACTCATTCTCAAACTTTATTTTTTTTATCTTCTCTAACTTCTATTATTTTTTTTCATCCAAACTCTTATTATTTTTATCATTCTCAAACTTATTTTTTTTTCATTCTCCAAACTTTATTATTTTTATCATTCTCAAACTTTATTTTTCATCATTCCTCAACTTTATATTTTTTATCATCTCAAACTTTATTTTTTATCTTCTCAAACTTTATTTTTTATCATTCTCAAACTTATTTTTTATCATTCTCAAACTTTATTTCTTTTATCATTTTCAAACTTTATCTATTTTTCATCATTTTCAACTTCTATTTTTTTTATCCATCTCAAACTATTATTTTTTATCATTCTCAAACTTATTATTTTTATCATTTCAAACTTTATTATTTTTATCATTTTCAAATTTATTATTTTTTCATTCTCAAACTTTATTATTTTTTATCATTCTCAAACTTTATTATTTTTTATCATTCTCAAACTTTATTATTTTTTATCATTCTCAAACTTTATTATTTTTTATCATTCTCAAACTTTATTATTTTTTATCATTTTCAAACTTTATTATTTTTTATCATTTCAAACTTAATTATTTTTTATCATTCTCAAACTTTATTATTTTTTATCATTCTAACTTATTATTTTTTATCATCTAAACTTTATTATTTTTATCATTTCAACTTATTATTATTTTATCATCTCAAACGTATTATTGTTTATCATTTCAAACTTTATTATTTTTATCATCTCAACTTATTGTTTATCATCTCAACCTTTATTATTTTTTGATCATTCTCAAACTTATTATATTTTATCATTCTCAAACTTTTTATTTTATATTAAACTTTATTATTTTTATCATCAGCAAACTTATTAGTTTTTTGATCATTCTCAAACATATTATTTTTATCATTCTCAAACTTATTATTGTTAATCATTCTCAAAACTTTATAGTTTTTATCATCTCAAACTATTATTTTATCATTCTCAACACTTAAGTTTTTATCATCTCAAACTTTATTATCATTTTTCATTCCAAACATTATTATTTTTATCATTCTAACAACTTTATTATTTTTTATCATCTAAACTTTATTATTTTATCATTCGTCAAAACTTTATTATTTTTTATCATCTCAACTTTATTATATTTTATCATTCTCAAACTTGTATTTTTTTATCATCTCAAACATTATTATTTTTTTATCATTCTCAAACTTTATATTTTTATCGTTCAAACTTTATTTTTTTTTTATCATTCCAAAACTTTATTAATTTTTTATCATTCCAAACTTTATTTTTTTTTTATCATTCTCAAACTTTAATATTTTTATCATTCTCAAACTTTATATTTTTACATCTCAAACTTTAATTATTTTTTATCATCTCAAACGTCATTATGTTGTATCATTCTCAAACTTATTATTTTTTTATCATTCTGCAAACCTTTATATTTTATCATCTCAAACTTTATTATTTTTACATTCTCAACTTATGATTTTTTATCATCTCAAAACTTATTATTTTTTATCATTCTCAAACTTTATTATTTTTTCATGATTCTTAACTCCCAGAGAACACGTGAACACCAGCCAGAGTGAACACGTGAACACCAGCCAGAGTGAACACGTGAACACCAGCCAGAGTGAACACGTGAACACCAGCCACAGAGTGAACATGTGAACACCAGCCAGAGTGAACACGTGAACACCAGCCAGAGTGAACACGTGAACACCAGCCAGAGTGAACACGTGAACAACAGCCAGAGTGAACACGTGAACACCAGCCAGAGTGAACATGTGAACAACAGCCAGAGTGAACACGTGAACACCAGCCAGAGTGAACACGTGAACACCAGCCAGAGTGAACACGTGAACACCAGCCAGAGTGAACACGTGAACACCAGCCAGAGTGAACATGTGAACACTAGCCAGAGTGAACATGTGAATACCAGCCAGAGTGAACACGTGAACACCAGCCAGAGTGAACACGTGAACACCAGCCAGAGTGAACACGTGAACACCAGCCAGAGTGAACACGTGAACACCAGCCAGAGTGAACACGTGAACACCAGCCAGAGTGAACATCGTGAACACTAGCCAGAGTGAACAGTGAATACCAGCCAGAGTGAACACGTGAACAACCAGCCAGAGTGAACACCTGAACACCAGCCAGAGTGAACACGTGAACACCAGCCAGAGTGAACACGTGAACACCAGCCAGAGTGAACACGTGAACACCAGCCAGAGTGAACACTGTGAACACTAGCCAGAGTGAACATGTGAATACCAGCCAGAGTGAACACGTGAACACCAGCCAGAGTGAACACGTGAACACCAGCCAGAGTGAACAACTGTGAACACTAGCCAGAGTGAACATGTGAATACCAGCCAGAGTGAACACGTGAACACCAGCCAGAGTGAACACGTGAACACCAGCCAGAGTGAACACGTGAACACCAGCCAGAGTGAACACGTGAACACCAGCCAGAGTGAACACCAGCCAGAGTGAACACGTGAACACTAGCCAGAGTGAACATGTGAATACCAGCCAGAGTGAACACGTGAACACCAGCCAGAGTGAACACGTGAACACCAGCCAGAGTGAACACGTGAACACCAGCCAGAGTGAACACTAGCCAGAGTGAACATGTGAACACCAGCCAGAATGAACATGTGAATACCAGCCAGAGTGAACACGTGAACACCAGCCAGTGAACACCAGCCAGAGTGAACATGTGAATACCAGCCAGAGTGAACACGTGAACACCAGCCAGAGTGAACACGTGAACACCAGCCAGAGTGAACACGTGAACACTAGCGAGAGTGAACACGTGAACACCAGCCAGAGTGAACCGTGAACACCAGCCAGAGTGAACACGTGAACCACTAGCAGAGTGAACACGTGAACACCAGCCAGAGTGAACACGTGAACACCAGCCAGAGTGAACACGTGAACACTAGCCAGAGTGAACACGTGAACACCAGCCAGAGTGAACACGTGAACACCAGCCAGAGTGAACACGTGAACACTAGCCAGAATGAACACGTGAACACCAGCCAGAGTGAATACGTGAACACCAGCCAGAGTGAACACCAGCCAGAGTGAACACGTGAACACCAGCCAGAGTGAACACGTGAACACCAGCCAGAGTGAACACGTGAACACTAGCCAGGGTGAACATGTTTACACCAGACAGTAAACACAAGAACACCAACCAGCGAGAACACAGCACAAGTAACCTTCAAGGTTCACCTTGAACATACAAACACATGTTAAGGCTGTTCCTTATTTTCCCTCTTGAGTTTACTCCCGCCTCCTGGAAATTACTCACTCCCCCTTGAAGGGTAACCCTCCCTTTGCTTTCCTCTTTATTGCACAGTCTTTACACCGTCTACCATCAAGAATGATATTATAAGTACATAACGAAACTGAATATTAGGAATGATGTAACAAGCCCGGGTAGATCTGTCACAAGCTATGATAACATAAACGTAGATTTATGGAGCAACTTGCAATGTGAAGAGACTGATATTGTAGTGGCCAGGTTAGTCTTGGTTACAATCAGATGATCAGACAAAATGCAAAGTGGCCAGTCCTATGGTCACTATCTTGAACATTTTGTGTTTAATCGTCCAGTTATTGAGGAATATAGAAATAGACGGTATACTAACCTATGTGATATGTCAAGGTATCTTATTAATGAAAATAAAATAACAGATGTACTGTCTCAAATTTTCTTGCAACATTTAAGACAATTATAGATATAAATTCAGATGTACTCCTGTTAATTCTTTTGGGGCCTAGTTCCTAGGCTGTTTGTGTAGCCATTTGTTCATGCACTACCGTTCACAGGATGGGTATGAGGTACATAATACGCCACTACCCTCCACATACCCCGCTGCTCCATCCCAGGCCAGATCTCATAGTTGCTCCCTGATCGATCAGGTTGTTGAAGACCGATAGCTGATGGCTGATCAGGAAATGTTTTCAGGAATCTGTTGAGTTTCCTCTTAAAGACAGACAGCCAGAGGTCTGTTGGTAAATCCCCTTATACACGAAGGAAGGGTGCTGAAGAGTCGTGGTTCCTTTACATTTACTGAGCTCTCAGTGTTCTCATCTCACCCCTGCTTTTCATTGGAAGTATCCTGCACCGTCTGTTAAGTTTCTTGTTTTCATCTGTAGTAATTTCGGTGTGCAGATTTGGTACCTATTCCTCCAGTATCTTCCAGATGTAGACTATGATGCTTTTGTCTGACCTACTTTCTAAGGAGTACAGTCCAAGGGACTTCAATCACTCTCAGAAAATTAGTTGTTTGACTGAGTTTATACGAATTATAAAGATTCTTTGTAAATTTTCCAGCCTTTAGTACACAGCAGTGTTCATTGACTTGGCTTCTCCTTTTAAAAGGTTCTAGTTTTCTAACCTATCATTGTCCTTGCAGTAGTTATAATAACATTGATGTGCTCTTTGAACATGAGATCTTATGACATTATCACTCCCAGGTCTCTTACATTAAACTTCCACTCAAATGAGTGATGATTTAAGTTTATCGTATCCTAAGGTGACTTTTATTTCCTCAAATTTTCCGTAACGTAGTAACTGGAATGTTACTCTCATATAAATTCTTGCATTGTCCTCCTCTTCCTCCTCACCTCTTCCTTCTTAGTAGGAGTGGCAGGAGTATGTGGTTTCCGCCTCCCACGCTTCTACTTCCTCTGTTGTTATACACACCACGGAAGTTGAAGGAGTGGTGGAGGTCAAGGAGGGAGGAGAGATGGAGAAGAGCTGGGAAGATAGAAGAGCACAGGAGAGGAAATAATATGATGGGTCAATGAGAGAGAGAGAGAGAGAGAGAGAGAGAGAGAGAGAGAGTAGAGAGAGAGAGAGTAGAAGGAAAAGAGAGAGAGAGAGAGGAGGAGGAGTATTGACAAATAGCATCAAGTGAATAGTCTGTGGGTTTGACGGCTTCCCTGGGGTCCAGTACTCCTCATTATGCCAGGGTAATGTGTCTTGCTCGCCTTCACCTTCCTCGCCTCTCTCTCTCTCTCTCTCTCCCTCCCTTTATCTCTCTCTTCTTTTTTTATACAGGGTTTTACAAAGTTAATTTCAAGGTCCTGACTTTATCTTAGCTCAGAGCTGTACCTACATCATCTCTTTGAAGCTTTCTCTCTCTCTCTCTCTCTCTCTCTCTCTCTCTCTCTCTCTCTCTCTCTCTCTCTCTCTCCTCTCTCTCTCTCTCTCTCTCTTCCAACTTTTTAATCTAAACACATTTCCTCTGTTACTTTCTTCCTGTCTCACTTTTACCGCTGTTTATCAACTTTTTCTTTGCCAATTTCACGTATTTCTCTTAATGATTCCAGTTGATTCCTTTTTTTTTAATTTCGCACCTTATTTGTTTTTTCTCTCCTCTTTACCTCTCTTTACTTCCTTCTCCCATTTACACCATTTTATCACTCTCTCGTTGCCCTCCCTGCCTTTTTCTTTTCCACATTCCTTGATCTCTATCGTCCAATTTCATATCCACCTCTTTCTTCCTTCTCTTGTTCTCCTGCTTTCCTCTGCCCCATTTCCTACCTTCTCCCTCTCTAGTATCCTCCATTTACCTTCTTCCCTTCTTTTTTTCTTTACATCTCCTTCTCTTTATTTTTAACATTTCTTTCTTCTTTATCCAATCTCTTTTCTACCCTTTCCTACACCCTTTCGAAAGGGTATGTTTTGAAAAGGTGTAGGGTCTTGATTCAAGGAATCTGAGACAACCCCCCCCTTTAACTCCACCTCTTCCTCTCCCTTCTCCTCTTACTCTATCCTCCAGCTATCATCGTGAGGAGGAAACCATCTCTCCCTCGTGTTTCCCATCCTTTTAGCAATTTTTAGGAGAGATCCCTTCCCTCCCTCTCTCCCATATCTTCTTTCTTCTCGCCTTTTCTCCCCCATTCTTTTTTTAATTTTCTTCCTCCCCATTTCTCTTTCATACTCCTTCCTCCCCATTCCTCCTTTTATTAGACCTTCCTCCCTACTTCCCCATTCCTCTTTCATCTCCTTCACCTTACCCTCCCCCATTCCTCTTTCCTTCTCCTCCCTCTGCTTGCATTCTTCCAGTCTATCATTGTGAGGGCCCACTCTCCCTCTTGTTACTCCATCCTTCAGCCATTCACTGAGGGAGGATCCATCACTGGTATCTTGAAGGCTCAGCCATAAGTCTTACCTCACCTGGTCCAGAGCTTGTCACTGTCTCCGTCTCTTTCTAGTTGATTTGCACCCTCGTTCACAGCTGGCCTGACACCCAAATTGTCTCTCTTCATTCTCTCCTTCCTCTCTCACATTCTCTTTCTATCTCCTCTGAATTAATATTTATTATATGACAATGTCATGTAAATTATACTTCCTTATTTTAGGTTTCCCCCAGTTATTTAAGAGGATGCCTGAAATTTTCTTTCTCTATATACCTCAGAACGCCTCATCCAATCGGAACAAATTTTCAAACATTGTGTACGGTAACGATGACCAATTCTTGGGAACAAATGGCGGCTCTCGTCCCCTAACAAAGATGCTGAACCCATCCTTCCAGCATCCTGAAATGACTGGAAATTCCAAAATCCCGACGTGCAGAGCTTCAAACATATAAAAATGGTGCAAAAAAAAAAACGCACGTCGGTAAAAAGTGAAATCAAATATATGAAGCAGATTTGACTCTTTTAGTGCAAATATTGTGAAATCCTTTCCAGTTTACCTGGAATAGAAATATTGAATAACTTCTATTTAATGTTTGATGCTCTTAAGTTTCGTTTGCGTCTGACAATTTGTTGATGTAGGTGAATTTATTAAAAAAAAACTTGAACACTGGAATCCATCCTGATGGACGAATGACTCATCAGGTCGATTCAAAATTTCCCCACATGGTGTATCTATGAGAAGAAGCGCGGTATTTATGCCATTTTGCTACATACTGAAAACAGGACATACAAGCTACCTTCTCCTGTAGACACAATGTACTGAAGACTGGACATCACAAGCTTACCTCTCCTCCTGTAGACACAAGTGCTGAAGACTGGACACCACAAGCTTACCTCTCCTCCTGTAGACGCAAGTGCTGAAAACAGGACATCACAAGCTTACTTCTCCTCACAAGCTTACCTCTCCTCCTGTAGACACAAGTGCTGAAGACTGGACACCACAAGCTTACATCTCCTCCTGTAGACACAAGTACTGAAGACTGGACACCAAAAGCTTACCTCTCCTGTAGACACAAGTACTGAAGACTGGACACCACAAGCTTACCTCTCCTCCTGTAGACACAAGCACTGAAGACAGGACACCACAAGCTTACCTCTCCTCCTGTAGACACAAGCACTGAAGACAGGACACCAAAAGCTTACCTCTCCTCCTGTAGACACAAGTACTGAAGACTGGACACCACAAGCTTACCTCTCCTCCTGTAGACACAAGTGCTGAAGACAGGACACCACAAGCTTACCTCTCCTCCTGTAGACACAAGTACTGAAGACTGGACACCACAAGCTTACCTCTCCTCCTGTAGACATAAGTACTGAAGACAGGACACCACAAGCTTACCTCTCCTCCTGTAGACACAAGTACTGAAGACAGAACACCACAAGCTTACGTCTCCTCCTGTAGACACAAGTACTGAAGACAGGACACCACAAGCTTACCTCTCCTCCTGTAGACACAAATGGGAAATCACAACTACTACATGAGTTACCACAAATATTATTTGCAAATAATATAGTGATGCTGGGTCATCTGACGAGTAGATAGCATTTTACAAAAAGACACCAGTGAAAGTTGCTTAGCGCATGATATGTTAGAGCAGTGGTTCCCAAACTGGGGGTAAATTACCCCCTGGGGGTAATTTAACCATTTTTGGGGGGTAATGGAGGGGTGACAGAAAAAAAGTTATGAATTCTGAAAATCAAGAAAACAATGCGGTACCCGGTATGAGGATTATTGTTAACTTTGTCTTAGTATATAAAGTTGTAAAGTAAACCTATTATAAGTAATAAAGTTAAACCAAATAACAATAAACATCAAAAACTAATATACAGTATTAGAAAAGAAGAAATATAAAAGCTAAGTGTGTGGAAACCCAAAAGTATTTTGACAAGTATGCTTCAGGACAAAAGTCACTCAGTAGCCAGATCGACCTGTCCAGTACGCGTCACTCACTTCCTGAGGCTGCCTCTATTTCACACTGTTCAGTTTATCTGAGCATCAGCCGAGGTAGACATAAGCTGGTATGTATGTTTTACTGCCCTGTGCAGTATATAGTTAGTATTTACCCACTGTTACTGTGAATTTGTAGCTATTATTAATTTTATATATAATGTATGTGTGGTTCTTACGTTTTCAATGGTTTTGCTAGGATTAGCAGAGTATGCGAGGCTGTATACGTTCACGTTTAGCCATATATATCAATAATAACAACATTTTGTGAAAGGGGTAACATGCTTTATGTGGCATGTTAAATTGGGTAACAAGCTGAAAAAGTTTGGGAACCACTGTGTTAGAGGCTCGATCCTCCGACCGCTAATTACGCCCAGGTGTCGGAAAGGTTCTAAAGTGGAGCAAGTGGTAAATGATAACTCACTGAGACGGTTATACTAGTATATTGAGAATAAAGATGGTAGGAAGCCAAGCCTGCAGTCTGATGTTCTGTCTGTCTGAGGGTACGTGCCTGGCTGACTACTGACAGCGGGGCGTCCAGCATTTCAAAGTCTGCTGATCTGACAGTATTTGAAGTCTGTGGCATCACGGCTAACGTATGTGAAATAGGTTTCTGATAGGTGAAGCTGTTGGTAAGAGCTCTAGAAGATCTGAGGAGAATGAGAGATGATAAAGTAATTGTGGTAAAGTTGGAGAGAAGGTTCAGACGCTGCTTGAGAACGACGCTGTGTAAATGAACGAAGTTAGAAGTGTAGTTGCTATACATCACTAAATATTAACGCCACATCCCGGTGCTCTCACCACTATACAGTATTGTCATCACTATAAAGCACACCACTACACAGTACTGTCATCACTATAAAACATACCTCTATACAAGTTACCATTATACAGTACTGTCATCACTATCAGCTGATATTTGTTATGGGTCATCAGCTGATGTTTATTATGGTCCATCAGCTGATATTTAATAAAAAAATATTGGTCCTCAGATATGATAGAGAGAGAGAGAGAGAGAGAGAGAGAGAGAGAGAGAGAGATCTCGCATCTGCTTGACAGTAGGGGTTGCAAGATCCTGTACGAGGCACAAGTACGCTCACACCTTGATTATGCTCCACTTTCTTGGTTTGCCTGCCCCCCCCCCTCATCTGCGACTGCTTGACAGAGTAGAGAACAGAGCAAGACGTCTCATCTCTCGCCTGGACCCATCCTGGATAGATCTGTCATTTCAGCAGAGCCTTCAACACAGGAGGGATGTGGGTGGCCTTACTGTTATGTACAAGGCCAATATTGTCAAAGTACCACACTTGGATCCACTTCGAGGACAGCGTGAAACAAGCTTTTATGCCACAAGACGGGCAGAAAGCAGCAACTTCACTCTGGCTGTACCCTTCTCCAGAACATCACTCCATCTGAGATCATATATACCCAGGATGACTCGAGTATGGAACACATTCGTACAGCATAATGATGTCAACGAGATAAAGTCAGTTATCAAATGAAAATGCTGGCCCACAGATGGCTTCAACTTCATCCTGTTCCCTACTTGTATGTCTCATAACAATAAAAATGCTTTCAAATGAGCTGATGTAGGTAACAGCTCTTAGCTTGCCAATAAAGTTAGGAATCCTTAACCTGTAAATAGCTTGTCAATAAAGCTAGGGATCTTAACCTTGTCAAACCCTGTGTAAGAGAGAGAGAGAGAGAGAGAGAGAGAGAGAGAGAGAGAGAGAGAGAGAGAGAGAGAGAAAGAGAGAGAGAGAGAGAGAAGAGACAAGAGAGAGAGAAGAGAAGAGAGAGAGAAGAGAGAGAGAGAGAGAGAGAGAGAGAGAGAGAGAGAGAGAGAGAGAGAGAGAGAGAGAGAGAGAGAGAGAGAGAGAGAGAGAGAGAGAGAGAGAGAGAGAGAGAGAGAGAAGCTAACATACTAAGAGAAATAAAGTTATACTGCACCAAGGTGGTAAACCCGTTCTATTGAATTTCTTTATATCTCTTTATTATACCCCGTGATATATCTCCCCGCCCTACCTGCATGTGTAAGTAGGCAACCAGCCTATCACGCCTTGTATCTTTATTTCTCTAATATTCCTCGTAGGAGACCAATACATATCATGCCTCCAATCTTTATCCCTAATATTCCTCGTAAGAGATGAATACCTTTATAAGGAGAAGCGCAATGATACCGCCTCGCGGGACACCGCAATCTTCTAAACCAACGCGAATGCGCAAACACATTCGGTGTTTAATGCTTCGAGTTTAATTATCAATGCAGACTATTTTATTACAGCAGACGGTATGTGTCGTGGTACAGCAGACAACGGGGTTCTTTACGCTACCTTTAACAGACAACGGGTTTAACATTACCTGTAACAGACAACGGGTTTAACATTACCTGTATCAGACAACGAGTTTAACATTACCTTTAACAGACAATGGGGTTCTTTACGTTACCTTTACCAGACAACGGGTTTAACATTACCTGTATCAGACAACGGGTTAACATTACCTTTAACAGACAATGGGGTTCTTTACGTTACCTTTACCAGACAACGGATTTAACATTACCTGTATCAGACAACGGGTTAACATTACCTTTAACAGACAATGGGGTTCTTTGTTACCTGTAACAGACAACGGGTTTAACATTACATGTAACAGACGACGGGTCTGTTTGCAGTCGCTATAAGAGTATGTTTGCTACAGCAGATAACGTTAATGTTGTTACTGCAGACAACGAGTTTCTTTACAACTCACTGAAATATTCAGCGGCTCTGTTTAAATATTACTTATGACAATATCTACGTTGATTCTGGTCGGTAGACAATTCTACTGACCACTTTGTGTGTGTACTCACCTAGTTATGGCTGCAGGGGTCGATTCACAGCTCCTGGCCCCGCCTCTTCATTGGTCGCTACTAGGTCCGCTCTCTCCCTGCTCCGTGAGCTTTATCATACCTCTTCTTAAAGCTATGTATAGATCCTGGCTCCACTACATCACTCTCCAGACTGTTCTACTTCCTGACAACTCTGTGACTGAAGGAATACTTCCTAACATCCCTGTGATTAATCTGAGTTTTCAACTTCCAAATGTGACCCTTGTTGCTGTGTCTCATCTCTGAAACATTCTGTCCCTATCCACCCTGTCAATTCCTCTCAGTGTTTTATGTTATCATGTCTCCCTTATCCTTCTGTCCTCCAGTGTCGTCAGGTTGATTTCATTTAACCTCTCCTCAGCTCCGGGGACAAGTCTTGTTGAATACCTTTGCACTTGTGTGTGTGTGTGTGTGTGTGTGTGTGTGTGTTGTTGTTATTTTGTCCTAGCACTAGTCGAGTTGGGATCATCAGTGTGGCGTGTGTGTGTGTGTGTGTGTTTTACCTATTGTGGTTACAGGGGGTCGAGTCTTAGGCCCTGGCCCCGCTTCTTCGCTGTGTGTGTAATCACCTATTTGTGGTTACAGGGGTCAAGTCTTAGCTCCTGGCCCCCAACTCTTTGCTGTATGAGTGTGTGGTGCGTGGTGTGTGTGTGTGTGTCTGTGTGTGATTGCGTGAGGAGGGAGCGCATAATTTTGCAAGGGCATGATGTGGTCGTGCACAAGTAGAGTGCGTGGCGTGAGGTGTGGGAGTGCGTGTGTAATGTACATTAGTACACTCTGTCATCGGGCGGAGATGTTCCCCGATAGCGTCTTGTATGAAGCATCTCAATCTCAATTCCTCTCTCTCTCTCTCTCTCTCTCTCTCTCTCTCTCTCTCTAGCGTTAATCGTTTGATTTGTGTCCATGACGCAATATGGTTGCAGTTCTGTGGATGATTTGTTACTGCTGTGGTAGTGGAGGTGGTTGATTGTGGTGGGTTGTTGTAGTGGTGGTAATGTTGCTGCAGTGGTTGTGGTATCGTGGTGGAGTTCGTATTGTGCTGCTGATGTGGTGGTGTTGTGCTGTTGTAGTGGTAGTGTTGTGCTGTTGTAGTGGTAGTGGTGTTGTGGTAGTTGTGGTGTTGTGGTGGCTGTGGTGGTGGTGGTTGTGGTGCTGGAGTCGTGGTGCCGCAGCAGTGTTTTAGTGGTGGCGCTGCTGCAGTGTTGTAGTGGTGGTGTCTGCTGCAGTGTTGTAGTGGTGCTGCTGCTGCAGTGTTGTAGTGGTGCTGCTGCTACAGTGTTGAAGTGGTGCTGCTACTGCAATGCTGTAGTGGTGCTGCTGCTGCAGTGTTGCAGTGGTGTTGTTACTGCAGTGTTGTAGTGGTGCTGCTGCTGCAGTGCTGTAGTGGTGCTGCTGCTACAGCAGCGTTGCTGTGGTGCTGCTGCAGTGTTGTAGTGGTGGTGGTGCTGCTGCAGTGTTGTAGTGGTAGTGGTGCTGCTACAGTGTTGTAGTGGTGGTGGTGGTGCTGCTACAGTGTTGTAGTGGTGGTGGTGCTGATGCAGTGTTGTAGTGGAGGCGATATAGTGCTGTTGTAGTGGTTTTGGTGCTGGCGGTACAGTAAGCAAAATATAAACAAAGCATTCACTAGCGAAGGAAAACCTGATCACACACACACACACACACACACACATGCAAGAAGGTCTTCGACACAGTTCCTCACAAGAGGTTACTGCAAAAGCTAGAGGACCAGGCACACATAACAGGAAAGGCACTGCAATGGATCAGAGAATATCTGACAGGGAGGCAACAACGAGTCATGGTACGCGACGAGGTGTCAGAGTGGGCGCCTGTGACAAGCGGGGTTCCACAGGGGTGCTGTTCTTGGTATACGTGAACGACATAACGGAAGGGATAGACTCAGAAGTGTCCTTGTTTGCAGATGATGTGAAGTTAATGAGAAGAATCAAATCGGACGAGGATCAGGAAGGACTACAAAGAGACCTGGACAGGCTACAAGCCTGGTCCAGCAACTGGCTCCTTGAATTTAACCCTGCCAAATGCAAAGTCATGAAGATTGGGGAAGGGCAAAGAAGACCGCAGACACAATATAGTTTAGATGGCCAAGGACTGCAAACCTCACTCAAGGAAAAAGATCTGGAGGTAAGTATAACACCGAGCATATCTCCTGAGGCGCACATCAATCAGATAACTGCTGCAGCATACGGGCGCCTGGCAAACCTACGGATAGCGTTCTGATACCTCAGTAAGGATTCGTTTAAGACTCTGTATACCATCTACGTCAGGCCCATACTGGAGTATGCAGCACCAGTTTGGAATCCACACCTAGTCAAGCACGTCAAGAAATTAGAGAAAGTGCAAAGGTTTGCAACAAGACTAGTCCCAGAGCTACGGGGACTGTCCTATGAAGAAAGGTTGAGGGAAATCGGCCTGACGACACTGGAGGCCAGGAGGGTCAGGGGAGACATGATAACGACATATAAAATACTGCGCGGAATAGACGAGGTGGACAAAGACGGGATGTTCCAGAGATGGGACACAGACACAAGAGGTCACAATTGGAAGTTGAAGACTAAGATGAATCAAAGGGATGTTAGGAAGTATTTCTTCAGTCATAGAGTAGTCAGGCCATGGAATAGCCTAGAAAGTGATGTGGTGGAGGCAGGAACCATACATAGTTTTAAGGCGAGGTATGATAGAGCTCATGGGGCAGAGAGAGAGGGGACCTAGTAGCAATCAGCGAAGAGGCGGGGCCAGGAGCTGTGACTCGACCCCTGCAACCACAAATAGGTGAGTACAAATAGGTGAGTACACACACACACACACACACACACGCCAGGAGCTGTCTCGACCCCTGCAACCACAATTAGGTGAGTACACACACACACACATTCACACATTAGTAGCTACCAATGAAGAGGCGGGGCCAGGAGATTTGAATCGACCCTACAACCACAATTTGGTGAGTACAATTAGGGGAAACTTTCAACCTGGCTACATTTTCCTGGACTTGGATAATCTCACTCTTAACATCAACACTAAAACAATGGAAGAACATCAAGAAATAATGAAAATATTGTGGAATTACGAGGTTTTTATTTAACATAAACTATTAAGATTCTTCCTCAAATTTTCCCCTTAAACGCAGTTGAGAGAACTAGTTTGGCACTTGTTCCCACAGTTAAATACAATGTTTGGCACTTGTTCCCACAGTTAAATACAATGTTTGGCACTTGTTCCCACACTTAAATACAATGTTTGGCACTTGTTCCCACAGTTAAATACAATGTTTGGCACTTGTCCCACAGTTAAATACAATGTTTGGCACTTGTTCCCACAGTTAAATACAATGTTTGGCACTTGTCCCACAGTTAAATACAATGTTTGGCACTTGTTCCCACAGTTAAATACAATGTTTGGCACTTGTTCCCACAGTTAAATACAATGTTTGGCACTTGTTCCCACAGTTAAATACAATGTTTGGCACTTGTTCCCACAGTTAAATACAATGATTGGCACTTGTTCCCACAGTTAAATACAATGCTTGGCACTTGTCCCACAGTTAAATACAATGTTTGGCACTTGTTCCCACAGTTAAATACAATGTTTGGCACTTGTTCCCACAGTTAAATACAATGTTTGGCACTTGTTCCCACAGTTAAATACAATGTTTGGCGCTTGTTCCCACAGTTAAATACAATGTTTGGCACTTGTCCCACAGTTAAATACAATGTTTGGCACTTGTTCCCACAGTTAAATACAATGTTTGGCACTTGTTCCCACAGTTAAATACAATGTTTGGCACTTGTTCCCACAGTTAAATACAATGTTTGGCACATGTTCCCACAGTTAAATACAATGTTTGGCACTTGTTCCCACAGTTAAATACAATGTTTGGCACATGTTCCCACAGTTAAATACAATGTTTGGCGCTTGTTCCCACAGTTAAATACAATGTTTAGCACTTGTTCCCACAGTTAAATACAATGTTTGGCACTTGTCCCACAGTTAAATACAATTTGATAATGAGAACTTGCTAGACAGCTGTAAACACAAACATGAAACTAAGACGATGGTACCACCACTTCTCGAAAAACAATTAATGTTGCTCAATTGACAATTCTCAATTTTAAAACTTTCTTCACAAATTTCCAAGAGGATCCTGAGACTGAGAGAAATTTATATTAGAAGCCAGAGATACTTGCTATCACGCAGGTATTAAATATCGTTCATAATATAGAACACAACAGACACAGACTATAAGTATATTGCCAGTTTGCAATGCCAACATGTTGATACATAAAACCCACGTACAACACTTGGGTATCTAGTTTTACAAAACGTTTCGCTTTGAGCAGCAGGTTGTTTTTAGTCGAATACAGAATGTACAGATTCTTCAAGACTACAGTACTCTTCACCAATTCTAAGGCTGAGGAACTGATTATTTCGTGTTTTGTATATAGTACTTCAGTCTTCCAATTATGTCCTTGAATTTGTATTGATAAAGCCACTGGTTGGCGAAACGTCTACAATTAAAGGTACCATGATGTTGCACAAGCGTCTCTTTCATCATCCTGTAGGTACTCTATACGATTCATGTACGACTCTACCAGTGTATTACCACCTTGCAACTTTCCTACACAAAATCCTCCTCGACTTCTATAACCAATTCTGGACACAAAGAAACATCTCGCAGAATGGAAATATAGCATTTCTTTCCGATCTCAAGACAGGTAAAGATCCATCACGACCCGTAACACAGATATATCTCACAATTAGGTCAAGAAAAGTCTTTTACACACTCGCATCTTACGTTACTCTGAGTACAACAATCTTAAACCATTATTTAAATCGAGCTTTAGCCTCAGCGCTCAACCTTAGACCAACTAGTAGGCTTAGAACATGAAATCCAGCCGTCTACTGCAAGAAAACAATTTGTTATTGTGATAAAAGTCGACCTGAAAGGCGTCCTTGACAGTTTCCCACATATCAGTCTGCTCACAAAACATTCACGTCTAGGAATAAGAGGCAGGACATTAATGATGCTCGTGTAGTCGATAGGCTTTAAACCCCATTAACCTAACCATTAACCAACTTATTTTTCGCAGATGAAGAAGACGAAGAAAAAGAAGAAAAAGAAGAAGGGAACGAGAAGAGGATAAACGGGATAAGAAAAGAAGGATGAGACAGTGAGACAAGTAATGTTCCATAATTTCGTACACCTGTTCACCCGTGCTCGTATAAATTACAAACAGCGTTCGAAAGTGACTTGGCTTAGCCTCCTCTCCTTCTCCTTAGTTTCTCCTCGTCCTCCTCTTCCTCCTTCTCTAAAATAATAAGTGATAATCTATATAATTTTTCGTCTCCTTCGTCTTCTTCTTTTTCTTCTTTTATTATTATTTTCTTTCTCTTCTATTATTCGTTCTCCTTCACCACCCCTTCCTTTCTTCTCCTTCTTTCTCCAACATGGATCTAGGGGGCCACGAACGGCGTCTGAGGACTATGAATGACTCCTGGGGACCATTGATGGATCCTGGAGACCATTGATGGATCCTGGAGACCATTGATGGATCTTGGGGACCACTGATGGATCCTGGGGATCATTGATGAATCCTTGGACCACATATAGATCCTGTGACCACAGATAGGTCTTTTGAACGACGGACTGATCCTGGAACCCCCCGGATGAGCCTTGGGGACCACAGATGGGGACCTTGAGACCACGTTCAGGACCACGGCCACGCACTCATCCCTCCCAACCAAGAAAATATTCGTCAAGTCATCCACACGTCTCACATCCAAAGGAGAATCCAACTCCAATACATGAACGACTGAGTGCCAGAGGGACTTCCTTGCCTTACCGGAAAACTAAGTCGCCTAGCACAGGGTACGAGACAAAGACTTTCGACCATGAGGTGAAAGCATATAGGCAGGCTGTATTCTATCCTCTTGCCCCGAATGAGTCAATTATTTGCTCTACGGGGAAGCTACAGCACCTTTGTCAAGGTAACCAGTTCTTTGGTGCCTTTGCCGATCCAATAATTGATACACGAAGAGACATATCTGACGCTCAGGATGTGTTCTGTTGCAGAGCTTTCTTCGGGATTGTTTGCAGTTGTTTGCTGGGGTCTCCTGTGGTTTGTTTACTGGGGTCTCCTGTGGTTTGTTTGCTGAGGTACCCTGTGGTTTGTTTGCCGAGGTACCCTGTAGTTTGTTTGCTGAGGTACCCTGTGGTTTGTTTGCTGAGGTACCCTGTGGTTTGTTTGCTAAGGTACCCTGTGATTTGTTTGCTGAGGTACCCTGTGGTTTGTTTGCTGAGGTACCCTGTGGTTCGTTTGCTGGGGTCTCCTGTGGTTTGTTTGCTGAGGTACCCTGTGGTTTGTTTGCTGAGGTACCCTGTGGTTTATTTGCTGAGGTACCCTGTGGTTTGTTTGCTGGGGTCTCCTGTGGTTTGTTTACTGGGGTCTCCTGTGGTTTGTTTGCTGGGGTCTCCGGGTCTTCCGGAAGTCAACGCCCCCGCGGCCCAGTCCCTGACAAAACCTTGCGATGGATCAGGGCCTGATCAATCAAGCTGATACTGCTGGTCGAACGTAGTCCAGCGTACGAACCACAGCCCGGCTGTAAGTTTGTTTGCAGGGGTCCCCTGAGAGTTTGTTTGACAGGGTCCCCTGTGGATTTGTTTTAAGGGGCTCCCTGTGAGTTTGTTTGCAGGGGTTCCCAAGGAGTTTGTTTGCATGGGTCAGCTGTGGGTTTGTTTGCAGGGGGGATCTCCTGGGATTGGTTTACAGGGTATCTTGTAGGTTTTCTTGCACAGTATATAACATTCCAGCAGGTACTGGAGTGTCTTACACAATATATAACATTCCAGCAGGTACTGGAGTGTCTTACACAATATATAACATTCCAGCAGGTACTGGAGTGTCTTACACAATATATAACATTCCAGCAGGTACTGGAGTGTCTTACACAATATATAACATTCCAGCAGGTACTGGAGTGTCTTACACAATATATAACATTCCAGCAGGTACTGGAGTGTCTTACACAATATATAACATTCCAGCAGGTACTGGAGTGTCTTACACAATATATAACATTCCAGCAGGTACTGGAGTGTCTTACACAATATATAACATTCCAGCAGGTACTGGAGTGTCTTACACAATATATAACATTCCAGCAGCTACTGGAGTTTTCTGGGGACTGGAGATAGAGTGAATTATAGGCTCCACTCCGTGATATGCAGTTCTTAGCTCTATTATGCTGGGAGGAAGAGACACGTTTGTTAAACAAAAGATTCTGACCCTGAAAAGGAGTTGGACCTTTTATCTTTGCAGTGACTGCCAGTAAGACTATTATCACCATCAACACTACCTGCACCATCTCTCCTCCTCCCTTCCTCACAACAACAGCCACCACTGTTATCGCCATCACCCCTCCCCCACCCACGACAGTATAAACACCACCACCATCACCATCCAGACAACCATCACCACCACCACCACCACCATTCAGACAACCATCACCTACACCACCACCATCCAGAAAACCATCACCACCACCACCACCATCCAGACAACCACCACCATCCAGACAACCATCACCTACACCACCACCATCCAGACAACCATCACCTACACCACCACCATCCAGAAAACCATCACCACCACCACCACCATCCAGACAACCACCACCATCCAGACAACCATCACCTACACCACCATCATGAAGACAAAACCATCATCAACTATCACCAAGACCACCACCATCCAGACAACCATCACCAACTATCACCAACATCACCACCATCCAGACAACCATCATCAACTATCACCAACACTCCAACCATGAAGGGAAGGCAGGGAAGAAGTGGAGGAAGCAGAAAGAGAAAAATGAGGGAAAAGGGCAGGCAGAGAGGGAGATAAGAAGTCATGTAGGAAGAGAGAAAAGCAAGAAGAAAAAGAGAGAATTAGAAAGGAAGGAAGAATGAGCGGGAAGAAAGGAGGAAGGAAGGCAGTAAAAGAAAAAAAAGATTAAAGTACTGAAGGGGCTGAGACACAAGAAGGTAAGAGAACACGTACAGAAAGTGAGAAATGAGTGAGAATTTGTGTAAGAGACACAACGAAAACATGAGTAAGAGACAGAGTGAGAACATGAGTGTGAGACACAGTGAAAACATGAGACACAGTGAGAACATGAGTGTGAGACATAGTGAGAACATGAGTGTGAGACATAGTGAGAACATGAGTGTGAGACATAGTGAGAACATGAGTGTGAGACACAGTGAGAACATGAGTGTGAGACATAGTGAGAACATGAGTGTGAGACACAGTGAGATCATGAGTGAGAGACAGTGAGAACATCACTGTGAGACAGTGAGAACATAAGTGAGAGACAGTGAGAACATGAGTGAGAGACACATGAGAACATGACTGTGAGACAGTGAGAACATAAGTGAGAGACAGTGAGAACATAAGTGAGAGACAGTGAGAACATTAGTGAGAAACACATGAGAACATGAGTGAGAGACACATGAGAACATGACTGAGAGACAATGAGAACATAAGTAAGAGTGAGAACATGAGTGAGAGAAACATTAGAACATGACTGTGAGACAGTGAGAACATAAGTGAGAGACACATGAGAACATGAGTGAGAGACACATGAGAACATGAGTGAGAGACACATGAGAACATGACTGAGAGACAATGAGAACATAAGTGAGAGTGAGAACATGAGTGAGAGAAACATGAGAACATGACTGTGAGACAGTGAGAACATAAGTGAGAGACACATGAGAATATGAGTGAGACACATGAGAACATATGTGAGAGACACATGAGAACATGAGTGTGAGACACGAGAACATGAGTGAGAGACACATGAGAACATGAGTGTGAGACACGAGAACATGAGTGAGAGACACATGAGAGCATGAGTGAGACACATGAGAACATGAGAGAGAGACACATGAGAACATGAGTGAGAGACACATGAGAACATGAGTGAGAGACACATGAGAACATGAGTGAGAGACACATGAAAACATGAGTGTGAGACAGTGAGAACATGAGTGAGAGACACATGAGAACATGACTGTGAGACAGTGAGAACATGAGTGTGAGACAGTGAGAACATGAGTGAGAGACACATGAGAACATGACTGTGAGACAGTGAGAACATGAGTGAGAGACACATGAGAACATGAGTGTGAGACACGAGAACATGAGTGAGAGACACATGAGAACATGAGTGAGAGACACATGAGAACATGAGTGTGAGACAGTGAGAACATGAGTGAGAGACACATGAGAACATGAGTGTGAGACAGTGAGAACATGAGTGAGAGACACATAAGAACATGAGTGTGAGACACAGTGAGAACATGAGTGAGAGACACATGAGAACATGAGTGTGAGACACAGTGAGAACATGAGTGAGAGACACATGAGAACATGACTGTGAGACAGTGAGAACATGAGTGAGAGACACATGAGAACATGAGTGTGAGACACAGTGAGAACATGAGTGAGAGACACATGAGAACATGACTGTGAGACAGTGAGAACATGAGTGAGAGACACATGAGAACATGAGTGAGAGACACATGAGAACATGAGTGTGAGAAGTGAGAACATGAGTGAGAGACACATGAGAACATGAGTGAGAGACACATGAGAACATGAGTGTGAGAAGTGAGAACATGAGTGAGAGACACATGAGAACATGAGTGAGAGACACATGAGAACATGAGTGTGAGACAGTGAGAACATGAGTGAGAGACACATAAGAACATGAGTGTGAGACACATGAGAACACGAGAGTGAGACAGTGAGAACATGAGTGAGAGACACATGAGAACATGACTGTGAGACAGTGAGAACATGAGTGAGAGACACATGAGAACATGAGAACATGAGTGAGAGACACATGAGAACATGAGTGTGAGAAGTGAGAACATGAGTGAGAGACACATGAGAACATGAGTGAGAGACACATGAGAACATGAGTGTGAGACAGTGAGAACATGAGTGAGAGACACATAAGAACATGAGTGTGAGACAGTGAGAACATGAGTGAGAGACACATGAGAACATGAGTGTGAGACACATGAGAACACGAGAGTGAGACAGTGAGAACATGAGTGAGAGACACATGAGAACATGAGTGTGAGACAGTGGAAACATGAGTGAGAGACACATAAGAACATGAGTGTGAGACACATGAGAACATGAGTGAGAGACACATGAGAACATGAGTGAGAGACACATGAGAACATGAGTGTGAGACACATGAGAACACGAGAGTGAGACAGTGAGAACATGAGTGAGAGACACATGAGAACATGAGTGTGAGACAGTAGAACATGAGTGAGAGACACATAAGAACATGAGTGTGAGACACATGAGAACATGAGTGAGAGACACATGAGAACATGAGTGAGAGACACATGAGAACACGAGAGTGAGACAGTGAGAACATGAGTGAGAGACACATGAGAACATGAGTGTGAGACAGTGAGAACATGAGTGAGAGACACATAAGAACATGAGTGTGAGACACATGAGAACATGAGTGAGAGACACATGAGAACATGAGTGAGAGACACATGAGAACACGAGAGTGAGACAGTGAGAACATGAGTGAGAGACACATAAGAACATGAGTGTGAGACACAGTGAGAACATATAAGTGAGACATTATATTCCACAGTAACTCTTGGTGAGGGTCAAGGCTGAGGTACCCTCACCACCACCGCTCCTCTGATAATTCTGATAATTCTAATAATCAACACGTTCTTACTCACGCCAGGTACAAGCATAATCGCGATAATTGGAAATAATCTGCCCTGGGAAAACGGCACATCAGCCTCTTTTATTGTCACTCATATTAGAGAAGATATTAGACTGAAATTGCTAAGAATGTAATAAGTTATAAATGTCCAGAGCAAAATTTAAGAAAAATTGGCGCCATACTTCAAGAGAAACAATTTTTTTTTTTCGAAATTGATCTACCTATATATTATTTAATAGTTTACGTCGTATTGTAGATCTTAAAAAAAAATCATTGTTTTTAATATAATTTTAATAATGAGAGCTATTGGTACTATATTTACTACTATTACTACTACTGCTATTACAAATACTGTTACTACTACTACTGCTGCTGCTACTACTACTACTACTATAATTGCTGCTACTACTACTGCTACTATAATTGCTGCTACTACTACTACTACTATAATTGCTGCTACTACTACTACTACTATAATTGCTGCCACTACTACTACTATAGCTGCTACTACTACTACTACTACTACTATAACTGCTACTACTACTACTATAACTGCTGCTACTACTACTACTATAACTGCTGCTACTACTACTACTATAACTGCTGCTACTACTACTACTACTACTACTACTATAAAATGCTACTACTACTACTATAACTGCTGCTACTACTACTACTATAACTGCTGCTACTACTACTACTATAACTGCTGCTACTACTACTACTACTACTACTACTATAACTGCTACTACTACTACTATAACTGCTGCTACTACTACTACTATAACTGCTGCTACTACTACTACTATAACTGCTGCTACTACTACTACTATAACTGCTACTACTATTACTACTACTACTACTATAACTGCTACTACTACTACTATAACTGCTGCTACTACTACTACTATAACTGCTACTACTACTACTACTATTATAACTGCTGCTACTAGTACTACTACTACTACTATAACTGCTACTACTATTACTACTACTACTACTATAACTGCTACTACTACTACTATAACTGCTGCTACTACTACTACTACTATAACTGCTGCTACTACTACTACTATTATAACTGCTGCTACTAGTACTACTACTACTACTATAACTGCTACTACTACTACTACTATAACTGCTGCTACTACTACTATAACTGCTGCTACTACTACTACTATAACTGCTGCTACTACTACTATAACTGCTGCTACTACTATTACTATAACTGCTGCTACTATTACTACTACTATAACTGCTACTACTACTACTACTATAACTGCTACTACTACTACTGCTACTACTATAACTGCTGCTGCTACTACTACTACTATAACTGCTACTACTACTATAACTCCTGCTACTAGTACTACTACTATAACTGCTACTACTACTACTACTATAACTGCTGCTACTAGTACTACTACTACTACTATAACTGCTACTACTACTATAACTGCTGCTACTACTACTATAACTGCTGCTACTACTACTACTACTATAACTGCTGCTACTACTATTACTATAACTGCTGCTACTACTACTACTATAACTGCTGCTGCTACTACTACTACTACTATAACTGCTACTACTACTGCTATAACTGCTACTACTACTACTACTATTACTGCTGCTACTAGTACTACTACTACTACTATAACTGCTGCTACTACTACTATAACTGCTGCTACTACTACTACTATAACTGCTGCTACTAGTACTACTATAACTGCTGCTACTAGTACTACCACTACTACTATAACTGCTGCTGCTACTACTACTACTACTACTATAACTGCTGCTGCTGCTACTACTACTATAACTACTGCTACTACTACTACTACTACTACTATAACTGCTACTACTACTACTACTATAACTGCTGCTACTAGTACTACTATAACTGCTGCTACTACTACTACTATAACTACTACTACTAGTACTACTACTACTATAACTGCTGCTACTACTACTACTACTATAACTGCTGCTACTAGTACTACTACTACTACTATAACTGCTGCTACTACTACTACTATTATAACTGCTGCTACTACTACTATAACTGCTGCTACTGCTACTACTACTATAACTGCTGCTACTACTACTATAACTGCTGCTACTACTACTATAACTGCTGCTACTACTACTACTACTATAACTGCTGCTACTACTACTATAACTGCTGCTACTACTACTACTACTACTATAACTGCTGCTACTACTACTACTACTATAACTGCTGCTACTACTACTATAACTGCTGCTACTACTACTACTATAACTGCTGCTACTAGTACTACTACTATTACTATTACTTCGTGTATTATATAGGCTTCAATTAAATCCTATTAATAATAAAAAATAACAATAAGTCTTCTATTCGACAAGTAATTAGGGGATCACCGTATGTTTGCTTTAAGGAGTTTATATTTCTCAGTGTATATACCTCAGTGTATATACAATGAGAAGTGTATATACCTGTGTACATACAGTAAGAACTTTATTTGATCACTAATTCTGATAGTCAAGCAATGATGATAATGACCCTGGTGAATCACAGCCCTTAATGACTCTGGTGAAGTTTGTATTACTTAATGAACCTGGTGATATCTACAGTCTTTAATGACCCTAGTAAATTCTAGAGCCTTCGGGACCCTGGCAACGTCTACATATCTTAAAGAGCCTGATAATCAACAGGCCTTAATTACCCTAGTAAACTCAGTAGAGCTTTAATTACCCTAGTAAACTCTATAGAACATTAATTACCCTAGTAAACTTCATAGAACTTTAATTATCCTAATAAATTCTACAGAGATTTTAATTACCCTAGTAAACTCTATAGCTTTAATTACCCTATTAAACTCTATACTCTATAGAGCTTTAATTATCCTAGTAAACTGTACAGAGCTTTAATTATACCCTAGTAAAGAGTATATATAGATCGTTAAACCTAGCACAATAACACTGCACACTGGATACACAATACACTCCATACACAAATACACATATAGGGTATATAAACATTTCTCGCAGAGAGGGTATACCTTACAGCCTGTGGTGCCAATCAGAGTGCCAATTAGGGTGTAACTGGACAAGATAAAGGCAGCTCTGGCTTCCCGGGCACTGATGCCAGGGTATGACCTCTCTCTCAAGGGAAAATTAAATAAATAAGTCTTGAAGTTGAGCTCTTAATTAAATTTGGATTCGAAATATTTTTTGACATGGTGTAATAATAATAATAATAATAATAATAATAATAATAATAATAATAATAATAATAATAATAATAATAATAATAATAACAGCAATAATAATACTACTAACAGTAAAAAAATATTAATATTAACAATTATAATAGCAACATACAACAATAATAATAATAATAATAATAATAATAATAATAATAATAATAATAATAATAATAATCTTATTTACTCTAAATACGACAACATATATGTGTATTTAAAAGCCAAAAAGCAGGTTACATAAGCAGGGGAGTGTCGAGTCTGGCAGCGGGGCATAACCTAAAACCCCCTAGATCGTTGCAAACCCCACGTTCTTCAAGTGTTTTGCCTCAGTTGTGTTAGCAGGGGGGTCGAGTCCCGGCTCCTGGCTTTTTAACTGGTCGTGACTAGGTTGGCGCCTAACCTTGCTGGTTGTGTCATACCTGAGCTTCAAGCTGTGTGTTGAGCCTGCTTTTATCTATTTTTAAGGATGGGTATGGGGTGCATAATAAAGATATTAAACATACTTTATTTTTCGTCACGACCAGTCCACCGACACAACTACCACAATTACCATCACAACCACCACCACAACTACCATCACGACAATCATCACAACAACCACCACAACTACCATCACGACAATCATCACAACCACCACAACTACCATCACGACAATCATCACAACCACCACAACTAACCATCACGACAATCACAACCACCACAACTACCATCACGACATTCATCACAACAGCCACCACAACTACCATCACAACAATCATCACAACAACCACCACAACTACCATCACGACAACCACCACAACTACCATCACGACAATCATCACAACCACCACAACTACCATCACGACAATCATCACAACAACCACCACAACTACCATCACAACAACCACCACAACTACCATCACACAATCATCACAACAACCACCACAACTACCATCACAACAATCATCACAACAACCACCACAACACCATCACAACAATCATCACAACCACCACAACTACCATCACAACCACCACAACTACCATCCACAACAATCAAACACAACAACCACCACAACTACCATTCACAACAATCATCACAACAAAACCACCACAACTACCATCACAACAACATCACAACCACCACAACTACCATCACAAACAATCATCACAACAACCACCACAACTACCATTCACAAACAATCATCACAACAACCACCCAACACCGCATCACGACAATCATCACAACACCACCATAACTACCATCACAACATCTCACAACAACCACCACAACTATCATCACAAAACAACACCACAACAACCATCACAACAATCATCACAACAACCACTCACAACTACCATGCACAACAATCATCAACAACAACCACCACAACTACCAACACAACAATCATCACAACAAACCACCACAACTAGCCATCACAACATTCATCACACCACCACAACTACCATCACAACAATCACCACAACCTACCTATCACAACAATCATCCACAACAATCAACACACTACCACCACAAAAACACCATAACGACCCGCACAAGTACACCCAGGGCACCCCTAAGGTACCACATATTACTACTAGAGTACCTCTAGGGTACACAAGTACCACTAGGGTACACTAGAGTACCATTAGGGTACACTAGAGTACCACTAGGGTGACACTAGAAGTACCACTAGGGTACACTAGAGTACCACTAGGGCACCGCCACCAACAACCCACACTTTAAAGCAGCACCACCCTGGGAAGTTACTACCGTCACTGCCCAGATGACGTGAAACAAAACCTGTAACTGTTCTTGCATATGGTAGGATTGCTGGTTTTCGTTTTTCTGTCCTCATAAACACGCTAGATTAATCAGGGATAATCTTGCTACTTGGCTACTTCCTACTTACACTTTTGGTCACACTTCACAGAAACAGCACATGCATATATAATATACATAATCATCCCCCTAAAGGTTTTTTTTTTCTTCCTTATTCTAAATAGCTCTTGTTCTTTTTAATTTCTTCTATTGTCCATGGGGAAGTGGATAAAGAATCTTTCCTCCGTAAGCCATCGTGTCGTATGAGGCACTAAAATGCCGGGAGCAATTGGGCTAGTAACCCCTTCCTCCTGTATACCATTTACTAAAAAATGAGAAGAAGAAAAACTTTATAAAACTGGGTTTGTTTAAATGTGCGTGGATGTAGTGCGGATGACAAGAAACAGAATGATTGCCGATTTATGAATGAAAGAGTTTGGATGTCCTGGCTCTAAGCGAAACAAAGCTGAAGTGGGTAGGAGAGTTTCAGTGGGGGGAAAAGTAAATGGGATTACATCTGGAGTATCTGAGAGAGTTAGAGCAAAGGAAGGGGTGCAGTAATGTTAAATGATCATTAATGGAAGGAGAAAAGAGAAAAATGAATGTTGTAAATTCGAGAATTATGTGATTAAAGTAAGGTTGGATGCGAGAAGTGGGTCTAATAAAGCGTGTAGGCAACCTAGAAGAGCGGAATGCCAGAGGAGAGAGAGAGATTTTGGAGATGTCAAGTGAATTATAGGAGCCTTTGGAACAAGTGGAGAGAGTAGGTGGTAGGGGACCTGAAATGCTAAAGTAGGAGAAACTTTAGAGAGGGTGTGGTAGGTAAGTTTGGGGTCCAGGTGTAGAATGATAATGGGAGCCCCCTTTGATTGAACTTTGTATAGAAGGGGTTTAGTTATAGGTAATACATTTTAAGAAAAAGCGGATAAATAAGTATACACGATATGATGTAGGGCGAAATGACAGTAGTTTGTTGGATTAGTATTTAGTATATAAAAACTGTTGATAACTTCAGATGTACTGTTTATATTTATTCGAGGCCACAGATATATCATATCACGTTCTAGTTGTTAGCTACTCTGAGAGTAAAAGGTAGATGGGAATACAAGGAGAATAGAAGCATCAGGGAAAGAGAGAGGTGAAGGTTATAAACCTAAAAGAGGAGGCAGTTAGGGTAAGATATAAACAGCTATTGGAGATAGATGGCTAATGAGAGCAAGGCAATGGGGTCGAAGAGGAATGGGGTAGGTTTTAAAAAGTGTAGTGTTAGAGTGTTCAGCAAGAAGGTTTGTGGTTACAGGAAAGTGGGTGAAGGAGGGAAGAGGAAGCGATTGGTGGAATGGATGATGTAAAAGAGAGTAGTAAGGGAGGAAAAGTAGCATAGGTCTGAGAAGTTTTTACAAAGTAAGAAGGATCAAGGAGGGAAGAGTAGATGGAGAAAAAGAGAGAGGTTTAAGAGAGTGGTGAACAATGTAAAAAGAGAGCAAATGAGAGAGTGGGTGAGCGTTATCACAAATTTGTTGAAAATAAGAAAAAGTTTTGGAGGTGGAGATTAACAAGTTAAGAAGCTAGAGAACAAATGGATTTGTCAGTTAAAGTAGGAGAGGAGAGTTATTAAATGGAAAGTTAGAGGTATTGGGAAGGGATGGAGGGAGTATTTTGAGGATTTGTTAAATGTTGATGAAGATAGGGAGCTGGGATTTCGGTGTATAGGCAATGAGGAATAACATTTGTAGGAGTGAAGGAGAGCATTGTTGAGTGTGGGGGAAGTTTCGTGAGGCAGTAGGTAAATTGAAAGGTGGGTAAGGCTCTGCCGGGATTGAGGATATAGATAGAAATGTTAAGCAGGTGGGGATATTAGTTTTGGAGTGGTGGGGGGCAATTATTAATAAATGTATGAAGAGGGTAAGGTACCTAGGGATTGCAAGAGCCTGCATAGTTCCTTTGTATAAAGGAAAAGGATAAAAGAGAGTGCAAAATTATAGGGGGATAAGTCTTTGAGTGTACCTGGTAAAGTGTATGGTAAGTTATAATTGAAAGAATTAAGAGTAAGCGAGAATAGGATAGCAGATGAACAAGGAGGCTTTAGGAAAAGTAGGGGGTGTTGGACCAGGTCTTACCAGGAAACATATAAGTGAAACAGTATTTTAGATAAGGCTAAAGAGGTCTTTGTGGCATTTATGGATTCTGGAAAAGGCGTATGACAGGGTGGATAGGGGGGCAATGTGGCAGATGTTGCAAGGTATGGTGTAGGAGGTAGGTACTGAAAGCAGTGAGAGTTTTTACGAGGATAGTGAGGCTCAAGTTAGAGTTATGTAAAAGAGGGAATTTTTCCCAGTAAAAGTAGGCCCTAGAGACAAGGATGTGTGATGTCAACCTGTGTTGTTTAATATATTTATAAGATTGGGGGTTGTAAGAGAAGTAAATGCGAGGGTCTTGGCAAGAGCGTGGAGTTTAAAAGATAAAGAAAACACACACAGGGTGGGAGTTGTCACAGAGCTGCCTTTGCTGATGACACTGTGCTCCTGGAGATTTCTGAAGAAAGCTGCAGAGATTGGTGGATGAATTTGGTAGGGTGTGCAAAAGAAGAAAAATTAAAGGAATACAGGAAGAGTAAGGTTTATGAGGATATCAAAAGATTAGGTGATGAAAGATTGAATATCAGATTTGGAGGAGAGAGTATGAGGAGTGAACGTATTCAGATATTTGGGAGTGGGCGTGTCAGCGATGGGTCCTATGAAAGATGAGGTGAATCATAGAATTGATGAGGGAACAAGAGTGAGTGGTGCACTTAGGAGTCTGTGGAGACAGAGAACTTTGTCCTTGAGGCAAAGAGGGGAATGTAATAGAAGTATAGTTTTACCAACGCTCTTATATGGGTGTGAAGCATGGTGATGAATGTGCAGCGAGGAGAAGGCTGAGGCAGGGAGATGTCATGTCTGAGGGCAATGTGTGGTGTGAATATAATGCAGAGAATTCGTAGTTTGGAAGTTAGGAGGAGGTGCGGGATTACCAAAAACTGTGTCCAGAGGGCTGAGTGAAGGGTTGTTTGAGGTGGTTTCGGACATGAAAGAGAGAATGGAGCGAAACAGATAACTTCAGAGTGTATCAGTCTGTAGTTAAGGAAGGCGGGGTAGGGGTCCGGCCTAGGAAGGGTTGGAGGGGGGGGGGGGTAAGGAGGATTTTGTGCGAAGGGGCTTGACTTCCAGCAGGCATGCGTTAGCGTTTGATATAGTGAATGGAGACAAATGTTTTAATACTTGACGTGCTGTTGGAGTGTGAGCAAAGTAACATTTAAAGGGATTCTGGGAACACCGGCAGTGCCGGACTTGGAGTCCTAGGAGATTGGGAAGTACGTGCCTGCATTCTGAAGGAGGGTGTTAATGTTGCAGTTTAAAACTGAGTGTAAAGCACCCTTCTGTCAAGACACTGATCTGGAGTGAATGATGGTGAAAAGTTTTTCTTTTTCGGGCCACCCTGCCTTGGTGGGAATCGGCCAGTGTGATAATAAAAAAATATCTGGGGACATCCCTCCCTCTCACCTTCCTTTCCCTTCCTCATCCCTCCCTCCTTCCTTACCTCCTCTTCTCCTCTCACCTTCCTTCTCTTTCCTCCCTTCTTACCTCCCTCCCTTCCCATCCAACATTCTCCGCCACCACTGAGAGAGAGAGTAGACCAGGAAAGACTACAAATGGATCTGGACAAGCTGCAAGATTGGTCTGACAAGTGACTTTTAGAATTTAACTCCAGCAAATGCAAAGTACAGGCTCGGGGGACAACAGCTGCAAATTCCCCTGAAAGAGAATGACCTCGGGGTGAGCACAGTACACACCTGAGACACATCAACTGAATAACCACTGCAGCAAAAACGAGACTGGCAAATTTAAAGCTAGCTTTAAGGAACATCAACCAGGAGGCATAACGACCTTATACAAGGCATATGTCACGTCCATCTTGGAGTATGCAGCGCCATTATGGAACCCACATTTGGTTAAGCATGAAAATAAGGTAGAAAAAATGCAAAGGTTTGCAAAGAAACAAGTCCCAGAACTGATGCGTATGAATAAAGGAAGAGAGGCTAGTGAATTTAAACTTGACGTCACTAGACGACAGGAGGACCACAGGTGACATGATTACGACGTACGAAATACTGAGAGGAATAGACAGGGTGGACATGGCAGCCTGTTTGAGAGGCGGGTCTCAGGTACATGAGGTGTCAGATAAAAGTAAAAAAAGAAAAAACACAGTTGAGTCACATGGATGCTACGAAATGGTTCTTTAACCTTAGAGTGTTCAAGAAGTGGAACGACCTGAAGAGTGAAGCGGCAGAGACAGGATCCATACATAGTTTTAAGAATAGGTATGACAGGACTCACACAGTGATAGTGAACCCAGCAGCGGCCTACAGAAAGGCGTGACCCAGGAGCTGAGACTAGAGCCCTGCAACCACAAATATGAGTACATACTCGATTTCTGCAACCACATACAAATGAGTGCGCACGCACACACACAAACACACAGGAGCTGAGTCTCGACCCCTGCAACCACAATTAGGTGAGTACACACACACACACACACACACGCACTCAACCACAACACACACACACACACACACACAAACACACACACACTAACACACACACATACACAACGCACACACACACACACACACACACACACACACACAACAGCACACACACACACACACACAAAAGGTCAGAGCTGTTAAATCGACCCCTGCAACAAATAGGTAAATACCACATATACAACTGCCAGGATGATCGTCCTCGGGGAATTACGAGTTTCAGTATCATCATTTATGCTAATTAGGTAGAACCAGCGTCCATGTTGTGTGTGTTAGTTACCAATTTTGCCAGGCACATGTCGAATTAGACACTAGGCCTTTGTATATATGGTGTGTGTGTGTGTGTGTGTGTGTGTGTGTGTGTGGTGTGTGTGTGTGTGTGTGTGTGTGTGTGTGTGTGGTGTGTGTGGTGTGTGTGTTTTGTGTGTGTGTGTGTGTTTGTGTGTGTTGGTGTGTGTGTGTGTGTGTGTGTGTGTGTGTGTGTGTGTGTGTGGTTGGTGTGTGTGTTAGTTACCATTTTGTCCCTAGGCACATGTCTGATTTGACACTTGGGCCTGTTGCATATATGTGTGTGTAAGGGGGGCAAATAATCGCGTAATTGGAAATAATCTCCCGGAAAACGGCACACAGCCTCTTTTATTTTCATCATATTAAGAAGTATTAACTAAAATTTGCAAAAGAATGTAAAAAGTTATAAAGCCAAAAGCAAAATTTTAAAAAAAATTGGCCCCATACTTAAAAGAAAAGACCATTTTTTTTTTTTCAAAATTTGTCACTATATATTTTTTAAAATTTTTACGTCGTATTGTAATCTTAAAAAAAAATCATTGTTTTTAATTAATTTAATAATGAGACTTTGGTACTAATTATACTTACTCTACGCATTACAAATACTGTTACTACTCTCTCTGCTCCCACTATACACTACTAAAATTGTTTTCCCAAACTATAACTAAACGTGCTGCACACTACTATAAACTGCTGCATATACTATAACTGCTCTACTACTACTCTAAACGCTCTACTCTTTTACTATAATCTGCTAACTACTACTAAAAATGCTGCTGCTATACTACTACTACTAAAACCCTACTACTACTCTAAAGCTACTACACTACTGACTTTTACTGCTGCTACTAGTCTACTATTTACAAAATTTGCTATACTACACACATAACTGCTACTCTACACTATAACGCATACTATACTGCTCTATTACTGTGCTACAGTACACTCTACTACTTAACGCTGCTACTAAACTCTATAATGCACACACTACTAAAAAATGTATACTATACTGTATATTACTGTGCTACTAGTACTACACTATACTATAACTGCTGCTACATACTACTACTATAACTGCTATTTATCTACAATAACGCTACTACTACTACTGCACTTTACTGCGCTACTATACTACTACACAAAATAACGCTGCTACTACACACTAAAACTCTGTAAAAAAAAACTATATAACCTGCTATAGATATACTATACTTAACGCTACTCTACTATACTACTACACTATAATTTTCTGCTACTACACACAAAAAACTACTGCAACACTACTATAATAACGTACTATTTCCTACTACTTAACGTGTAAGTCTATAAACGCGCACTCACTAACTAAACGCTGTTAACTATAACTGCTACTACAGTACTACACACAAAAACTGCTGCTTATACTACAAAATTATAAACGCTGCACTTTACTTTACTACTACATATAACTGTGCTACTACTACACTAAAACGCGCTACTATACCATAACTGCTCTATACAAAACACTACTATAAACTCGTGTTTATATGGCTTCAATTAAATCCTTTAAAAAATAAAAAATAAAAAAAGTCTTCTATCGAAAAGTAATTAGGGGATCACCGTAGTTTGCTTAAGGATTTTATATTTCTCAGTGTAATCCTCAGTGTAATACCTCAGTGTATATACAATGAGAATTTTTTAAATCCCTGTTTACAACATTTTAAAGAATTTATTTGATCACAAATTCTGATAGTCAAGAAATGATGAAATACCCTGGGAATCACACCCCTTAAGACTCTGGTGAAGTTTGTTTTACTTAATGCCCCGGGATATCTACTCTTTAATGCCCTAGAAAATTCTAGACCTTCGGGACCCTGGAAAACGTCTCATACTTAAAACCTGAAAAACAACGGCCCTTTAATTTCCCCCAGTAAATCAGTAGAGTTTTAATTCCAGTAAACTCTATAGAACATTAATTACCCATAAATTTCATAAACTTTAATTATCCTAATAAATTCAAAACAGAGTTTTAAATTTAACCTAGTAAACTCTATAGCTTTAAATTTTACCCATTAAACTCTTACTCTATAGAGTTTTAATTTCCTAGTAAACTGTACAGAGCTTTAATTATACCCTATAAAGAGATTATGATCTTTAAAATCCCAACAATAACACTCACACGGGGTTACACAATACACTCCAACACAAAAACACATATGGGTTTTTAAACTTTTCTCGCAGGAGGGTATACCTTACACCTGTGGTCCAACAGAGTGCCAATTAGGGGTAAGGGACGGGGATAAAGGCAGTTTGGGTTTTCCCGGGGCACTGATCCAGGGTATACCTCTCCTAAAGGGAAAATTAAATAAAAAAGTCTTGGTTGCCTTAAAAAAAATTTTGGATTCGAAATTTTTTTTTGACAGGGGTAAAAATAATAAAAATTAATAATATAAAAAAAATAATAAAAATAAAAATAAAAATAATAATAACAGCAATAATAATATACAACAAAAAACAATTAAATAGCAACAACAACAACAAAAATTAAAAAATAATAATAAAAATAAAATAATAATAATAAAAATAATAATAAAAAATTCTTTTTTTCTCTAAATACGACAACATATATGTGTATTTAAAACCCAAAAAGCAGGTTACATAAGCGGGGGAGTTTTCGGTCTGGCAGCGGGGGCATAACCCAAAACCCCCCCAGTCGTTGCAAACCCACTTTTCAAGTGTTTTGCCTCGTTGTTTAGCAGGGGGGTCGAGCCCCGGGCCCTGGCTTTTTAAATGTCTGACAGGTTGGCGCCTAACCTTGCTGGTTGTGTCCCTACCTGACTTCAAACTGTTTTAGCCTGCTTTATCTTTTTTAAGGATGGTATGGGGGCAAAAATAAAGAATTAAACAACTTTTTTTTTTTCGTCAGCCATCCCCCCGACACAACTACCACAAATTTCCCTCACAAAACCCCCACCACAACTACCATCACAAAAATCATCACAACAACCACCACAAAAACCCCTCACGACAATCATCACAAACCCCCACAACACCCCACGACAATCATCACAACCCCCACAACTACTCACGACAATCCCCCACCACAACTACCATACGACATTCATACAAAGCCCCCCAATACCATCACAAAAAAATCACCAACAACCCCAAACTACCATCCACAACCACCACAAAACCATCACACAATCATCACAAACCCCCACAAACCATCACGCAATCATCACAACACCACCACAACTACCATCACAACAATCATCACAACAACCCCCACAATACCCACAACAACCCCCCAACACCAAAAACAACAATCACACAACAACCACCACAAAATACCTCACAACTCCACAAAAAACCACCACAACTACCACACGACAACCACCACAATACCATCACGACAATCACACAACCACCCCAACTCCACACGACAATCACACAACACCACCACAACACCATCAAACAATCTCCAACAACCACCACAAATACCATCACAAAAACCACCACAACCCACACAACAATCATACAACAACCACCCCAACTAAACCCTCACAACAAATCACAACAACCACCAAACTACCATCACAACAATCACACAACCCCACAAACCCTCACAACAAACATCAAACAACCCCACAACTACCACACAACAACATCACAACAACCACCACAACACCTCACAAAAAAATCATCACAACCCCAAACACCAAAAAAAAAACATCACAACAACCACCACAACTCCATCACAACAATCCTCACAACAACCCCCCACAACTACCATCACGACAATCATCACAACAAAACCCCCATAACTACCATCACAAAAATCACACAACAAAACCCCACAATATCACACAACAACCCCACAAAACCACCAACAATCTCACAACAACCCCAAATACCATCACAACAATCATCACAAAAAACCACCCCCCAACTACCCTCACAACAATCATAAAAAAACCCCCACCTACCACACAACAATCATCACAACCACCACAACTACCATCACAAAATCACCAAACTCCATCACAACAACATCAAACAATCACCACAAATACCACCACAAAAACTACCAAAACGACCAGCACAAGTACAAAGGCCCCGGGCACCCCAAGGGACCACTATGTCACGAGACCTCTAGGGTACATAAGTACCACTAGGGTACACTGGGTTTCCACTAGGGGACACAGAGTACCACTAGGGACACTAGAGTACCACTTGGGTACCAGGTACCCACAGGTACATAGATACCACTTGGGTAAGCCACCAAACCCACTTAAACAGCATAATATCAATTTTTAAATCATCTTTAATTTACAAATATATCTGGGGACATCCCTCCCTTTTCACCTTCCTTCCCTTCCTCATTCCCTTCCCCCCCTTCTTTACCCTCTCCCCTCACCCTTTCCTTCTCTTCCTCCCTTCTTACCCCCTCCCTTTCCCATCCAAAAATTCCCCGCCACCACTGAGAGAGAGAGTAACCAGGGAAAAACTACAATGGGTTGGACAAGGCCCGTTGGTCTGAAAGTGACTTTTAGAATTTAACTCAAGCAAAACAAATACAGGCTCGGGGGGAAAAAGCGCAAATTCCCCCCGAAAGAGAAAAAAGACCTCGGGGTGAGCACAGTCCACCTAACACATCAACTGAAAAACCACTGCAGCAAAAAACAGACTGGAAATTTAAAATAGCTTTAAGGAACATCAACCGGAGCATAACGACTTTTACAAAGGGTTTTTCACCCATCTTGGGTAGCAGCGCCTTATGGAACCCACATTTGGTTTTTGCATGAAAAAAAAGGGAGAAAAAATCAAAGGTTTTGCAAAGAACAAGTCCCAGAACTGATGCGTATGAATAAAGGAAAGAGGCTAGTGAAGTTAAATTGAAGTCACTAGACACAGGGGGACCCCAGGTGAATTTTACACGGGACGAAATACTGAAGGGGAAAAGACAGGGGGACATGGGAGCCTTTTTGAGAGGGGGGTCTCAGGTACATGGGTAATAAAATAAAAAAAGAAAAAACCAGTTGAGTCACTGGATGCAGGAAAATGGTTTTTTAACCTTAGAGTGTTCAAGAAGGAACACTGAAGATGAAGCGGCAGAGACAGGATCCATACATAGTTTTAAAAATATAGACAGGGCTCCACAGGATAGTGAACCCGCAGCGGGCCCACAAAAGGCGTACCCAGGGGCTAACAACCCTGCAACCACAAATATGAGTCTCTCGATTTCTGCAACCACATACAAATGATGCGCACCACACACACAAACACAAGGAGCTGATTTTCGACCCCTGCAACCACAATTAGGTGAACAACACACACACCACACACACCAAACCCCACAACACAACACACACACACAAAACACACACAAATAAAACACACACAACACACCCACACACACACACACCACACACACACACACACCACACACACACAAAAGGGGGGCAGGACTTTTAAAAAGACCCCTGCAAAGACAAATAGGTAAATACCATATACAACCTGCCAGGATGATGTCTGTAAATAGTATTTTCTATAATTTTATGCTAATGTGGTAGACCAGCGCCAGTGTGTGTGTGTTAGTTACCATTTTTTTCCACCATGCGATTAGACCAGGCCCGTTGTATAATAATTTATGTGTGTGTGGTGTGTGTGTGTGTGTGTGTGGTGTTGTGTGTGTGTTGTGTGTTGGGGTTTTGTGTGTGTGGTGTTTTGGGTGTTGTGTTTTGTGTGTGTGTGTGTGGGGTGTGTGTTGTGTGTGTGTGTGTGTGTGTGTGTGTGTGTGGTGTGTGTGTTTGTGTGTGTTTTTGTGTGGGGTGTGTGTGTGGTTTGTGTGTGTGTGTGTGGGGTGTGTGTGTGTGTGTGTGTGGTGTGTGTGTGTGTGTTTTTTGTGGTGTGTGTGTGTGTGTGTGTGTTTGTGTTTTTGTGTGTGTGTGTGTGTGTGTGTTTTGTGTGTGTTGTGTGTGTGTGTGTTGTGTGGTGTGTGTGTGTGTTTGTGTGTGTGGTGTGTGTGTGTGTTGTGTGTGTGTGTGTGTGTGTGTGTGTGTGTGTGTTTGTGTGTTTGTGTGTGTGTGTGTGTGTGTTGTTTTGTGTGTGTGTGTTTGTGTGTGTGTGTGTGTGTGTGTGTGTTGTGTGTTTGTTTTGTGTGTTTGTGTGTGGTGTGTTTGTGTGTGTGTGTGTGTGTGTGTGTGTGTGTGTGTGTGTTTGTGTGTGTTTTGTGTGTGTGTGTTGTGTGTGTTTGTGTGTGTGGTGTGTGTGTGTGTGTGTGTGTGTGTGTGTGTGTGTTGTGTGTTTGTGTGTGTGTTGTGTGTGGTGTGTGTGTGTGTGTGTGTGTGTGTGTGTGTGTGTGTTTGTGTGTGTGTGTGTGTGTGTGTGTGTGTGGTGTGTGTGTGTTGTGTGTGTGTGTGTGTGTGTTTGTGTGTGTGTGTGTGTGGTGTGTGTGTGTGTGTGTGTGTGTGTTTTGTGTGTGTGTGTGGTGGGGTGTGTGTGTGTGTGTGTGTGTGTGTGTGGTTGGGGTGTTGTGTACTCCCCTTTTTTGTGGTTGCAGGGGTCGAGTCACAGCTCCTAGCCCCGCCTCTTCGCTGATTGCTACTAGGTCCTCTCTCTCCCTGCCCCATGAGCTCTATCATACCTCGCCTTAAAACTATGTATGGTTCCTGCCTCCACTACATCCCTTTCTAGGCTATTCCATGGCCTGACTACTCTATGACTGAAGAAATACTTCCTAACATCCCTTTGATTCATCTGAGTCTTCAACTTCCAATTGTGACCTCTTGTGTCTATGTCCCATCTCTGGAACATCCCGTCTTTGTCCACCTCGTCTATTCCGCGCAGTATTTTATATGTCGTTATCATGTCTCCCCTGACCCTCCTGTCCTCCAGTGTCGTCAGGCCGATTTCCCTCAACCTTTCTTCGTAGGACAATCCCCGTAGCAAACCTTTGCACTTTCTCTAATTTCCTGACGTGCTTGACTAGGTGTGGATTCCAAACTGGTGCTGCATACTCCAGTATGGGCCTGACGTAGATGGTATACAGAGTCTTAAACGAATCCTTACTGAGGTATCGGAACGCTATCCGTAGGTTTGCCAGGCGCCCGTATGCTGCAGCAGTTATCTGATTGATGTGCGCCTCAGGAGATATGCTCGGTGTTATACTCACCCCCAGATCTTTTTCCTTGAGTGAGGTTTGCAGTCTTTGGCCATCTAAACTATATTGTGTCTGCGGTCTTCTTTACCCTTCCCCAATCTTCACGACTTTGCATTTGGCAGGGTTAAATTCAAGAGCAGTTGCTGGACCAGGCTGTAGCCTGTCCAGGTCTCTTTGTAGTCCTGCTGATCCTCGTCCGATTTGATTCTTCTCATTAACTTCACATCATCTGGCAAACAAGGACACTTCTGAGTCTATCCCTTCCGTTATGTCGTTCACATATCCAAGAACAGCACAGGTCTAGGACTGACCCCTGTGGAACCCCGCTTGTCATGAGCCACTGCCTCGTCGCGACCATGCCTGGGTTTTGCCCCCTGTCAGATTTCTTGATCAATTGCAGTGCCTTTCCTGTTAGTGTGCCTGCCTCTACTTTTTCAGTAACCTCTTTTTGAGGACGTGTGAAGGGCCCTTTTTGCAGTCCAAAATTTTGCGTCGGGTCCACCCCTCTTCTCCTGTCTTACTTCCGTTTACCTTGTCATAAAATCCTTTTTAGGTTTGTGATTGCGATTTTCCTTCCATGAAACCGGTGGCTTTGTCATTCATTGTTTCTTTCCAGGTGCCCAAACCCCTTCTCCTGATGATTCTTTCCTGATTCAAATTATTTACACGTTTGTGATACAGTCTGTAGTTTAGTTCCCCTGTCTGTCCCTTTTTAAAAATTGGGACTACATTTGCCATTTTCCATACCTCAGGAGTTGCCCCTGTTCAAAGAGTGTTGAAGATTTTTTTTATGCCACCAATTCAAATGCTCCCCCTTTAAGACCCTTGGAGAGTTGTTGGTTTCCCACCCGCCTTTGGGTCTCAAGTTCGCATAGCACTTCCTTTTACCTCCTCCTTGGTATATGTAAACCTCTTCCAACATTTCTGGGGTGCCCCCAGTTCTGATTTTCTTGGGTCCTACTGGTTTTCCATGTTAAATACCCCTTTAAATCTTGTGTTGAGCTCCTGCAAACCCCGAGTCGTTTTTTGAATTCCCCATCACCCTTCCCAGTCTGTTACCTGGTCCCTTTACTGTTGTCTTCCCCTGATGTGGTGTAAACATTCGGGCAGCTTCTTTTGATGCTGTCATTTTCATTTTGTCTCTGAGCCTCCTTCTTATCTGTGCTATTCGTTTCGGCTCTTCGGTGATTTCTTTTTTTTTAGTTCTCTGTCTTCTTACCCTTTCCATTCTCTAAAACACCCATTTTTTGCCTCCCTACACCTTTGGGTGAACCAAGGACTCTTTTCTGTTTTTCCCCATTATTTCTGTTTCCCTGAGAACAAACCTCTCCTCTGCCTCCTTGCATTTTGTTGCTACATAGTCCATCATTTCTTGTACTGATTTTCCTGTCAGTTCCCTCTCCCACTGAATGTCTTGAAGGAAGTTCCTCATGCCTGAGTAGTTCCCCCCTTTTGTAGTTTGGTTTTTCCCAGCCTATTCCTGCTACTCTCTCCACTTGGAGCTCAACTATTAGTCGAAGCCAGAACCACATGATCACTAGCTCCCAGGGGCCTTTCATACATGATACCCTCGATGTCCGAGCTACTCATTTGGGGAATACAAGGTCCAGCCTTGCTGGTTCATCCTCTCCTCTCTCTCTGGTAGTGTCTCTAACATGTTGATGCATGAGGTTTTCCAGTACCACATCCATCATCTTGGCTCTCCATGTTTCGGGACCCCCATGGGGCTCCCGGTTTTCCCCAGTCAATCTCCTTGTATTGAAAATCACCCATAACTATAACTTTGCTCCCCCCATGTGTGGGTCTCCTGGCCACCTCGGCTAGTGTTTTCGATCATTGCTCTGTTGCTCTCATCGTATTCTTCTCTTGGCCTCCTGCAGTTTTTTGTGGTGGTTTACATTACTGCAATTATCACCTTATGTCCCTCAGACTGGATTGTTCCTACTAAGTAGTCCCTTTCGCCGTGCCATCCATTCCTTCCATTTTTTCAAAACCCCACTGGTTTTTAATGAGCAGTGCAACTCCTCCTCCCCCTCTCCTCCCTCTGTTTTTCCTGAGGATTTGATACCCGGGATGGAAAGATTGAATCTGTTATTATTCTGGTGAGTTTTGTTTCTGTGAGTGCTATTATGTCTGGGATGTCTCTTTGATTCTTTCGTGCCACTCCTCATACTTGTTTGTTATTCCATCTGCATTTGTATACCACACCTTCAACTTCTTTTCTAAGACTGTGGTCTGGGAGTATATTGGAGTTGGGGAAGTGGGAGACCTGGAAAGGGAAAACTATGGGTTGTTGCTGTGGGGGTGGAGTTTGTAATGTAGTGGGTGGGGGCATTGGATGTGGCATGGGTGTTTTTGATTTAGAGTGTTTGGTTGCACTGGGGTTGACCTGGTTGGGAGGCTTCTATAGGAAGTTGTGAGGGAGGCTGTATTTGATCTTCCTGGGTCTGGGATCTCCTGTCTGTCTTCTCCATCCCCTCTCTTTCCTCCTTTCGCCTTTGTACCATCTCTCTCAGTTTCTGCCTTTCTTCTTGTGTTCTGTCGCGGTTGAGATACACCTTCCTGTATGCCGTCATGTCCCTTAATCGTGCTTTCTCCTGCAGGATCCTGGTCCGAGTCGCTTCTGCCTTGAAGGTCACTCTCACTGGCCGGGTTCTTTTTTTTACAAACCCCTCTATTCTCCGAAAATTTTTCAGCTGGGTCATATCGTCTTCTCCTATTGCTTTCATGATGCTTTCAATTGCTTTTTTTTCCCTTGTTTTCTTGCTTCATATGTTTCCCCTTTGACTTCCTGGAGCCCATACACAAAGACTGACCTCACCCTTTCATTTCCCACTGCATATCCCTGTGTATCCCCTCATTTAATTTGGTTTCCTCCACTGCAGCTTTCCTTTCATCAGTTTCACTGGCTAATGTACTTGGGCTCAGTGGACTGTCATTTTCCCTTCTCGGCTTTCCTTGGGCTCTGTTGTTGTCTGTTAGGGCTTCCAGATAAAGCTTAGCTCTTTCATTTGCTACAATCTCCTCTGATAGAGCTTCTCCATGCAGTTGTGCCCCTTTTTTCCCTACAGTCCCCTTATTTGTGGCTGAGGTAGCAGTCTCTGTTGTCAATCCCAAAATGTTCTTTAGTTCTTTAGGCTGTTTCAGATTTTTCAATTCCTCTTCTAAACTCTGTATCCTAGCTTCTGCTGCTTTGACATGCACCTCCCACATCCTGCTTTCCATATCTATCCTCTCTTCCATTCTCATATGTGTGTGTGTGTGTGTGTGTGTGTGTGTGTGTGTGTGTGTGTGTGTGTGTGTGGGTGTGTGTGTGTGTGTGTGTTGTGGTGTGTATGTGTGTGTGTGTGTGTGTGTGTAATTATGTGGGCGAATTATGTGTGGGTTTATTATGTGTCTGAAAAGTAGGTGGCTTGTGCTTGGAGTGTAATGTGGATTCTCAGTTGTCGCTTGTGTCCACAACCTCTTGTGACCTGACTCCCACCCTCCTGAGACTTACGCTCACCTACTTACAATGTTGCCTATGCTCGACCTGCTTATAGTAAGATAATCGCCTTGTTCAATGGATTACCATTTGCTATTCCTTATTGAATACTTGAGTGCCTATTATTTATCGTGCTATGAGAGTTAGACCATTCACATTCAGCTTGGCGGTTAATTGGAACCTGGAACCCCACACCCAAACAACCACTCATAGGTGATACAGTACTTGTAGTGCAGCTGTAGCACTGTAGATTGTCCAGCTCGATGTGACGTCCTGGCATAGATCCAGCTCGATGTACGTCCTGGCGTAGATCCACCTCAATTTCTTCTCGTTAATAATGCACCCTATTCACTGTATTTCTCTCACTGGTCGCACGATTGTTTCACTTATTATCTTTCTTGGGTGACACTTGACAACGTCCCCCTTACACACCTAGCCTCCCACCCCTTGCGCCACAACGTTTTTTTTTTCCCAAAGATCACTTAAAAAATTTTGGGGCTCTCCCCCACACTATGGGGGCTCGGCAGAAAAAAAATACCTTCTAGGATTGTTCACAAACCCTGACACACTTAGCAACCCTTGCAGAACACTTAAAAATAGCCCTAAAAAAACACTTATTTTCCCCGGGAGCAGGGAAATCTTACTACGCGCTGGGCTGTCCCTACTGTGTGGTTTTGGGGGCCTCTTTTTTGTGTAAAAAGGTTAAATGCCATTTACTTTTAAATTCAAGAACGATAACAACCAATTTTGGTTTTTTACTTTCCCTTTTGGTCTTAGAGCCCAAAGCCGAGTCCTAGATTTTAAGCTCTCGAAACACAAGTGTTTAAGCCCTAGTTTTTCCAGGGGCGACAGAACTACTTCAAAAAACCAAAAATCCTACATTTCCAAGAACCAAAACCTAAAAATTTCTAAACAAAAATCCTACAGTTCAAAGAATTAACCCCCTACACTTTTTAAACCAAAATCCTACCTTCTAGAACCATAATTCTTTTACTGGAAACGGATCCACCTTGCTATGGCGCAGGGATCCTAATCCAAAAAAATGGGGATACCCTTCCCCTTCCTCCCCATCAAAACCATTACCCTCATTCCCAGACGCCCGCATCACCCATAAAAAGCCGTACCCCCCCTCCCCCAAATTTAAAATTTTAATAAAACCCCTCAAGGGTGGGGGGAGGCAAGCCCCCCATTTGTGTATGCCCAAAATTAAAAAGCAATTACCTACCAAAAGTACTTTTTTGCCAGGATGAACGCGCGATTTTTACACATGGCAAGCAGGGGGAAAAAAATTCTTCCACCATTTTCTTATTTAAATTTTTAAGACGCTCATCCGGGGTAAACTCAAAAGCCAAAAAGAGAGCAAAACACAAGGGGTGGGAAAGAGGGAAAACAGAAAGGCCACCGCAGAAAAAAAAGGGTGTGTGATAGAGGAAAAGGGGGAAAAAGAGCAAGCACAGGTGTGTGAAAGAGGAAAGAGAGCCAAACACAGGTGTTGGGTAGAAAGGGAAAAGAGCCCACCAGGGTGTGATAAGGAAAGAGAGCCAGCACCGGTGGGGTGATAGAGGAAAAAGAGAGCCATCACAGGGGGTGGGATAAGAGGGGAAAAGAGCCAGCAAAAGGTTGGGGTTGAAAACAGGGGGGGAAGAGAGCCAGGGACACGTTGTTTGGGAAACCCGGTGGAAAGGGAAGGGGAAGCCAGGGACACGTGGGAATAGAAAAAAGGGGAAAGGAAAGCCAGCACAGGTGTGTGGAATACAGGGGAGGGAAGAGAGCCAGCACACGTGTGGAATAGAGAGGGAAGAGAGCCAGCACAGGTGTGGAGGAGAGAATCAATACAACTTAACTGAAGACATTAAAGACTCGAACGCCTGGGCTAAGTTTGAAAAGATTATCCTAATTTCCGATGCCTCATCTATGATGAGGTTCTGTGATCATCTATCTGGAGTAGCTCACTACTCCAGATAGATGAAACAGCATGACCGGGCTGTAAGCCTTCTCACAGAGCAGTTACGTCGATCCATTTTATCTACCGTGCCAGTATGATAAATACCGCTAGTACTGAATCATACTGACTATATGCGAGCTACAGTAATATCCATTGGCTTAAGAAATCGTAATAACACGGTTGCAAACAAATCACGTTAAAAACACTGGTCTGTGAGTTTCAGGACTCACTTGTCATAAGTTCAAACTTCTCCCGTTCCGTGATTTAATATCCCTTGCGATAGAAGTAGTAGTGTGATCTGGTATCTCTTCTAGGTTGAGCAGTGATACGCTCGGTACACTCCTGCACACAGGGTGTGTTCGGTACCCTGCTGTTCACGGGGTGCGCATCCCAGCTCTCCTGTATCTGCGTTTCCCCACTCCAAGAAAGTGGCGACTTTGCTGGTCACAGCTGCTCTGGTGCCCAGGTTACTACGGGATTAAATGCAGGTATTTGTGTCCACGGTGTTCAGGATAGTTTATTGGTGCTAATAATCCTGTCGTTGAAGCACTTAAGCAAGAACGAAGAAACTATACAAGAGAGACCACACATCTCATACTACTACATAAACCCAAGGAACGTCGAACCTGAGCTATACTTCAAGGTTAAAGTGGTTTACACTGCACTTCAGACACTTTGGCTCGCTTGTTAATGTGCATTCCCTAGAGGTGTGGCTCTCACTGCCACATTCAGAACAATACTTCATGTTGCCGAGTATCATTCCTCAGCACGGTGTTTCTGGGAGTAGCAGTTCCCACAGGAGCCGCTACTCCTACAAACATCGTGCTGACCAATGCCACTCGAGAACAAAAAATATTGTTCTGAATGTGGAAATGAGAGCCACACCTTCAGGGAATGTACATCAAGTAATAATAATAATAATAATAATAATAATAATAATAATAATAATAATAATAATAATAATAATAATAATATTTTATTTTGACATGATACAAAGTTGTACAAAGGAATATAATAACTGAGTGTACATCCCAAAAGCCCCTTGTATGCTGAGCATTTCGGGCAAACTTAAAATTAACTTAAGATTAATTAGGCAACTTAAGATTAATTAGGTAAACCAAAGTCTTAACTTGCAGCTTCATGCCCTCTCAGAAAAGAAATTATTACAAAGAAGAAACTCGAGACACAAAATAAGTTTAAAGCCACCAAGACCTCTACATGTGCAGTCATCACACGTCTCCATGCTGACACAGAATTTATTACTAGTCGCCCAACAATCCACCATCATTACCTCTGCAACTACCATGGAACCAACATCGAGCTCTCAAGAAGATTCTCGCGTGTATAATATTTGCCCACATGCAGACTGCTGCGTATCCAGGAACCTTAATAAAGCTACCAGTGCAATCTTTTTTCTTAAGAACCTACCAGAAATGAAATTTCCTGAAGTCAACTCTACACAAACACTTAAGATCATTAACTCTGACAACTCCATGGTGCTCATCCAAGAAGCCATCATTCCCACCGCCACTACTGAACCCACGAAAGTGCCTTCATGCTTTATAGATCAAGTCGAAGACACATTTGAGGGAGAAATTGAAGTAGATGACCACATCCCCGCCTTCACTTGGGAAATCCTACTCTTCTACACGACACCCAAAAACAAAAGCGCCATACCTCACAAGAAGCTCCACATCAGATTGCTATGGATCTATGAAATAATAATAATAATAATAATAATAATAATAATAATAATAATAATAATAATAATAATAATAATAATAATTTCTTTATTTCTGCAAGTGCACGTACAAGGTATACAGTCCTAGCTGACATCAATGACATACTGCTATATAGAAAGCCGCTTATTATGCAGAGCATTTCGGGCAAATTAGGTCAGTTTTGTCCCAGGATGCGACCCACACCAGTCGACTAACATCCAAGTACCCATTTTACTGATGGGTGAACATGGACAGCCCGTGACTTTGTGATGTAGTCCAGCTGGGCTTGTGAGGTCTCTGGGGAGACCTAATTTAACCAGTTATATGGTCACACCTTGCCTTGGCAAACGTCTGTCAGCCACGCCCACGTCTGAGGTCTTTTGTTCTTGACGGCGTCAGACCTAGGCGTCAGGTCGTACACGTGGTTGTGGGGTGTGCTTGGACCACCATATAAACCCAAGGAACAGCTGAGCAGAGGAGATTCGAGAGGAGCTGCTGCTGGGGTGCAGAGCTCCTGAGCAGAGACTTCGAGCGGAGCTGCTGCTGGGGTGCAGGGCTCGGGAGAAGGCTGCTGAAGTCTCTGGAGGAGACTGTTGGAGGCACTGGGGAGAGTACTGGCTTGGCGCAGTGCTCGTGCTGTGTAGGTCTTGGGACCTGTGGCTTAGTTCCTGTGATGAACTGTCCTCTGAACTATATTGTAAGTTATATTCTGTTTCGCCAAGCTAATTGTATTCCCTGTCTCACTGCTTATGTGTACCACCCCATTTATCTAAACCACAATAAAGTTCTCCTGTTCCCAAATATATTATTGTACAAAGACTTAATAATAAACTGTGTTTGAGTAGAATAGTAATATTCACTGTCCCCGTTATTTTCTCCATTTATTTACGTTTAGTTAAAGTAGTGAGAGGGTGAGTGTGGAGTGATGGGTAGAGTAATGAGAGGTGAAGGTGTAGTCACCAGTGACCTCACATTACCTACCTACCGCTCACCTCTCCTGTCATCTACCTACCTACCTCCGCACTCATCCCTCCTACTGCCTCGCCTGTCCCCTACCAACTGACTCCCTCCTCTTACTCCCATATTCCCCCAATCATCACCCCCTCTACATGACAACTTCCATCCTCCCCCACCCCCACCATACCTCTTCACACCAAACCAAGTTCAGGTATATGTGAAACGATTCATGCCTACACAAACGTTCACGAAGTTCACGACTGTGTCATCCATCATGAAGACACAGCTCATCAACTCATGCAGCATGCTGAACTCCAGTGCCTGCCTGTTGCCCATCTGTCTCTGGTAGTGCTCAACGTGCTCACACTGACTCACCAACCCTGGCTATTTTTCTTCGACTGCAGTGTCTGTTATTCGGACCTGTTATTCGCCTGTCCCACTTAGAAGTTTACTCTTATAAAAGTGTTTTTTCCTGTAAATCCTGAACAGAATGTCACTGCAGCAGCTTCACCAGCGGTGATTCAGATGTTACTGCATCAACCTCACCAACAGTAATTCAGAATAAGTCACTGCATCACCCTCACCAACAGTGATTCAGATGAAGTTACTGCACCAACCTCACCAACGGTGATTCAGATAAGGTCACTATATCAACCTCACCAGCAGTGATTCAGAGGAAGTCAATGCCTCAACCTCACCAGCAGTGATTCAGAGGAAGTCATTGCAACACCCTCAACAACAGTGATTCAGAGGAAGTCATTGCAACACCCTCTCCAACAGTGATCCAGAGAAAGTCATTGCATCAACCTCACCAGCAGTGATTCAGAGGAAGTCAATGCATCACCCTCAAAAGCAGTGATTCAGAGGAAGTCATTGCAACGCCCTCACCAACAGTGATTCAGAGGAAGTCATTGCAACACCTTCTCCAACAGTAATTCAGAGGAAGTCACTGCATCAACCTCACCAGCAGTGATTCAGAGGAAGTCAATGCCTCAACCTCACCAGCAGTGATCCAGAGAAAGTCATTGCATCAACCTCACCAGCAGTGATTCAGAAGTCAATGCATCAACCTCACCAGCAGAGATCCAGAGAAAGTCACTGCATCAACCTCACCAGAAGTGATTCAGAGGAAGTCACTGCATCAACCTCACCAGCAGTGATTTAGAGGAAGTCACTGCATCAACCTCACCAGCAGTGATTCAGAGGAAGTCACTGCATCAACCTCACCAGCAGTTATTCAGAGGAAGTCCCTGCAATAGCCTCACCAGCAGTGATTCAGAGGAAGTCACTGCATCAACCTCACCAGCAGTGATTCAGATGAAGTCACTGCATCAACCTCACCAGCAGTGATTCAGAGGAAGTCACTGCAACAACCTCACCTGCAGTAATTCCGAGTCACTGCATCAACCTCACCAGCAGTGATTCAGAGGAAGTCACTGCATCAACCTCACCAGCAGTGATTCAGAGGAAGTCACTGCAACAACCTCACCTGCAGTGATTCCGAGTCACTGTATCAACCTCACCAGCAGTCACAATAAGGATGTCACTGCATCAATTTCAAAGGCAATGAAGATGGTGAAGGGCTCTTGATCCAAGGAACTGGACCTATCCCTTCCCTTTCCTAGGATCAAACCTGATTATCTTCCATTCCGTAGACGCTACATGACCCCAATTTAGCCCTACGTATGACATTAATAATAATATTATTATTACCGATCATAATAATAATAATAATACAACAACAACAATAGTAATTATACTAATAATAATAATAATAATAATAATAATAATAATAATAATAATAATAATAATAATAAAATGTTTATATTTTAGGAAGTGATTTCTCTTGTAAAGACTGAGCTGAAGATGTAATCTGTGTTTGCCTCAAAAAGTAACTACAAACGTAATTTGTGATCAGCTGTAACCATAAATGTAATCAGGTTGACTCTTTGAGCCCAGGTGAGATGCATGAGGGGTCACACAATGCAAACCACTAACGTCCTCAATCACTCCCCAATAAAGTTTCGAATGCCCTTCTGTGCCACCAAACACCATTAAAGAGAATCGAACACCATTATAGAGAATCGAACACCATTTAACTGATTCCAACTCTATTTACGTAATATGGAACGCCCCGATGTATCATCAAACCTCAAGTTACATTATCCAATAGCCTCAGAGACATGAGATCTAACCTATTTAATCGTATTGGACGGGGCAAAATTACGCGGCTTCTATTGTATACACGATCCAAGCTTATCTACAATGGATGTGAATCCTCTTTAGAATTACAAGATGGATGGGGTTGCCAGCAGGGCAGCGGCACAAAAGCAGGTGAAAATCGATGGTGGGAGAGAGAGAGAGAGAGGGAGAGAGAGAGAGAGAGAGAGAGAGAGAGAGAGAGAGAGAGAGAGAGAGGAGAGAGAGAGAGAGAGAGAGAGAGAGAGAGAGAGTTGATGTAGGTAACAGCTCTTAGCTTGCCAATAAAGTTAGGAATCCTTAACCTGTAAATAGCTTGTCAATAAAGCTAGGGATCCTTAACCTTGTCAAACCCTGTGTAAAAAAAAGAGAAATACACTCATACACGTGTAGATAATAAAATAATAATAATAATAATAATATTATTATTATTATTATTATTATTATCATTACCAGTAGTAGTAGTAGTAGCAGCATTGTCATTATTATTATTTTTATTACTATTATCGTTATTATTATTATTATTATTATTATCATCACCATAATATTGTATTTCCTATGTGTGTGTGTGTGTACTCACCTAGTTGAGGTTGCAGGGGTCGAGTCCAAGCTCCTGGCCCCGCCTCTTCACTGGTCGCTACTAGGTCACTCTCCCTGAACCGTGAGCTTTATCATACCTCTGCTTAAAGCTATGTATGGATCCTCCCTCCACTACATCGCTTCCCAAACTATTCCACTTCCTGACTACTCTGTGGCTGAAGAAATACTTCCTAACATCCCTGTGATTCATTTGAGTGTGTGTGTGTGTGTGTGTGTGTGTGAGCGCCTCTCTAAAATGGATGATTAGTACATAAGTTTTAAAGCCTATCGACTGTACCATGGTCATTATGACTTTCCCTGTACACAACCATTCAAGAATACTTTAATTCATAATATAGGAGTTAAAGCAAACATTCGATGTATCAGTACCGGAAGACATACACCTCCAGGGGTATATAATATATGCTTTCTGTTATGGGTACCAATATCCTCATAAATACCTGGGTACTGCTCACCGGAAATGCTATTAACCACATCCCACTCACCCTCACGCACCTCCTCCCGTCAGCCATAAAAATTCAGCCTATCTTTATGTAATATTTATAAGGATACGACCTAGAAAAATGTATCTATATTTCAACCTGTATGTATATACATGTATTCCTTGCATCATCTATATCTCGAAATCTAACTATGTGTGTATATAGTGTGATGTATATCATAACCCACCTTGAGCCTAGTACCATTGTTTATTTCTGGCCCCTGTAAACATATATGACCCGCTGGAACGAATTAGAACTCCTGTAGTGAAATTCTTGACTATATCCCGGTACGTTCCATTTCCCCTGCGTATCTGATAGGGCATCCTGAGACATGGTAATTCCAAAGTAATAGTAACTCCAGGTCTGCTGGAGGGAAATCTTTGAAGCTGCCGTTGCTACTGAACCTTTACAGGAATTTCTGATTGAAGACTCCCAGCTCAGGTTCACATATTTCATTTCACTGCTTTAGGTATATAATCCATCCTGTGTGGCGGAATGTAACAAGAAACATAGGTAGACTTTGTCTCATAATATATAGCTATCATATTACATAATGGACTAAAATGCGATGGAAAATATTCAGAGAGGGATAATGAAGTTGATTTCCTGTTTCAGAAACCTATCCTACGAACACAGCCTGAAGGCACTGAATTTTCACTCTCTGGAAAGGCATTGAATTACGGGGAGGGGAGGATGTGATTGACGTGTACAAATGGAAAACAGGGATGAATAAAGAGGATATAAATAAAGGCTGGACGGGTACCTGAGTGGGTGTGGGTGAGTGTGACTTGGACCTGTCTAGTGCAATAGGCCCAATGCAGTGTTCATTGTGTTCAATACAGAATACGGCAAGAACACTCTTCTAATGCAACCAGTCATTTTTTTAATAGCAAGCAACAGGAACGCTCCCTTATATTTCTAACTGATATATTTTCCTTCTTTCCTTTTACTTCTGTATTGTTTCGTGTTATGTGCATACCTCTTTATTTTAGTGTATTTCGTTTTAATGGCTTTGTTACGCAACACACGCGTCATGTGAATGATGTTGATACTGGGATAACTTATCATTCCAAACTGGTTTCCGCTGTTTCAGCAAACAATAATATGTGTTCATTTGAACAGAGAATGAAGATTTGTCCATTATTTGTTAGGTTAAAGTCTATCAGCTACACCAGGGATATTAAAGCCACATTTCATGTTTACACTACCAGCCAAAAAACCTTACTCCTTAAAATATTCCCTTGAAGGAAGGTTCCTTGGCGCTGGTGAGGGGCTCTTGATGTAGGGAATTGGATCTGTGCTCTAGTTCCCTGAATTAAGCCTGAATACCTTCCACATTCTCTCCACCGACGCTGTATAATCCTACGGGTTTAGCGCTTCCCCTTTGATTATAATAAATCCTTAAAATATTTATTAAAGTAAACTCTCAATCTATATACACTGTGATACACATCTCTCGGTATATACACGACCTTAAAGAATAAACAAATACCGTGACTGGAACATACAAATATCCCGTGTGACTACTTAATGGTCAAGTCGGACCAAAACGTCGTCATAATTTTCAGTCTCCTATATGCGGGTGTTACGTTGGTTTAAGGTCCTCACTGTATGATCTGGTCACTAATACCCAGAAATGTCTAGGAAAATACATTTATGAGAAGTTCAACTCATCTCTGAAACTTATCCTGCGCCCAGTTCAAACAATAGCTTAACGTTAACCAACTTGTATACAAAATATATTAATATATTCAGTGGATAAGTATTAACAGAATATACACATGACAATTAATCAGGCCCAGCCCTCACATTAGCAACAAGGACTACACAGGTTCTGAACCACAACACACAAGTCTGTACCCTAGTTCCATCTGAGAACAATTACTCCATATTTCCCTCCTGGACGCCTTAAACCAGTGTTTTGATACACCGTAGCAACCCTGGGAGACACTGTTATCTGTACATCAAGCTATGATATAGGTTTTACCTCCTGGGCCACTCGTATTTTCAAAAGAAAATCTTCTCGCAGCCTGATGTCCACAAGTTAGTTAGTATTGGCGCCTCACACCCCCAAGTGTTGACACAAGAACATCGCCATGCGTCATAATTCTCATCTCACACATTAATACTCTTTCTTTTTTCCCACAACATTGCAACTCCATTAAACTTAACCTTTAAAGTGCTGCTGATACAATAAATTATGCACCATAATTCTCACCTAATGTATTAATACTTTTTGTTTACCAGTGAACTTGTTCTATTGAATGCTACGCTAACACACTGGCCCACTCAAGACACATCAATTCTTATGCCAGAATCAGGCCAGCTGTGCCCACAACAGTTCAATATAACTAGATATTACAAATAATAGGGTCAGTTGCTACAACATATGTTTTTACTCTGGTATTGCTAGGGTTCCTATAACCGTCCAGAACAGCAGGTTATTTGTGTATTATACACTACCTAAATTTTTGTAGTGTCAGAGTTCTTTAAAACCTTCATATTCAAGGAGAAGTGTATGACTCTCGGTGTATATACACTGAAAGTTTACTTTAGACCCTAAAATAAGGATTAAAGTATTCCTGACAGCCGTAATAACCCACTGCAGCACAGTAGATAGGCTTTAATAAAAAAAATGAACCAATTTCTTACTTAGAGCATAGTGGGGCAAGAATCCAAAATAGTGTATTATTATTGTAATATGACGAAAGATGGGCCTATATAGTTTCATAGATTAAATAATAAACAGAAAACATTTATGTAGATAATGAAGGAATGGGACGGCACATGTTAACTCCAACCATAATTTAGTGTTAAGTATTTGATTCTTACATTACTTATAAGCTAATTTAAAGTAAGTTAGCATTGTAAAACGATTTGAACTTTAATAAATAATCAAACAATTACACAATAATATAAAATGCCAAAAAGATGAAATGCATAAGTAAGTAAAGTAGATATAAAATTAAATAAACATTGTTATATAACCTTTAGATAATAACATGTCACTCGGATTGCGGTGTCGAGTGGTAGTGGCGCACGCGGACTCTCGTCATATCTTATTTCAGTGTTTTGTTTGGTTTTACAACCTTAGACAACATACTACGGACACTACACCAATGCGTGATTAATCTACAACCTCTACAGTGCAAGAAGCCTACACAAGGTAAGTGAAATTGTGTGTAGTAGTCATTTATGTTCTGTCTCGTTGAGTTCTATCTACCATGACGCAGCAGACTGGATTTATATGTTTTGGCGGTAAAATATACCGACAAGCATGTTGAGTAAGACACTGTACGATTTATGGTATTTATTGAGAAGACGTTTTGTCCTCCAGGGACGAAACATCATAAACCGCATGTCTTGTTCAGTGGGACGAAACATCACAGTAAATGCCATAAACTATGTTTTTTTGCTCAGTGGAAGTTCATCATTACCTTGATGACATGCTACCCTCTCACTCCTACCTGAGCACCGGAGATAAATTTTCCATATCCCTAGGATGCTTGTCTTCATCTATGCATAAGGCCGACATATATAAGACCGGGGTGTCATTCATAACATGCAAGAATGGAGGAACACTGCAGTAGGCTACCCCTCAAGGAAGGTTCTTTGACGCTGGTGAGGGGCTCTTGATCTTGGGAATTGGATCTGTGCTCCAGTTCCCTGAATTAAGCCTGAATATCTTCCATCCCCCCTCAGGCGCTCTATAGTCCTACGGGTTTAGCGCTTCATGATTATAATTATGCAGTAGGCTAAATGGCCCATGGTAGGCAGGTCCACACCCACTTATACAAATTTCATGCCTCAATGATGCTTACACTGGTTTTTTGTTCAGCTGATATTCTGACTATGTACACCAAGAGGTGCACTTTTCGGCATATGTATACTGAGAGTACTTTAATCCCTGATTTAGGGCTTAAAATATTCTTGTAAAAAGGTTACGTGCAGCCTTAATGACCCTAAAGTAGTGGATAGGTTTTAAACCTCAATAAAGTATGTTGATCATGTTATTTCAGTATATGTTGTATATTTACCTTATAGAAACTGGTCAACATTCATTTTCTGGCCAATGATATTACAGCGATTTTAGGATAAGTGTGTTGCTGATTCCGAATATGTCATCGGTTTTGCTTGATTGGTTCTAGTTTTTGATAAATTTAGTATCCTATTGATCAGGCGGGGCTAACTTACAAATAGCATTGAAATTATTTTTTAGATCATGCAAAAGTCAAATCATGAAACACATACTAGCACTTCATTCCATATAATAACAGATTAACATAGTAAAATAATTCAGATATCACTAATTTTTTTTTCATTTAGAATGACAGTACATATACAGAGTACATACAATTATTAACATGGTACATCAATAAGGTACAAAGATAAACAGTAATTTACTTAAGGAGAGCACCGTATGATTTTCTATTATGTTGGTCATCAGCACAGTTCCGTTGGAAGCTCAAGCTATAATAGTCTCCCATCTGTCTTGATAACTTTCCTCCATCACCTTTATATCTTGATGGAACCTCTCCTCTTGTTCCTCACTGACTTCACCAAGATTATGTGGAACTCTGTCTAGGTGGCTATAGAGAAAGTGTACCTTTCTGCTCACATTAGTAAGTAAATTCTTAAAGCTTGTCAGCTTGTTTTGCACCAGTTCTTCATAATTGTCTGCACTGTAATTACCCAAGAAGTTCTTGGCAACTGACACATAACTGCACCATGCAGAAACTTCAACACCATTCAAACATTTTTGTGAAATTAGAATCCTTGATAAGGTTTCGAATTTGAGGACCATCAAAGATTCCAGGGATGTTATTGCAGTATACAAGTTTTTTTTTATATTGGCTTAAAGAAGGAATTCAACCTCTCTGGTTTAGTAAGCTGTTATTTTAACTTCTTGTTGTAGACAGTTCTTTCCTTCTAGTCTGGATGATAAAAGTTAGCTTTCCTTCTAGTCTGGATGATAAAAGTTAGATGCTTGCTTTGAGAGACTGGGATCTCAAATCAGATCATTGTGTTCTTGGAAGAAATGCTTACTTCATATTCACTTCCACTGCTAGAACCTGTGTTACATCCTAAACCCTGAGTTTCTTCAATATCTCACAACGAAAGATCGGGCAGTATTGTAAACACTGGTATGGAAATGTCGCTGTGTGGCACAGGTCTCCTTGCTGACTCCAGATCAGGATATTCCCACTTGACTTTCTTGTATCGATTGAAACTTTTGACATTCACCATACAGAAATAACAATCGTTGTGATGGTTTTCGGCTCTCTCCATACCATAGGAACACCGAAGTTTAAACTTTTCCTTTGCCTAATTTTCTACTGTCGTAAGCATTCTACATAGGTTTGCAAACCATATGGGGAACCCAAGACTTGTTCTCCAAGCGTCACTCCAAAATAAGCAAGATATGCTTGTTTTACAAAATCTGTAATGTTTTTTCTTCGCTTTTGCAAAGAGTATTCGCCACAAATGCAGCAAAGCACATTGGGATTGTTTAAGCAGGTTCTTCGTTGTTAATACAACTCCTATTAAATATTAAATAATTTAAAAATAAAAAAAAAAATTGTCACTACATACATATACAGGCGTTATGGTTAAGTCCCCTGTTGATTGAAAGTAGATATGCAGTATCTTACAAACTAGAGCCAATTTTGAAAACCCTACTGCTACTTTTGAATCCAGCATCTCCAAAATACCCTAAATACCTTCAAATATCTTGGGCAACCAATTTTTTTTTGTTGACCAGTGATCATGGGGAGCGATAAACCCTGCGGGATTATACAGCACCTGTGGGGAGGGAATGGAAGGCATTAAGGTTTAATTCAGGGACTTGGAGCACAGACCCAATTCTCTAGATCAAGAGCCCTCACTTGAGGGATATAGAAATATAAATTTTTATCAATCAGCTGATAGTCTGCGGTTTTATAAGGAAGCCGGTTACTGACTCGGAAATTGCGCAATGATCTGTTCTAATTAGAAACTTCTTGTTGACGATTCTGATTTTTGAAGGGAACTCCTGTGTTCCCTTCATCGACTACCTACCTCAAAATTTATTTCCTGGCCACTAGGGCAAGCACGACCCTTTCAACCGTCCCCCCACCTCCACCTTCAAAAAGTCAGGTGCTTTGTATATACATCGACATGTACTGTATATACTATCGCTCTATATAAAGATGAATATATCGCAGCTTATGCATATCGCGAGGTGTATAACTATCCCATTGTATGTACGCCGACATGTGTGTCAGTGTATTTACATGAGTTAATTCCCATTTTTTTAATATTAAAACAGTCCTAGTCGCTAATTTGAAACCCGTATTCAACCTTTAGTTGATTTTTCTGCGAACCCATTTTTGATTAGGATTAATTAACGTAAAATATACAAATTTATCCAATTATAACATAGATTATGGAATAATACATATAAGCACATATCCTACTGTAACTGCTAGTTCTCGTGACATTTGTATTCATTGTCCATCAATAATTAGGCGTGTTGAAAGCCTCGTATATTTGCAAATATTGTGTATAGTACTTGATTTGTTGAAGAATATATGTACAAATCACACAATTTATTCCTTGTTGAGTGATATTTGTCACTTATTATCCGTTGTTGTAGCAGAACCAGAGGCGCAGCCACGAAATGGGGGGAAGGGGTGGCTGATGAGGCTAAAACTGGTCCCCCCACCCCACATGCAAATACATCTTTTATTTTATTTTCAATTAATGGCTAATTTTTCACGGTATTATATCGACCAGTGATCGCGATAGCATGAGAGATTAAGAAATTTTACATGCCTACTGAAATAAGCATGTTTTAAAAGCGATTTCTCTGACTTTTTCTGCAGCATCTTATGATGTTTAAGAGCCCCCCATATTTTAAATCCTGACTACACCACTGAACGGAACCAACTACTACATCCTGCAACAAAAGTACCCGGTGATGAATAAGACACACCGGAAACACTTGGGTACTTGTGAAAATTCCCCTGGATTACTCCACTTTACAGCCTATTTCCAGGCGCATTCCACTTTCTTCTGACTCTGAAATTCAGTCTTTATGGCTTCTATTATCACTGTGGAGTGGTTTGTGGCTGGCAGGAGCCCTCACCCGCCACCACCTGCTCCCCCAGCCACATGGCTTTATGGTTTATTTTAAAAAAAGAAGACTTTTGGTGTGTGTTGTGTGTGTGGTGTGAAACTCACCTAGTTGTGGTTGCAGGGGTCGATTCATGTTCTGGCCCCCTCGCCATGGCGCTACTCTGTGTGGGGGGGGGGGGGGGTCGTGGGTACGAGGGATCAACCAAAAACCCCCGCTACCCACCCAAACCAGCATTTATAGCAGTCTCAGCAGCCCTGAGTGAAATAGGAAGGGGAAAACGAGGAATGGGGTGATAACGGTGATAATGATGGTGACACGGCGGGGAAATGGGTCAGATAAGAGTAAAAAGAGGCCGTAAAATGTGGTATTTTTCTCCAGTGAAGATGGGTGTGCGATTGTAGCATTTGGTATTTCGTGTCAGCTTTAAGGTGATAATTATGTACTAGGCAGGACTAGTATTGATAAGTAAAACGCATGCACACCAGTTGCGTATCTTTATTACGGAACGTTTCGAATACACAGCAGGCTTCTTCAATCGAATACAGAGGAGGGAGCAAAAGCCTACAGTGTAGGCGAAACGTTTCGGAATTAAGATACCTAACTGTTGCATATGTCTTATCAACTTTACAGTACTGAATACCATTATCATATTCAGGACTAACATTAGTGGTCACATTAGTGGTAGTAACGGTAAAAAATAGAACGAGATGTAGTGGGGGGGGATACCGAGACCTACCTTTGATCACCAGAGGTCTGTGATAGTATTTTAGAGAGAGTAGCCGACCGGATGATCAGTGGAAGAATATTCGGATATCAACTCCGGAAGATTAGTTACCCAGTGGCTTATTCCTTTTGGGGCCCCTTAGATCCCCTTCCCCAGAATGCGACACACACCAGTCAACTAACACCCAGGTAATTACTAATTTCGAGGTGAACAGAGGTAACAGGTGTGAAGAGACATGTCCACCGTTTCCACCCGCTCCTAGATTATACCCAGATGTATTGATTGTGAGCCGTAGGCACTATCACTCGGATGATGACTCACTGTTCCTTCACTGTGCCTATGGCACAGTGAAGGAACAGTGAGTCATTATCCGAGGTCCACCACTCTTCAACCTGCTGCCAGAAGATACCAGGAACATTGCCGGGAACAAATGTTCAAAGTTTCAAGAGGAAACGGGACCACTACAAGATGCAAATATCTGATCAACGAGATTGGTGGCTATGTAGACCTGCGGGTCGCTAGTAGTAACAACCTCGTTGATCAGGGAGGACTAAGACAAGAGTCGCAGCAGTGGTTCAAATTCGACGAATTTAGGCTTAGAAAGGATATAGGAAGGCACTGGTTGTCAGTCGAGTTGTGGGGTAGAATAAGCTGGCGAGTAGCGTCATTGAAGAAAATCTTTGATTAGTTTTAAGAATGGGGTTGGACAGATACGCAAGTGTGGTTGGGCGTGAATTGGACATACCTAGTTTGGGTCATTAGGCCTAAAGTGCTCCTCTTTAATGTTGTGACATGTTTTATCTATAAATAGAAGCTTTGGTTAGGTTAAAGTCTCTCCACTACACGAGGGTCATTAAGGCTGCATATAATCTGTTCACCAACAATCAGCAATACTTTATCCCTGTTAATAAGGATTAAATTTAGCCCTTACTGTATATACACTGAGGCAAACACCTCTATCGGTATACATATCTCGCGAGAAATATTTATAATTGCCTTGAAGAGTAAAAAAATAAGTAAATAAGATCCATGAATATCACGGCAATATGCAAGAAATACTGAAGTTGAAAATGGTATAAAATACCGACAAGTTGATGATTATGACCCCTCAGGGAAGGTTCCTTGATGTTGGTGAGGGGCTCTTGATTTAGGGAATTGGATCTGTGCTCCAGTTCCCGAATTAAACCTGAATGACTTCCACATCCCCCCCCCCTAGGCGCTGTATAATCCTCCGGGTTTAACGCTTTCCCCTTGATTATAATAGTAATAATGATGATTAAGACACATGTACAACTGTTGGGTATCTTTAGTGCTGAAACGTTTCGCCTACACAGTAGGCTTCTTTAGGCTTTTACTGTTACACGTGTCTTAATCATCAACAGATACTAAGTTGCTACCCAAAGTATATCTAGAACAAGGCACTACCCCTTTTTCTACTTTTTTCCATTTAATTAAAACCGGTCCTACTTCTCAACCCTTCTCAGGAGAAAATGTATCTTGATCGAAATAATTTGAGATAAATACCCATGATAAAATATAAAGGGGAACTATCTACTATCTTCCAGAGGCCCACACATTTCTCTCGTTTTCTTTGTCCTTTTTTTCGTTTTCTTATTCCCCACTGCCCTCCCGGGAAGAGACGTTTATATCTCAATTTATTGTCGGGTTGATCATTAAATCCTGGCTGCTACCTGGCTACCGGAGCGACGTGGGCCGTGCAGTCTTTTTTTGTGTGTTGGGATTGGGGGGGGGGGGGAGGAAGGGTGGACGAGGCTGTATGTTTGCGTGGGCCTGTTATATAGCTGCCCCAGTGTGTCTGCCAGACCAATGTTTGTATAGTTATGAAAATTCTATGACTGCCGTGGGTTTGTGTGTGTTAGAGAGAGAGAAATAGATTATCTGTTTATAGGTTAGGTTAGGTAAAGTTTGCCAGGAAACAGGACAATTGTTTCCTGGCGCGGGTTTTTGTTGTATGATGACCCGGAGCTGGAGCTTTTGGTCATCTGACCGAGGTCTTCCACTGGTTTACCCCTCCACTTCTTTAAAAATTACGGTTATATTATAACAATTTACCTGTTTGTAGCTACAGGAGCAGACCTGTGCTCTTAAGTTTCCCGTCTTCAATAATTTGATATATATATATATATATATATATATATATATATATATATATATATATATATAATATATATATAATATATATATATGCAAAACAACCACTCTGAAAGAATAGAGAAATTCCAAGCGCTTTCGTGACTACTCACATTATCAAGAAACTATGAAAGTAAAGCATCCAAGGAAGCTATATAAGGGGTCTGGCCAGCACCTCACTATCAGATCCCACAACGGTTAAACACCTGATGCTCGCCGACCCAACTTGGATAGGTCCTTTGCACAACTCACCCACAAACTATTCTACCCAGGAAAATTTAAAAATTATTATTTGTCCAGTTTTTTTTTTTTTTTTTTTTTTTTTTTTTATTCGCCGGTATTCTCCCGGCCCGGGTCTTTTCCAAGTAGTGGTGACCCGGCCTTGGCTCCCTATCTGGGGAGTGTCTCGAGACTTAAGTCTCCCATGGGAGGAGGTACAGTACCTCCTCATCTTTGGGACCAAGTGTCCCCAGGCCTAGCCACATTCCCCGCCCTCACGGGGCTCGTAGGGAGAAGCTAGGCCTCTGGTCTGCCATCTACCCCGCCTCGAAGGGGCTCGTGGGGATGGCAGTCTTATGAGCTGCAGATGGTAGCAAGCTCAAGCCTTTTCATTTGTCCAGTGTATTATTAAATTCTTCCCAAATTTTCTATTAATTATAAATGGATCTAATTTATATAAACCAAAGGAAATATTCATATTATTGTCAAAACTGCTTTTTATGAAACAAGATTCAATTATATTTCTGTCGACCATGGACTTGCTTGATACTACTTTCTCAACTTTTTGAAAATCAATTGGATGGTTAAAATCTCTTACATGAATAAATAGAGCATTGGAATCTTGTCCAGTTCTAATGCTATATTTATGTTGTTTTAATCTTAGTTCGAGATTTTTACCAGTTTGACCGTAATAAACTTTATCGCAAATTTTACAAGGAATCTTATAGACACATCCATCAGCATTTTGGGGGGATTCTTTATCAAAATTTTTTTTACTGTATCAAGATTTTTGAATACAACTTTAATATTAAAAGTCTTAAGAAGAGAAGGCATATCAACCAAGTTTTCATGGTAAGGGAGAACCAACATATTTTTAGTTGAATAAGGCTGGTTGTCCCTTTTTGGATTGTAAAAAGTATTTCTAGCAACTTTAAAAGATTTATCAATTACATTTCTTGGGTATTTTAAATCATTACCTATTTCATAAATTTTGGATATTTCCTCATCTATGAACTCAGGACTACAAATTCGTAAAGCTCTCAAAAACATTGATGAGATGCTTTACTTTCATAGTTCCTTGATAATGTGAGTAGTCACGAAAGCGCTTGGAATTTCTCTATTCTTTCAGAGTGGTTGTTTTGCATATATATATATATAAATATATATATATATATATTATATATATATATATATATATATATATATATATATATATATATATATATATATATATTTATATTTATATTTACATCTTTAATGATTTTAGCATTTACATTCTTGGTCTTTTAAAACCATGACATTGGTCAGCCACTCTACGAAGAAAAAATTAAATATTCTTACGGCTTCATTTTTTCTCAATTTAAAAAGTGTGGCTTTTTGTCCCACTTTCTAGTTCCCTGGCCTCCCGGTTGCTGGTCTGATGAACCAGACTGTTTATACCAGTCACATACAGTCCAACGTATGCACCACAGCCTGGCTGATCAGGAAGTGACTTCAGAGGCTTACCAAGATCTCTCTTGAAGACAACTAGGAGCCTGTTAGTAATTCCCCTTAGGTATGAAAGGAAAGTGTTTAATAGCTTTGGTTGAATTGTCTCTTAGTGTACACATTGCATCCCTACTTTTCACTTGAAGTATTTTGCACCATCAACAAGCCTTCTGCTTTCATACTTTCATTTCGCGCTACAGAGCGAAACTTCGTCCCACGACAGCCTCGTTCTACAACATATCTTGCTTCATTATTGTCGGCAGTATAACATTTTGCATCCAGTGTGGAAGGCAAAGTGCCGACAGGTAGGATCACACAGACTCGTATATCAAATCATGCCCTTTATTAGAGGTTTAATAAAGCGTCTGTGTTACCCTGGAGGGAGGGGGAAGTAAAGGGTTCCCAAGGATCAGTAGTCGTACCCAGGCTGTTCTAATAACGTGTGTGGAACCCGCCAAGAGAGACAAAAACTTTATTCTGTGGATCTCTCACACACACAAAGAAATTAAAAACGGAAGAGAATTTACAAAAAAAAAAAAAAAAAAAAAAAAAAAAAAAAAAACTACTGCAAGTTGCAGGAATTGCCCGACATGTTTGCTCGGGCAATGCCCACACATTGTCAGGTATTGTGAGTGAGGATGAGAGAAGAGGTATGCTAATACAGTAGTGGAATATACTGGCAGTATGTAAATAAGTGACTTTATGAATTGGTAAAGTCCCTGGTGGGCGAAACGTCTTCACATAATGCCATAACCCGCATTTTGTGTCTTTAAATACACGGGAGAGAGAGAGAGAGAGAGCAAGCGGATTCCTGCAAACTGTTATGAACGCTTCTGCTAAGAGCGGTCTTGTGACCTTCAACACCTCAAATACATAACAAGGTCTCGGGGCCGTAACGTCTTCAAGGTGAGAGCCTTGATGAAAAGTTCTTGATCTAGGGCACTGGATCTACCCCTCTCCTTATAAGTTTGGCATTACCCAACCAATACTATAATGAGATATAGAGAACATAAGAATAATAGAGTACTGGACCATTCTAGGCAGGTCCAACTCGCACGTAATTACCTCCACTCATAAGAACATTATAATGTAGTAGTCCTACCGAACATTATAATGTAGTAGGCCTGTGTAGTAGGTTTACAGGATATTAATAAAAGTTTTCTATTATTAATAAGAGAAGGCATAAATGTTTCTCGAGCCCGCACGACAGTTTATCCCACAAACAAGCGACGAGCGGCTACACACTGACTAGGGAACCAGATCAGTTTAGCGCTTTCTTTCATTATAATAATAATAATAATAGGGAACCAGAGTTCTAGTCGCCGTGATATACTATTCCTCACCTGTTAGGTAAATGTCGCATTAGTTGTACATGTGTCCTTTTACCTAACCTGTTGTGGTAATTCTACCAACATTACTATTATATTCCTCACCTAACAGAAAGAAGCCCAGACAAGAATATGACAGCACAAGATAGCTCTGCAGGTGCATACGAAGTTGATAATATATATATATATATATATTTATATAATAATATATATATATATATATATATATATATATATATATTATATATATATATATATAATATATATATATTATATATCAATAAGGGATCACTTGAAGTCCTATACAGTGTACAAGACTATACAGTGTATGGTATACACCAGATTTATGAATACACAGCGCCATCTTGCGTATCATATCACCTCAAGCCCAGCAAGATGCCTCAGAGGCAGTTCATAATTTTGCTACCGGGTTAATTTCTAAGATAATCTCGTAAGATAATCTCAGATAATTTCTGACATAATTTCTCGTTTCTTCCTAGGATCAGTCATGATTACCTCCTATTTCTGTGACCCTCCTAAGAGTTTCCTAAGAGTCACATTTAATTGAGAGTCAAATATGTTTCTCGAACCCATTACTAACCATTACTATCCATTCCCACCAATTACCAGACATTATTATCCAGGCATTACTCTTTTTCACGACGACATCGTCATTTCCTCCATCGCCTTAACCCCATTTCCCCCCTCCCTCGCTCCCTCCATTTTCTCTCCCTCAATTCTTTCACCATTACTTAAGAAAACACATTTTCGTTTACCATCACTTCTAACGGTCGCCATCACCACACATCTCCCTCCCTCATTTTTCTCCCTCCTACCCTCCCCATCGCCCTCACCCTCGCTATGGAAATGCAGTCACTCTGTCGTACCAGAATGCTCTCGTAAAACGTTCCGTGAATGAACGTAAGTCACCCAGGTGATAGTAGCCTCCGAGTGCCATTCATCACTGTGATCCGTTCATTATTGACACGATGGATGACCCAACTCAGGTGAGCCAGGAACCAGGTAATTGCCCCCCATATCCCGTCGTAATGAAGCAAGCACGAGGGACGGGAGAGGAGGACGAAGAAGAGGAGCAGGAGCAGTGAGAGGATAAGCGAAAGAAGGCAGTGGAGATATACACATGGGAAAGACAGATAGCAGAGGACTTGGAAGTAAACACCGAATCTTTCTCCTGAGATACTCTCTTCTACCTAGATTAAGGATTATGTATTATCTGTGTATGTGTGTGATTGTCAAGGATAGAAAAGCAGCGAGAAGTATGAGGAAAAGGAGAAGGAACAGCAAGAGGAGCAGGAGCAGGAGGAGGGGCAGAGGATGAGGTATTCCTTGAGCCCTCGAGGTGATGTAAGGCTTGTTACCAGGGGGTAGTTAGAGACACTGGACCACCATGATGCTGGGACGTGTGTGTGTGTGTGTGTGTTGTGTGTGTGTGTGTGTGTGTGTGTGTGTGTGTGTGTGTGTGTGTGTGTGCGTGCGTGCGTGCGTGCGTGCGTGCTAACCTATATGTAGTTGCAGGGGTCGTGTCAAGAGCTCCTGGCTCCGCCTCTTTACTGGTCACTACTAGGTCCATTTTCTCCCGGCTCCAAGAGCCTTATCGTACCTCTTTTTAAAACCATGTATCCTGCCTCTACTGCTTCACTTTCCAGGTTCTTCTGTTCCACTTCCCGACAATCCTAAGGCTGAAGAAATACTTCCTAACATCCCTGTGACTCATCTGAGTTTTCAGCTTCCAGTTGTGCCCTCTTGTTCCTGTGTCCCATCTCTGAAACATTGAGCTCCTGTCCCTTAACCTCTCCTAATAGGACATACCCCCCTTAGCTCCGTGTGTGTGGGGGGGGGGGGAGGTTACAACAACAGATCTTTAGTTGTTGCGTTGCATCTTTTATTAATTTATCTTTATAAGCTTTTAAAAGCCCCAATAGATTTAGGAGACTATTTCTTCTCTTATTTCATGCCAGTCATTTAATTTTTGTGAAAGAAAAAAGAAAGAAACGTACATTACTTCTTAGCATGATGGCGTCTTCTCCACACTGTCCTTATCATTGTCTGCCTGTTCACTTTCTTTTATGAATATTAATGGTATATACACTCTTCTTTCTATCTTCTAGGTAGAACATTTTCAGTGGATTAATTCTTTTTTCATACCTAATACTTTTCACTTAGAATATCCCCTAAACAAGGTCAGAGTGACCTATTTCCAACTGGGTCCTTTGCTGTTGATAAAAGAGGCAGATTACCAATCCTGAGCATCTCGGGAAGGCTGTAAGCTATGTGGTACAGTGTATGCTTCAGTGAATAACAAATTGTGAAGATTTTACGCATTTTCCCCATAAAATGCAGTTTAAATTTTTAACTACAGTTATCGTAATTTTAGAATATAACCTTGAAGTTACTAAAAAATAATTGTTTGCCTCCCACTACGCATGCGCTGAATGACCCCCAAGGGGTTTAGGTCTTTCTCCTGCGTGTAGTAGTAATACTACTACTATCACCACCACTACCACTGTTACTACTACTGAAGCAAACACAGGTACTGAAGCAGACACAGATGCTGAGTGAAACACAGGCACAGAAACAGACATAGCACAGACAGTTAGAGAAATACAAAAATACAGGCACAGATACAAAATCTGGCACAGAAACAAAGAGACGAACCCCCAACACACACCTGACGACTCTGGAAGACAGGAGAGATAGGGGGGGATATGATAACGACATATAAAATACTGAGAGGAATCGACAAGGTGGACAGAGACAGAATGTTCCAGTTCAAGGGGTCACAGTTGAAAGTTGAAGACTCAGATGAATCACAGGGATGTTAGGAAGTATTTCTTTAGTCACAGAGTTGTCAGTAAGTGGAATAGTCTGCGAAGTGATGTAGTGGAGGCAGGATCCATACATAGCTTTAAGAAAAGATATGATCAAGTTCATGGAGCAGGAAGAGTGACCTAGTAGCGACCAGCGAAGAGGCGGGGCCAGGAGCTGTGACTCGACCCCTGCAACCATAACTAGGTGAGTACGCACGCACCCACACATATACAAACACACAAAAACACAGGCAGAGAAACACAGACAAAGAGGCAAGGAAAAACAGCTCCTGAGTACCTCTCTGCATACAGTGAATTATATAGTCACCTTTAATAAACGATGGGAAAAACACCAGCCACCAGGTCATGCATCAGCACCAGTAGTAGCAACAATAATAGCACCAACACCAGCATCAGCAACAGCACCACCAGGTCATGCATCAGCACCAGTAGTAGCAACAATAATAGCACCAACACCAGCATCAGCAACCGCACCACCAGGCCATGCATCAGCACCAGTAGTAGCAACAATAATAGCACCAACACCAGCATCAGCAACAGCACCACCAGGTCATGCATCAGCACCAGTAGTAGCAACAATAATAGCACCAACACCAGCATCAGCAACCGCACCACCAGGCCATGCATCAGCACCAGTAGTAGCAACAATAATAGCACCAACACCAGCATCAGCAACAGCACCACCAGGTCATGCATCAGCACCAGTAGTAGCAACAATAATAGCACCAACACCAGCATCAGCAACAGCACCACCAGGTCATGCATCAGCACCAGTAGTAGCAACAATAATAGCACCAACACCAGCATCAGCAACAGCACCACCAGGTCATGCATCAGCACCAGTAGTAGCAACAATAATAGCACCAACACAGCATCAACAGCACCACCAGGCCATGCATCAGCACCAGTAGTAGCAACAATAATAGCACCAACACCAGCATCAACAGCACCACCAGGCCATGCATCAGCACCAGTAGTAGCAACAATAATAGCACCAACACCAGCATCAGCAACAGCACCAACACCAGCATCAGCAACAGCACCAACACCAGCATCAGCAACAGCACCAACACCAGCATCAGCAACAGCACCAACACCAGCATCAGCAACAGCACCAACACCAGCATCAGCAACAGCACCAACACCAGCATCAGCAACAGCACCAACACCAGCATCAGCAACAGCACCACCAGCAACAGCACCAGCAGCACCAGTAAAAGCAGCAGGCAGGAATCCTGAGTGATTACCAGATGGAATCACCGTTGTTACCCATAATGGGAGCGTCTGACTCCTTATATACAAGGCGTCAGATTAGCCTTAAATCCGGACTGCATCATCCAGTGTAATCTTCCTTAATTTACCTTAATACAGGCGTCATGGGAGCCCTTAATTACAGTGGTTTCAAGGCATCAGCTTAGTAATGGAAGAGTTCGTTCATGCTTCAAGTATGCCGCTGTCAGGCTGCTTACCACACAGGCAAACATCAACCAGTTCTTGTGAATGTTTGGTTACGGCAAGATGACCACTATTTTGCGTAGAGAATGCCATATTAGGACAGACAACCACCATTTAGGTAGGGAATGCCTTGTTAGGGAAAGACGACCACCATTTAGGTAGGGAATGCTCTGTTAGGACAAGACAACCATTATTTAGGTAGGGAATACTCTGTTAGAACAAGACAACACCATTTAGGTAGGGAATGACTTTTTAAGGAAAGACGACCACTATTTAGGTAGGGAATGCTCTGTTAGGTAGGGAATGCCTTGTTAGGGAAAGACGACCGCTATTTAGGTTGATATGCTGCTCGGGAGATAACTTAGGAGCGTTGTCTACCTCAAGCCCTGTGATGCTGGTGTTATGTTCGTCTTTGGGAGATAATTTAGTCGTATTGTCTACCCTCATGTTCTTTGATCATTGCCAGTAGCTGCTTCTCCTCTAAATGATACGTTGCTCTTCTTTCTCTCCCAGATCACATTTTCATTACTTGTGCACTCTTGTTTCCCTATGTACCTTCCTTTCATTTCTCTCTATTCCTCTTCTTTCCCTGTTTTCTCTCTACCTCTTCTCTTGCAGCCTCTACTGATATTCTTCCCATTCGTCAGTTTATTCTCCTTTCACTGTCTTCTCAATATCTCCTATCTCTTCTTTCGTGCCCTTATTCAATTCACTTATCTCTACATATCCCCTCTGCCCACACCTCACCTATCCTCTCATGCAGTCCCCACCTCCCCCCCTATTATCCCTCCCCTCCCCTCCCCCCTCATCACTATGCAGGCAGCAACACCCCTCAACATCAGATGTCAAACAAACAAACAAGACAACAACAATAGGCCATCGTCCCATCCGGGGGGTAAGACTCGAGTTATAACTCAGCGAGTCGAACTTAAATTGTACTTGAGGAACTTGAAGCCGATCCTCAAGGAGTAGAACTTAGAGCCTGCTTAGTAATGCAAACTTTAATTTGTTTTGAACTCTAGACGCTGTACGTCAGTTAAGGGTGGGTGTGTGTGTGTGTCTATACTAACAAATTTACGTACACAGAAACAGTAATTATATAGCCTGCCCTCCTACTACTTACTACTCTTACTATTACTACTACTATTACTTCATAAGAATTCTGTTTCTCCGGTGTATTGGATAGTTCATCCTGAGAGATGGTATATCTCAAGTGATAGCAACTCCAGCTCTGCTGGAAGGAAGCCTTTGAAGCTGTCGTATTTAGTGAACTTTTAATGGAATACTTGACGATACCTTCATTGCTCTACTGAAGTCTCCCAGCTCAGACTAACACATTTCAACACCTTGTATAAGCCCTATCCTGTGTGTTGGAATGTGACAGAGAAACAGTGTTTGTTCCCACTGTTACCTGCAGCAGCACACTGCTGATGTATTCATTGTATTCATTTTTGCTCATAAAAAAAAGCAAAGCCAATCTGAACACTGGTCAGTCTATTGGTTTTATAAGAACAGAACGAAAGGAGGAACACTGCAGCAGGCCTACTGGCCCATGCTAGGCAAGTTCTTCTCAAACCTAAACCCGCTAACAAAAATATTTGCCTACACTCCCTTCCTTCCCCGAAATCCAGTCACAGAACCACTCTTGGAAACACAGGCTTCAGGTTGCACAACATTGCTAGCGCACAGCTCACACATTGAGGCCCATGATTCGATCCCCGGTACGGGTGGAAGCATTAGGACATGTTTCCTTAAGACACCTGCTGTCCATGTTCACCCATCAGTAAAATGGGTGCCTGGGTGTTAGTCGACTGGTGTGGGTCGCATCCTGGGGACAAAATTAACCTAATTTGCCCGACAGGTTCTGCATAACAAGTAGCTTTCTATATAGTAGTACGTCATTGATGTATACCTGTATTCCTTGTATAAGTACTTGTAGAAATAAAGATTATTATTATATTATTATATTATTATTATTATTATTATTATTATTATTATTATTATTATTATTATTATTATTATACGTAACCTGAAATAAAGTCTTTAGAAGAATCATCCTAAAATTTTTTTTTTTTGTAAGTTTGAGAGAGAGAGTGTGTAAATGTGTCCCATTTCACTGTTCTTGCATGTGTTTCACTGTTCTTACTGTATACCACTTGCATGTATACCACTTACTGTTGCTTGTATACCACTTACTGTTCTTACTGTATACCACTCTACCAGTGATATACAGTACCAGACAAGCTCATAAACAAGACACATGTGCAATACTGTGGTATGTTTCTGGTATGTTTGTCCTGTAGCTACGGCAGGATTCTTCAGTCACATCCAGACAGAAGAATCAGTGAAGAGGTATAGATGATGTTATCAGTGCATGACCCTTGTTCTTGTATGATCATATATGTTATCAGTGCATGACCCTTGTTCTTGTATGATCATATATGTTATCAGTGCATGACCCTTGTTCTTGTATGATCATATATGTTATCAGTGCATGACCCTTGTTCTTGTATGATAATATATGTTATCAGTGCATGACCCTTGTTCTTGTGTGATCATATATGTTATCAGTGCATGACCCTTGTTCTTGTGTGATCATATATGTTATCAGTGCATGACCCTTGTTCTTGTGTGATCATATATGTTATCAGTGCATGACCCTTGTTCTTGTGTGATCATATATGTTATCAGTGCATGACCCTTGTTCTTGTATGATAATAAATGTTTCATGCATGCCTTGTTCTTGTGATCATACATGTTATCAGTGCATGACCCTGTTCTTGGTGACATAATTATCAGTGCATGACCCTGTGTTCTTGGTGACATATATGTTATCATGGCATGACCCCTTGTTCGTATGTCATATGTTATCAGTGCATGACCGTTCTGTGATCATCACTGTTTCATGATGACCTTTTCCTTGATGATCATATATGACAGTACATGAACCCTGTATCCTTGTATAACAATTTAACATTACACCTTGTATCTCTGGAAGTAATATACGTTACAGGCATACCCTATCATAAGTGAAAATGTATATGTAAGCCTCGTGGATCATGAAGAGTGACCTGTTCTGCGTGACTATGTACAGTGCATGACCCTGACTGTGGATCATAAACACATACACCATGCAATGTATGTATAGTACCATGCATACTCATATCACATATGTTATCAGGCAGACCGTCTTGATGATCATATAGATTAAGGAAGACCGGCGAGCATAACTGATGCATTGCACCCATCAAGCCATCAACACTGCGGTGTACACAACCTCGTGGTAACACCCACTTCACATCTGACGTTATCTTTCAATGTCACTTCATTTACTGAGCCGGTGATTCATATGTCTTAGATATCATTTTCTTGTAATCAAACGAATGGACACATCTACATCACAATTTATAATTCTTACACCTTGTTATTGAACTCACAATACACGTAAACTGTGGCAACACACAGTCCAGAGAATAGCTGTAGTAGGGCTTCGTGTCCAGCGAGAGGTGGATTGTTTGCAATCAGTGTTATCGATGCGTGAGACCTGTATGATTTCAACCCCTACAACCCACATTTAGGTACTAAATACGCCACACACATACACACTTGGAGCAGGGAGAGAGTGGATCTAGTAGCGATTAGGAAAGAGGCGGGGCCAGGAGCTGTGAATCGACCCCTGCAACCACAAATAGGGGAGTACAAATACGTGAGTAAACACACACACTCTCTATCTCTCTCTCTCTCCAATTCCTTTCATCTTACCTTGAAGAGTTAATTCCATGAGAGTCCTTAGATTATTGTTTTTAATTAAACAGAATTGGGGACATCATCACAGATTAATGGTTCTTAACCTGTGCTGATTAACTCACAAAACAGGTGGCGATTGAACCTGTGGCAAGCCAGTCCCAGAACTTCCCTGTCGTGGGTTCGAGTCCCACGTGCTATGTGATTTGTTTGCAATAGTGTTATTACGATTTCGTGAGTCCTGGGTATATTTCAACCCCTCACCCCCCATCCTCTTTTTACCACTGAGGAGTAATAAGGCCAACTTCTAGTGGTAATAAGGCCTATTTCTAGGGGTAATAAGGCCTATTTCTAGGGAAATAAGAAATAAAGCCTATTTCTAGGGATAAAACCCATTTCTAGGGGTAATAGGCCTATTTCTAGGGGTAATAAGCTGGTAACAAACATCTCTGAATGCGTTTGTAATTATTTAAAATATTTCTGCGCCTGTTTTTACACGAACAGAATTGTGTTAATTTGTTTTATTCTTAAATCCATTCTTAGTATGCCAAGCATTGTTTTGTTCTGCCAGGCTGTCAAGCATTGTCTTGTTCTGCCAGGCTGTCAAGCATTGTCTTGTTCTGCCAGGCTGTCAAGCATTGTCTTGTTCTGCCAGGCTGCAGAGAAATCATAAGAACGTGACAGGTTTCGAGTTCTTTGCCCGGGGAAAAGATAACACTCTGAAAGTAGACTTTCAGGCGTTTTGACCTGGCAACCTACATAAGTTCATAAATATTTAAAAGGGAAGTACTGGCCGCAATGGTAGTGATCAAGGTCCTAGGACCTTGATCACTACCAGTGCGGCCCCAGACCCGAAATGTTTTCAATAGAAACTTCATAAGTATATGCATCACTGTAATTGTTTCTCCAGGTCTAAAATGTCTGCAGTTATTGCCTTCTTCTTTTCTTCTTCTTCTGCTTGTTTTCTTGTCGAGAGAGAAAGTGAGAAAGAGGGGAGAGAGAGAGAGAGGGAAGGGTGAGCATGTGAAGAATCACTTACATGTCCTTACTCGGCGTTGTGGTTATTCGCTTTAATGGGTAATGGAGGCGAACAAGGAATAAAGGGAGGGAGAGAGGAATGGAGTTAAGGGGGAAGGGGGGAAGAACTCGTGATAAATGACTCTTAGAGATGAGTTCTCACCTTGTAAGATGCCGCCTCCCACACCCCCGGCTTCTGCTTTCCCTGCTGTTGCTGCTTTTGCTGCTCCTGCTGTTGCTGCTACTATTAATGGTGATGCTGCTGCTGCTGTTTCTATAATTGCTGTTGTTGCTGCTACTGCTGCTGCTTCAACTGCTGTTAGTGCTATTAATACTGCTGCTGCTATTAACGCTGGTGCTGATATTATTAATGCTGATATTAATAGCTACTTCTGTTGAATCTAATATTTATATTAATGCTTCTGCTTGCGCTGCTACTTGTGTTCCTGGTTTTTCATCTTCACGAATAAGTAACTACCAAATAGGCTCTTCTGCCTCTGTTCTCTCCTCCTATTTATTATGTGGTATCCTCTAGGGAATACTGTATTATTTATGATGCCTGTTATGAGTTTCCTCTCTGTTTATTCTGTAATATCATTCTTTGTTTCTTTCATATCATTTTTTGATTCTTTAGTGTCATTCTTTTGTTTTTTCATGTCATTCTCTGATTCTTTAGTGTCATTATTTTTTTCATGTCATTCTTTGATTCTTTAATGTCATTCTTTGTTTCTTTCATGTCATTCTTTGATTCTTTCGTGTCATTCTTTGCTTTCATGTCTTTCTTTGATTCTTTCATGTCCTTCTTTGTTGTTTTCATGTCATTCTTTGTTTCTTTCATGTCCTCCTTTGTTTTTTTCACGGTTTAAGAGTCCCCCTGCATCATATAGTGGTGGTGGTGGTTGCGGTTATGGTGGTGGTGATGGTGGTGGTTGTGGTGGTGGTGGTTGTGGTGGTGGTGGTTGTTGTGGTTATAGTTGTGGGGTGGTGAACGGGTTTTTGATATGGAAGTATGGTGTGAAGGAAAAGATGGGAATGGGTAAAAGAGGATGGGTTACCTGGAGGTTACCTGGAGGTTATTTCGGGGATCAACGCCCCCGCGGCCCGGTCCATGACCAGGCCTCCCGATGGATCAGGGCCTGATCAACTAGGCTGTTACTGCTGGCCGCACGCAGTCCGACGTACGAGCCACAGCCCGGCTGATCCGGCACTGACTTTAGGTATCTGTCCAGCTCTCTCTTGAAGGCAGCCAGGGGTTTATTGGCAATTCCCCTAATGCTTGATGGGAGGCTGTTGAACAGTTTTGGGCCCCGGACACTTATGGTGTTTTCTCTTAGTGTACCAATGGCGCCCCTACTTTTTATTGGCGGCATTTTGCATCGCCTGCCCAGTCTTTTACTTTCGTAGGGAGTGATTTCTGTGTGCAGATTTGGGACCATTCCTTCCAAGATTTTCCAAGTGTAGATTATGATATATCTCTCCCTCCTGCGTTCCAACGAGTACAAGTCAAGTGCTTCCAAGCGTTCCCAGTAGTTAAGGTGCTTGACAGAACTTATACGTGCAGTAAAGGATCTCTGTACACTCTCTAGATCTGCGATTTCACCTGCTTTGTATGAAGATGTTAATGTACAGCAGTATTCCAGCCTAGAGAGAACAAGTGATTTGAAAGGGAAAGAGGATAGGGTAGGGTTAGTGGATGAGGGTTGAGGAATGGAGGAGATGGAGAGATGAAAAAAGGGAAAATGTTGGATGAGAAGGTTGTGTGAGTGCGTGTGTGTGTGTCTGTGTGTGTGTGTGAGAGAGAGAGAGAGAGAGAGAGAGGTGGGGGAGGGGGAGGAGAACAAAAGGCACATTACCGTGACTGGAACAATCCAATCTGTGTATGACTAATTAATAATCCAAGTCGGACCGAAACGTCGTCATCAGTTTCTTTCTCCTATGTGCTGGTTATTTGTATAGAGGCAGAAAAACTTAACCTAACCCTGTAAATAAAAGAGAGAGGGAGAGTAGATACAGGAGTAGAGCTGTTCAGAGTGTTCTCTCTACTTTTATTAATTCTTAAAACTGTTTTCTAACGTTTCGGATATTGTTATACACACCACTTCCTCCTCTTTTCCTCCCACTCTTCCTCCTACTTATCCTCCGCCTCCTCCTTCACCTCAGTTTGTCAGAAAAATGCAATACTTCCCTTTAATCTTTTTGATGGAGTTTCTTCCTGTATGTTACCAGTAGTCTATCCTGGAGGTCACGGCCCCTGCGGCCCGGTCCAAAACCAGGCCTTCTGGTTGCTGGCCTGATCGATCAGGCTGTTGTTACCGGCGCCCTCAATCCAACGTATGCACCACAACCCGGCTGATCAGGAGCTGATTCGAGGAAGCTGACGAGTTCACTCTTGAAGACAGCTAGAAGATAGTGTGCCCTCTGGCCCTTCCTGCTGCTCATTCAGGGAGATTTGGTTATCTTTTTCCTCGTAGCCTCTGGTGACCTTACACGTGGTTATCGTCCTCTCTTCCTCGTCTTTGTTTCTGGTAATTTTACACGTGGTTATCATTCTACCTCTTTCTTGTTTCTGGTAATCTTACACGTGGTTATCATTCTACCTCTTGTCTTCTAAAATTATAAAATCAAATGTTTTTGATCATAGTTCAAATTTCATAATTCTTCGACCCACTCTGGTTTTTCTCAATTACTTGGTTTTTTAGTCTGTATTTTTTGGCACTGATGCCTGTGACCCTGACCTACTTCATTGTGCTTAATTTAGTAAAGCTACATCTTTAAGTCTTGTACCCTGACGGAAAATTAATTCCTTTGTAATTAAAATGTATATAAGGATATGCTCCGAGGTGTAGGAAAACTCTTGGAACTCGTCAGACTTGAAATTCGTCAAACTAAAATCTCATCACACTAAAAACTCATCAAACTTGCAACTCATCAAACTAGAAATTCGTCAAAAGTGTCATCATGTCATAAAGTGTAGGGTACCAGCTTTGTTGTTGACGAAGAGAACCAACTCATCATTATTAATAATAAGAATTATCAGCTTGTAATTTTTCTGTGACAACACTGTCATCAACCATGTCTTCTGTCACACACCACCAGGGACACTGTCATCAACCTTGTCTTCTGTCACACACCACCAGGGACACTGTCATCAACCTTGTCTTCTGCCACACACCACCAGGGACACTGTCATCAACCTTGTCTTCTGTCACACACCACCAGGAACACTGTCATCAACCTTGTCTTCTGTCACACACCACCAGGGACACTGTCATCAACCTTGCCTTCTGCCACACACCACCAGGGACACTGTCATCAACCTTGCCTTCTGCCACACACCACCAGGGACACTGCCATCAACCTTGTCTTCTGCCACACACCACCAGGGACACTGTCATCAACCTTGTCTTCTGCCACACACCACCAGGGACACTGCCATCAACCTTGTCTTCTGCCACACACCACCAGGGACACTGTCCTCAACCTTGCCTTCTGCCACACACCACCAGGGACACTGCCATCAACCTTGTCTTCTGCCACACACCACCAGGGACACTGTCATCAACCTTGTCTTCTGCCACACACCACCAGGGACACTGTCATCAACCTTGTCTTCTGCACACACCACAAGGGACACTGTCATCAACCTTGTCTTCTGCCACACACCACCAGGGACACTGCCATCAACCTTGTCTTCTGCCACACACCACCAGGGACATTGTCATCAACCTTGTCTTCTGCCACACACCACCAGGGACACTGCCATCAACCTTGTCTTCTGTCACACACCACCAGGGACACTGCCATCAACCTTGTCTTCTGTCACACACCACCAGGGACACTGTCATCAACCTTGTCTTCTGCCACACACCACCAGGAACAATGTCATCAACCTTGTCTTCTGTCACACACCACCAGGAACACTGTCATCAACCTTGTCTTCTGCCACACACCACCAGGAACCCTGTCATCAACCTTGTCTTCTGTCATACACCACCAGGAACACTGTCATCAACCTTGTCTTCTGTCACACACCACCAGGGACACTGTCATCAACCTTGTCTTCTGACACACACCACCAGGAACACTGTCATCAACCTTGTCTTCTGTCACACACCACCAGGAACACTGTCATCAACCTTGTCTTCTGCCACACACCACCAGGGACACTGTCATCAACCCTGTCTTCTATCACACACCACCAGGGACACTGTCATCAACCTTGTCTTCTGCCACACACCACCAGGAACACTGTCATCAACCTTGTCTTCTGCCACACACCACCAGGGACACTGTCATCAACCTTGTCTTCTGTCACACAACACCAGGGACACTGTCATCAACCTTGTCTTCTGCCACACACCACCAGGGACAGTCATCAACCTTGTCTTCTGCCACACACCACCAGGGACACTGTCATCAACCTTGTCTTCTGCCACACACCACCAGGGACACTGTCATCAACCTTGTCTTCTGCCACACACCACCAGGAACACTGTCATCAACCTTGTCTTCTGCCACACACCACCAGGAACACTGTCATCAACCTTGTCTTCTGACACTCCACCAGAAACACTGTCATCAACCTTGTCTTCTGACACACACCACCAGGAACACTGTCATCAACCTTGTCTTCTGACACACACCACCAGGAACACTGTCATCAACCTTGTCTTCTGACACACACCACCAGGAACACTGTCATCAACCTTGTCTTCTGACACTCCACCAGGAACACTGTCATCAACCTTGTCTTCTGACATTCCACCAGGAACACTGTCATCAACCTTGTCTTCTGACTCACACCACCAGGAACACTGTCATCAACCTTGTCTTCTGTCACACACCACCAGAAACACTGTCATCAACCTTGTCTTCTGCCACACACCACCAGAAACATTGTCATCAACCTTGTCTTCTGCCACACACCACCAGAAACACTGTCATCAACCTTGTCTTCTGGCACACACCACCAGGAACACTGTCATCAACCTTGTCTTCTGCCACACACCACCAGAAACATTGTCATCAACCTTGTCTTCTGCCACACACCACCAGAAACACTGTCATCAACCTTGTCTTCTGGCACACACCACCAGGAACACTGTCATCAACCTTGTCTTCTGCCACACACCACCAGAAACATTGTCATCAACCTTGTCTTCTGCCACACACCACCAGAAACACTGTCATCAACCTTGTCTTCTGACACTCCACCAGAAACACTGTCATTAACCTTGTCTTCTGACACACACCACCAGAAACACTATCATCAACCTTGTCTTCTGACACTCCACCAGAAACACTGTCATCAACCTTGTCTTCTGACACACACTACCAGAAACACTGTCATCAACCTTGTCTTCTGACACTCCACCAGAAACACTGTCATCAGCCTTGTCTTCTGACACTCCACCAGGAACACTGTCATCAACCTTGTCTTCTGCCACACACCACCAGAAACACTGTCATCAACCTTGTCTTCTGACACACACCACCAGGAACACTGTCATCAACCTTGTCTTCTGACACTCCACCAGAAACACTGTCATCAACCTTGTCTTCTGACACACCACCAGGGACACTGTCATCAACCTTGTCTTCTGCCACACACCACCAGGAACACTGTCATCAACCTTGTCTTCTGCCACACACCACCAGAAACATTGTCATCAACCTTGTCTTCTGGCACACACCACCAGGAACACTGTCATCAACCTTGTCTTCTGACACTTCACCAGAAACACTGTCATCAACCTTGTCTTCTGACACACACCACCAGAAACACTGTCATCAACCTTGTCTTCTGACACTCCACCAGAAACACTGTCATCAACCTTGTCTTCTGACACACACCACCAGAAACACTGTCATCAACTTTGTCTTCTGACACTCCACCAGAAACACTGTCATCAACCTTGTCTTCTGACACTCCACCAGGAACATTGTCATCAACCTTGTCTTCTGACACACACCACCAGAAACATTGTCATCAACCTTGTCTTCTGACACACCACCAGGGACACTGTCATCAACCTTGTCTTCTGCCACACACCACCAGAAACACTGTCATCAACCTTGTCTTCTGACACACACCACCAGAAACACTGTCATCAACCTTGTCTTCTGACACACCACCAGGGACACTGTCATCAACCTTGTCTTCTGACACTCCACCAGGGACAGCAAATGACGGATGAGTTAAGTTATTTTAAATTGATTTGATAACTAAACTCGTCAGTCATTTACTGTTACTAGTGATTATTAAGGTCAAAAAGTTGAGTATTCTTCTGCTACTCTTATTGCGATTGAAAAAAGAGTAGAAATAATTGCTAAATCATCCTGAATCTATTTTTTTTATTAATAGCGTATTGATAAATTATTAAAAAACTTAAAATTCCTTTAAAAAAAATAAAAAAATTAACATATTAGCTGCAAAACGAGGATTTTGTTTAAGAAAAAAAAGCAGTGTTTTAATGACAAAAATATATTTTTTTCCCAACCCTGGTGGATATGCCAGGTTTTGTTTAGTATAGTATTGTTAGGCAGTTAGTATAGTATTGTTAGGCAGTTAGTATAGTATTGTTAGGCAGTTAGTATAGTATTGTTAGGCAGTTAGTATAGTGAATGTTAAAACACTTCCGTGGCTGGAACAGTACACAAATAACCCGCTTGTTGGTGACTGAAATTTAGGACGATGTTTCGGTCCCTAGTTAATGGTACGAGTCGGACTGAAACGTTGTTATACGTTTGAGTATCCTATTAATCTCCTATATGTATACAGTTTGTGTAGTATTATTGTAGAGATGGCAGTCTCTCTCCCTCGTAATTGCCAGAATCCAGCCAAGGTTCAAACCGTCACCTTGTGGGGACACGTGTGACACCAGTTTGGGGATGACCCTGAGCCTAGATGTTATCACTTTACACCATCTCCACTTAGTGTTATCCACCACAACACAGCCCTCAAGATAACACCTTACTCTCCACCGCAGTCATCCCCCGTAAAGCGACAGCAATATTATTCTTTATTATTGTCTTGTAGGAGGGGGGAGGGGAGGTGTTAGTGAGGATGTATGTATCGGAGATTTCTATTGGGCGGGGAAGTTGCTTTGCCTAGGGTGTTGGGGTAGCGGGAGGGGTGTTGGGGAGTTTTTGGTTGTAGGTGTAGGAGGGTTGGTTGTGGGTGTAGGAGAGTTGTTTGTAGGTGTAGGAGGGTTGGTTGTTGGTGTAGGATGTGGTTAGGAATTGTTGGTGTAGGGTGGTTGGTGTGGTGTAGAGTGTTTGTTGTGGGTGGTGATGTAGGAGGTTGTTTGGTGAGTAGGAGTTGGTGTAGGTGTAGGAGGGTTGGTTGTAGGTGTATGGAGGTTGTTTGTGGTGTAGGAGGGTTGGTGTAGGTGTTAGGAGGGTTGGTTGTGGGTGAGGAGTTTGGTTGTGGGTTTGTAGAGGGGTTGGTGTGGTGTAGGAGGTTGGTTGTGGGTGGGAGGGTTGGTTGTGGTGTAGAGGGTTGGTTGTGTGTAGGAGGTTGGTTGTGGTGTAGAGAGGGTTGGTTGTGGTGTAGAGGGTTGTTGTTGTGGTAGGAGGGTTGGTTGTGGGTTGTAGAGGGTTGGTTGTGGTTTGTAGAGGGTTGGTTGGGTGTAGGAGGGTTGGTTGTGGGTGTTAGAGGTTGGTTGGGTTTGGTGGGTGGTTGTGGTGTAGGGGTTGGTTGTGGGTGTAGAAGGGTTGGTTTGGGTGTAGGAGGTTGGTTGTGGGTGTAGAGGGTTGGTTGTGGGTGTAGGAGGTTGGTTGTGGTGTAGGAGGGTTGGTTGTGGTGTAGAGGGTTGGTTGTGGGTGGAGGGTTGGTTTTGGGTGTGAGAGGGTTGGTTGTGGGTGTAGGAGGGTTGGTTGTGGTGTAGGAGGGTTAGTTTGTGGTGTAGGAGGGTTGGTTGTGGGTGTAGGAGGGTTGTTGGTGTAGGAGGGTTGGTTGTGGTTGTGGTGTAGGAGGGTTGGTTGTGGGTGTAGGAGGGTTGGTTGTGGGTGTAGGAGGGTTGGTTGGGTTGGTGTGTAGAGGGGTTGGTTGTGGGTGTAGGAGGGTTTGGTTGTGGGTGTAGAGGGTTGGTTGTTGGTGTAGGAGGGTTGGTTGTTGGTGTAGGAGGGTGTGTGGTTAGGGGTTGGTTGTGGGTGGGTGGTGGTGAGGGGTTGGTTGTGGGTGTAGGAGGGTTGGTTGTGGGTTAGGTTTGTTAGGAGGGTTGGTTGTTGGTGTGAGGAGTTTGGTTGTGGGTGTAGGAGGGGTTGGTTGTGGGTGTAGAGGTTGGTTGTGGGGTGTAGGAGGGTTGGTTGTGGTGTAGGGGATTGGTTGTGGGTGTAGAGGGTTGGTTTTTGGTGTAGGAGGGTTGGTTGTGGGTGTAGGAGGGTTGGTTGTGGTGTAGGAGGGTTGGTTGTGGGTAGGAGGGTTGGTTGTGGGTTGTAGGAGGGTTGTTGTGTGTGGTGGGTTGTTGTGTAGAGGGTTGGTTGTGGGTGTTGGATGGTGTGGGTAGGGGTTGGTTGTGGGTGTAGAGGGATTGGTTGAGTGTGTGTGTAGGAGGGTTGGTTGTTGGTGTAGGAGGGTTGGTTGTGGGTTTGGTAGAGGGTTGGTTGTGGTGTAGGAGGGTTGGTTGTGGGTGTGGAGGGTTGTGTGGTTGTGGGTGTTGGTTAGGAGGGTTGGTTGTGGGTGTAGAGGGTTGGTTTGGGTGTAGGAGGGTTGGTTGTGGGTGTAGGAGGGTTGGTTGTGGGATGTGGTAGGAGGGTGTGTGGTGTAGGGTGTAGGAGGGTTGGTTGTGGGTGTAGGAGGGTTGGTTGTGGGTGTAGGAGGGTTGGTTGTGGGTGTAGAGGGTTGGTTGTGGGGTTGTTTGGTGAGGAGGGTTGGTGTGGGTGTAGGAGGGGTTGGTTTGTGTGGGGTGTTTGAGAGGGTTGGTTGTGGGTGTAGGAGGGTTGGTTGTGGGGTGAGGTGGTTGGTTGTGGTGAGTGGTAGGGTAGGGTTGGTTGTGGGTGTAGGAGGGGTTGGTGTAGAGGTGTGGGTGTTGTAGTGAGAGGGTTGGTTGTGGGTGTAGAGGGGTTGGGTTGTGGGTGTAGAGGGGTTGGTTGTGGGTGTAGGAGGGTTGGTTGTGGGTGTAGAGGGGTTGGTTGCGGGTGTAGGAGGGTTGGTTGTGGCAATATGAACAACAGTTACAAAGCCAACAACAAAAACAGCAACAATAACAACAACAGCAGCAGCAATACTGGGAGAAGCATCAGTACCACGTGAGTACCAAAGCAGCACCACCATCTCTCGCACAAGCAGTACTATTGGCAGAAGCACCACCACCACACCAATACCAGCAGCACCACCACCATCAACAAAACAACAGCACAGGCAGCAACACCACTACATCAGCATCACCACTACCACCAATGGCAGTAACTTCAGCAGCACTACCAGTACCAGACATACAAAATCTCTGATACAGCGCTACTCCACAAATGTGGCAGTTAAGTAATTGCAGTTAACGAGTCTCAACCGAGAGCTCTGACGTCCCACATTATCAACATTTTTGAAAGGGTTTTAAGCATCAAGATTGCCAGCCACATGGAATCCCAGCAATTGCACAACCCATGGGTTCAGAACAGGTCTGACCTGCCTCTCGCAATAGCTAGACCACTACAACATGGTCCTGGACATACCGGAAGACAAGCAAAGAGTAGGTATAGCGTACTCCGACTTTGCAAAAGCCTTTGACAGGAACAACCATGGGGTAATTTCTCACAAAATGCGTACAAAATGACGGGAAAGGTGGGCAGATAGATACTGAATATTCTGAAATCTAGATAATAGAACCCAAAGGGTAGTCAACTAACAGAATTATGTCAGGACTGCTATAGTGAAAAGTTATTCCCTAGTGTACAGTACTCATCCCACTTCTCTTTTTCATTATCATATCTGACGTAGACAAGGATATGAACCACACCAATGTATCGTAGACAAGGATATGAACCACACCAATGTATCGTAGACAAGGATATGAACCACACCAATGTATCGTAGACAAGGATATGAACCACACCAATGTATCGTAGACAAGGATATGAACCACACCAATGTATCGTAGACAAGGATATGAACCACACCAATGTATCGTAGACAAGGATATGAACCACACCAATGTATCGTAGACAAGGATATGAACCACACCAATGTATCGTAGACAAGGATATGAACCACACCAATGTATCGTAGACAAGGATATGAACCACACCAATGTATCGTAGACAAGGATATGAACCACACCAATGTATCGTAGACAAGGATATGAACCACACCAATGTATCGTAGACAAGGATATGAACCACACCAATGTATCGTAGACAAGGATATGAACCACACCAATGTATCGTAGACAAGGATATGAACCACACCAATGTATCGTAGACAAGGATATGAACCACACCAATGTATCGTAGACAAGGATATGAACCACACCAATGTATCGTAGACAAGGATATGAACCACACCAATGTATCGTTCTTTTCAGACCGTACTAGAATCTGCATAAGAATGGCAATCGTAAAAGACACAGTGAGCCTCCAAATTAATATCAGCCAAGTTTTCCATTGGGCTACCGACAACAATGTGATCAAACCATACCACGGGCGGGGACATAACCCGCGATCAGAGTCTCAATATGCAGTCTCAATACTCCACACCATCGCGTTAGCCACTGGGCCAGCTAGCCACAATAAGATTCTATCTCCGCCCGTGGTATGGTTTGTTTGCAATCGTGTCATTACGATTTCGTCGGTAACAATGTGATGTTCAATGAGAACAAATTTCAGTTACTACGTTATGGAAGGATTGAGGAAATAACAAATCGGAGCACAAGACAAACTCAAGTCACTCTTTAGAGCACAAGTCTCATGTGAGAGACCTGTGAGTGGTAATATAAATAATATAAAATCTCAAGTTCAAGTAGCACAGCAATGTCATTATTGCAACTGAAAGGGATGTGATAGGTTGGATAGCTAGAACCTTTAAAACAAGAGATGCCATGGCAGTGATGACACTCTTCAAGTCATTCGTTTTCTCTAGGCTGGAATATTGCTGTGTAATAACGGCCCCTTCAATGCAGGCGAAATTACTAAGCTACAAAATCTAGATAACTTTCACAGCTCGTATTAACTCATTCTAGCACCTACATTACCGGGAACGCTTAAGTCCCTTAACCTGTACTCCTTGGAACGTAGGCGAGAAAGATACATAAGCTACATCTGGAAGATACTGGAAGAATTGGTCCCAACAAATCACTTCATATGAACACAAGAGGATTGGCAGATTGTACAGGATACCTCTAGTGAAAAGCAGGGGAGAGATTATTTGAGTCTGCTTACTTTAAGCATGAGTATACTTAGAGAGAACCCAATAAGTGTAAAGGGTCCACGACTCTTCAACACCCTCTCTTCATGCATAAGGTGAATTACCAACAAATCCCCGGTTGTGTTCAAGACGGAACTCGACAAATTCCCCAAGTCAATTCCTGATAAGCCGGGCTGTGGTGCATACGTTGGACTGTGAGCAGCTGACATTAACAACCTGATCGATCAAGCCAGCAACCGAGAGGACTGGTCTGGGATCGGGCCGCGGGAGCGATGACCCGGAAGCGACTACAGGTAACCTATAAGTAACCACCACTGGCAGAAGCAGCACCACCACCTCCGGCACCAGCAGTAGTAGTACATCAGTAGCAACAGCAGTAGTACCACATTAATACCAACAGCAGGAGCACCGCCATCAGCATCAACAGTCTGACCACTTTCCACACCAAGAGCAGCAGCACCACCACGTCAAAACCACCACTGACAAAAGTACCACCACGTCAGTTCCGGCAAAAGCAACAGCAGCAAACACAGTAACGTGGGCAGCAGCGCGAGGGAGACAAACAGCATTAGCGTGACCGCCTGGGGAGCACCACGCCCTAGTCTCATTGCGCGTGCCTGGACAAGGTCCTGGTGGAGGGAGAGAGGGAGGAGTGGAGGGCACTGAGGGAGAGTGTCTTGGTGCTACGCCAGTGTTGTTGTGCAGGCTCGGAGAGACTGCCGTCACTCTTCTTCCACTCCTGCTATTCCACAATCCGTGTCTATCATACGCATTGGTTGACGTGTGTCTTCCGACCCGACTCTTGTGGGTGTAAGGTCAGTGAAGGATTAAGTCTGGGTGAGGTGCCGGAGGCTACACACCTGATCTACACCACAACACATGTTTACAAATCGTGTAGTGACACGTGCTTGGAAAAAAAAAAGAGTAAAATTGTAAAGAAAAAATCAGAGAATAGTTTCATGTGTGCGCATGACAAGAAGTGTGCCGCGACCTGAGAAGTGTCGGTCAAGCCACGAGAGGAAGAAGGTAAGTACTCACGATTGTCACTCTTTTTACCTGACAGGTTTTGATAAGCAAGTGGGTGAGTTAGATGTTAGGAATGGAGCTATTGTTTGTAAGCAAACTTGGGCACACCCACAGTGTGCGCCTGTCCTGTGGTTATCATGTGCTGTACGAGTGTTTACACTGTGGGAACACCCACAGCATGCGCCTTACATAGAGGAAACCAAGGCTAGCTTGGTTTCCCTGCGGTATTCAATTCCTTCCATCTCACAGAATGGGTTTCTTATACAAGGGGACGCAAATCGGACCTTTTTTTGGGGGGTTATCCTAGGTAATCAGTCCTTCAGCCTGAGGGACTGATTACCTCAAACTCTCTTTTTCCGCCGTCCTTCTTTGTATTGGACTGAAGAAGCCACTGGCTGGCAAAACGTTTCCTAAATAAAAATTCCCAAGTGTCGCAGAAGTGTCTCATTCTTTAACTTGTCGGTTTTTCAAACCATTTACATCACAATGTATGATAATTGTACTTAAGTGTACCTGTGCCTAAATGAACTTACAATGCGATCAGTAGTTACAACAGGTTCCTAGGTGGACTTCCAGCACCTGTGGAAGTTACTATTGCTTGGGAACTGTCTCCCAAGATGACTATCGTATCACAGGAGAATATGTAAATTGTGTGGAGGGAATAGTGTCTTATAAGAAACGAAAAAATATTATTATACTCAGATAACCGACTCTTCATCCATCTACACCACCTGCGTCTTAGTGGGTGAAGCACCACCTGCGTGCCAGTGGGTGATGCACCACCTGTGTTCTAGACTATGCTCACCCATATTCTAGACTGTGCTCACCAGTGTTCCAGACTATGCTCATTTTTGCTACAATTCTGTCTTCTTCCTGCTGCTTTACGGGACTACACGTCACCGTGTTGGTGAAGGTTCTTGATCCCAGAAATCGGAGGTATCCACCCACTCCCATGCATCAAGCCTTGTCACCTCCCATAAACCTGGCTCTTTGTGACTTACGGGGTTAGCGCTTCTCTTCGCCCCTAATAACCTCAGGGACTAGAACATGTCTATTCCAGAACGTGTGAGAAGATCTATTCCTTAATCTATTGCGTCTATTCTTTCAGTGGTTCGCTGCACCCGTTCTACCCTAGTTAATTGTGGATGGGGGGAAAGTTGATGGGGATAGATTACAGTCATTTAGGTAAGACACGTGGCTTTAATGAGAGCCATGGCTCAGGTGACTAGAAAGAACAGGTAAGAGGGAGGCAGTTAGGGAGAGAATTTGTTGTGGTTGTTGAGGTTCTCTAACGAGTGGGGAAGAGGGGAGGAGAGAGAGGGGGGAGGGTGTTTTGTTTGTCAGGTAAGAGTATGGTGACTCCTGAAGCTGTCTTTAAAACACCGTAGGAGGGAAGGATGTTTTGTTCGTCAGGAAAGAATATGTGTGATTGTTTTTTTAACTATCTTGCTCTCGAGGTCACCGCTCAATACATTAAAAATTATTTATTAGTTGAATAAATACAATTTGCATCAGATTTAATACATAAAGTCACGGTCCTCCATTTCTGTAGTTTCGTTTATATGCGTTATTTGCTTCAGTGTTTATGCTATTACGTATCTTAACATTATTAGTTAACCTGTTCCAGTCTTTTTCACCTACTGTATATAAAATGTATATAATGCATGGCTGCATACAATGGTTACATCAAAATTAGGATCATTTTCCCTAAATGACTGGCTCCTCAAGGTAAGATTACTTGGCCAAATTTGGTAATTTTGTTGAAATGATTTAGGCTTAGCTGCTTCATTATCTGCCACTTGTAACATTTCTAAATTTTTGCGGTTTTGAGAGATTCACATTTCTTCGCTAATACAAGTGATCTCAAAAGCATTCCTCAGTCATCGATTGTTCAGTTGTCTGATATTTAATCTCCCGTCGGTCGATGCATGCAGGGGGATGAGATGAATGCTGGCTGCCTTGGATCAAAACGTCTAGCGTTGGCTGGGCGCCAAGGTGTTGGTCCAGTGTGGTACGGTGGTTAGAGCACTGCGTATCTTGTTCGTAGGTTCCAGTCTCCTTCGACCAGAGATTAGTGTTTATATATATATATATATATATATATATATATATATATATATATATATATATATATATATATATATATATATATATATATATATATATATATATATATTAGTGAAACTATAGGTAAACATTAACCTGACTTAACTTCATTAATCCAAACCTAAATTAATGTTGGAAAATTCGTAATAGTCATATTTAAACCAGTAACCAAACATACTGCCTGAATAACTCTTGACATCGGTAATTTGAAAAGATTGTGATGTTGCCTGATACCTTCCATACCTACCTACCCACCTACCTACCTACCCACCTACCTACCCACCTACCTACCTACCCACCTACCTACCCACCTACCTACCTACCCACCTACCTACCCACCTACCTACCTACCCACCTACCTACCCACCTACCTACCCACCTACCTACCCACCTACCTACCTGGAGTATGCTACAATGGTCAGTGCACCCTAGGTTCAGGATATATCTTAGCATCCTGTTTTGGATTGCTCTCAGACTTTTTGGTTAGAGCTGATTACCACAAGGAGTAACCTACACGACACTGCGAATGAGGCAGAGGTTTGCATGTCTTGCATGGTAAGCACTGTGCCCGAGACACACTCTTAGCACAGTGGTAGAGCCTTCAACTCACAACCCAAATGACCCGGGTCGAATCCTGGGAAGGGAGAGATGTATAGGTAAGTCTAACACCTCACTAGTCATATCTAGCTGTAAATTGATGCCTATGAGTTATGAAAACAGAAATGTTGTAGAACAAACTTGAAGAGGAACGTTTTGTTATGTGGAGTGTTATCAAGTCATGGGCAGGTCACAGGTCATGATTTTAAAGCCTTACATTTCATCCACGTATAATTATTATAAACAGTCATGGGGTCGCACCCCGGGAATGGACATATTCCCAGCTGAGAGAAGCTACACTGCCTTTGAAATGAAATTTTATTCTGTCATTAGTTTTACGTATATTATATACAATTCGCCTGTCAACAAGAATCTAAGGATATCCCTTGATATGTTTCACTTAAATTACCATAACTTACATGTGGAAAAAAAAAGTCTTTTCCACGCACCGTCAGCAAGTTATCCAGGCGGCAGGTTTAGTGACTAAAATATAACCACTATATATATATATATATATATATATAATATATATATATATATATATATATATATATAATATATATATAATATATAAATATATCTTTCTTTCAACACACCGGCCGTATCCCACCAAGGCAGGGTGGCCCAAAAAGAAAAACGAAAGTTTCTCTTTTAAATTTAGTAATTTATACGGGAGAAGGGATTACAAGCCCCTTGCTCCCGGCATTTTAGTCGCCTCTTACAAAACGCATGGCTTACGGAGGAAGAATTCTGTTCCACTTCCCCATGGAGATAAGAGGAAATAAACAAGAACAAGAATTAGAAAGAAAATAGAAGAATACCCAGAGGGGTGTGTATATATATGCTTGTACATGTATGTGTAGTGTGACCTAAGTGTAAGTAGAAGTAGCAAGACGTACCTGAAATCTTGCATGTTTATGAGACAGAAAAAAAGACACCAGCAATCTTACCATCATGTAAAACAATTACAGGTTTTCGTTTTACACTCACTTGGCAGGACGGTAGTACCTCCCTGGGTGGTTGCTGTCTACCAACCTACTACCTAGTATATATATATATATATATATATATATATATATATATATATATATATATATATATATATATATATATATAATCTCAGATGCCAGGGAGTCGCTTATTAGTCAGGTAGTTTGAGCTACTCTTTTCCTCCTCGGATTAAACCTGATTTTATTACATTTTCCTCAGGTGCAGTATGATTCCTACGGGCTTAGCGGTTTCAAAGGAATGTAGTAATAATAGCTCTGAGGTAGATCACTCGGATCACAACCGGTGTACCCGGTGTCAAGCCCTGGGTGTGTGCAAGTCTCCTAACGCATGTTACCCAACACTGAGTGGATTCTTGTGAGTTAGTCGGCTGCTGTGAGTTGCATCCTGGGGGAAGACCTCAAGACTCCAATGGAAATGAGCTACACTGCCTTTTTTGTTTTGGAGTTAACCTGGACTATTAATTCTTCATTGTTAATAGCTCGAATAGATTGGTTTTACTGGGGTTAAAAACCTAGATACGACACGAGGGTTTAATTAATTAAGGCTGCTTGTCACCTGTGCACCTTCGGTTTAATCCGCACTACTGCAGTTATCACTACCACAGTTATCACTACCACACTCATTACCACAGTTATCACTACCACACTCATTACCACAGTTATCACTATCACACTCATTACCACAGTTATCACTACCACACTCATCATTACCACAGTTATCACTACCACAGTTATCACTATCACACTCATTACCACAGTTATCACTACCACACTCATCATTACCACAGTTATCACTACCACACTCATCATTACCACAGTTATCACTACCACACTCATCATTACCACAGTTATCACTACCACACTCATCATTACCACAGTTATCACTACCACACTCATCACTTCAGTCATATCTTTACTATATTCGATACAGTCCACTACAGCCTTATCTTCATTACTACAGTCATCACTCTAGTTGTCATTAGTCATCACTACAGCCTTTATGTACACCACTACTGTCATCAGTAGTTTATCTTAACTATAGTCACACACACACACACACACACACACACACACACACACACACACACACACACACACACACACACACACACACACACACACACACACACACACACACACAGGAGAAAGATCTAGGAGTGAGTATAATACCAAGTACGTCGCCAGAAGCACACATTAACCAGATAACTGCTGCGGCTTATGGGCGCCTGGCAAACCGGAGAATAGCGTTCCGGTACCTCAGTAAGGAATCGTTTAAGACTTCATACACTGTGTACGTCAGGCCCATACTGGAGTACGCAGCACCAGTTTTGAACCCACACCTGGTCAAACACTAAGAAATTAGAGAAAGTGCAAAGGTTTGCAACAAGGCTGGTTCCAGAGCTAAGGAGAATGTCCTGCGAAGAAAGGTTAAGAGAAATCGGTCTGACGACATTAGAGGACAGGAGGGTCAGGGGAGACATGATTACGACATACAAAATACTGCGTGGAATAGACAAGGTGGACAGAGACAGGATGTTCCAGAGATGGGACACAGAAACAAGGGGTCACAATTGGAAGCTGAAGACTCAGATGAGTCAGAGGGATGTTAGGAAGTATTTCTTCAGCCACAGAGTTGTTAAGAAGTGGAATAGTCTGGCAAGAGATGTAGTGGAGGCAGGAACCATACATAGTTTTAAGACGCGGTATGATAAAGCTCATGGAGCAGGGAGAGAGTACCCAGTAGCGGTCAGTGAAGAGGCAGGGCAAGGACCCGAGTCTCGACCCCTGCAACCACAATTAGGCGAGTACACACACACACACACATACAACAGGCCTAGTGTCTAATCGACATGTACCTAGGACAAGATGGTAACTAACACATACAGGGATAATAAGACAGTTGTGTGAGCCTTAGGGTTTAGCGCTTAATTATACTAATAAAGCAAGGCTAAAATATCAAGAGAGACGACAATAAAATGGAACGAACTTTATTTTTCATTAGTCACCATGAACAGCTGTACACCATGAACAGCTTTGTCGTGAAGGAGCTGGGGTATGGTAGACAGCTCTCCATGTTTCATCCCCTATTACAGATCGCTGATTAAAATTTTCCTCAGTCCAGTTTCATCAACTCAAGATTCTCCTCCGAACATCACATCCAGTTTCCCTTCATTTCGGGAGTCAACATTTTCGGCACCCGACGAGCACAGACTTTGCTTATATACAAATATTGGTGGAGAGCGATTTCAACTGAGCCATAACTGATCCACAGAGTGTTCGCTACCTGACGCACCGTCACGCTTCGATCCTATATCACAATTCGCTCCGCGGCCTCAATGTTTACCTTGTTTATTGATGTGGAAGGTCTGCCAGACCTCGAATAGTCTTAGATTTCCTGCCACGACGGAATTCTGCAGCCCAGCCCACTGGTCCTGGTAATTTAGATTCAGATTTTGCCACCGAAGTGGCTGGTTTATTGTGCACCCCATATCCATCCTGTGAACGGTAGTGCAAGAGCATATGGATACACAAAAGGCCTAGGAACTAGGCCCCAAAAGGGCAACAGGAGTTCATCTGGATTTATATCTACAGTTATCAATAACAACCCTAGTCCTGGTGAGCAGTGATCATGCCAGCATCAGTCTCTACCTGGAGGGTGTTCCGGTCGGTCAGCGCCCCTGCGGCCAGGTCCTTGCTCAGGTCTCCCGGTGGATCAGAGCCAGATCAGTCAGGCAGATTTTTCTCTAGTGTTAAAATTTATGACAGCACCGGTGTTTAATTTTCATGTTTTTAAGTGAGACACGTGTGCAACAGTTGAGTATCTATTCCGAAACGTTTCGCCTACACAGTAGGCTTCTTCAGTCTGGAACAGTGTTCCAGACTATAGAGCAAAACTCTTCTCCAGGCTGAGGCTGACCGCCTCAAAGCTGTCTTCGAGGATGATGGACTGATTACATTGTCTTCTTTACTGCTTCTGCTGCCTTCTCTGTACTCAACTGAAGCCTACTGTGTAGGCGAAACGTTTCGGATTAAAGACACTTAACTGTTGCACATGTGTCTTACTGATCAACTTGTCGGTATTGTATACCATTATCATATTCAAATTGATGTTTTCATTCTAATGTCCACTTGGATCTGAAACAGCAAATTTATACAATTAATCACAGGAGCTAAAAACCTATAATATGTAGGTTTTAATACATTTTACTAGTTGATAAATTAGACATTTGTAACACTTGGGTATCTTTAATGTTTCCTCTGTTGATGACCGTCTGTTGGCCTCAAGGTAGTCTTTTGTAAATACTCTTCAGTTGCTAGTCTTCTGAGGACAGTCTAATGTTACTAGTCGTCTGGTAATAGTGTTTAGTGGTGTAGATAGGTGTATGTCTCAGTGTATTTACGCTCAGTGGTGAAAAATAACCAGTGAAAGAATAGCGGAATCCCAAACCCTTACGTGATTCTCACATTATTCCTTGATTATGTGAGGAATCACGAAACCGCTCGGAATTTCACTTTTTTTCACTGTTTATTTTGCATATTGTGATATCACCCTTTTACTGTGACCTTATTGCGCACCCAGAGGTGTGTTGTTTGTCTGTGGAAAATAATCAAATGGGGACAAATATAACAGGAAACTAATCAAATGGGGATATGTAGGATAATTGTAAAATACATACCCATTGCATAAATAGAGAAAATTATGAAACATTAGCCCTGACTGAAGCAGTAAATCAATAAATGAATACAATAAATCAATGTTAATAATAGATACGAAGCCAGAAAGGTGACGGGAGGTTACAGTAATTTGAGTTAGTACATAATGAATACAGAAGCTCTGTATTATTATTATTAAGACTAAGCGCTAAACCCACAAGGGTCACATAGCTCTATAGAGACATGGTAGGTCTTGAAAATTAAAGAAAAACGTCCTGTTTAGAAGTTTTAGACCAAAATTGTCTTCCCACATGAAAGGTTGTCTTGAGGACGCGACTTATGGGAGTCAGGCAGTGTTGGGGCCAGGGGTTGAGAAGACAGAAAATACGGTCACGATGACCATAAGATAACTGCAGCAGTTAAGCCGTCAGGGGACCAGTTGATCAAGAATCTGTGAACCAGCTGCTCCACAAGACTAGCACCACTCAACACTAGTTCTACGGTCTGAGGAAGAACACAGGTTAACACTTCTCCACAAGACTAGCACCACTCAACACTAGTTCTACGGTCTGAAGAAGAACACAGGTTAACAAGAACCAAAAGTTATCACCTAGAGAAATGTGGTAACCCAGTTTAAAGTGAAAATATAAAGGCAAAGTCACACTACAACAGCGGAATGTCACTACCAAGCTGCGGCTTCAAATCCGAAATGATGGAGATGTGACACTTGTATCAACGATAAAAACCAAACTGAAAGAACTTGAAGTTCCAGTAATTATATGAAATTCAGTAGCCACAAAAAGTGGACCCATAAGTATTATTATTATTATAATCAAAAAGAAGCGCTAAGCCACAAGGGCTATACAGCGGACCCATAAGTAAATTTATCTAGATACAGGTACACATAAATGCAGTTATACATAAGTAACGTATGTAAATTACCTAGGATAACCTACCAAAAAAGTCAAAGTGACTTATTTCCATTTGGGTTCCCATTAACTGTGTCTGCAATAGAGAGAAAAAAGTTTCTATTTATTCATAATCTTGAAGTCTAGTAAAATAAATTCCTTAAATCAAGTGTCAAATGCAGGCGACCTAATAAGACATAACAACCTATTAATCCCAGTGGATTAACCGAGTCAGGAGTTAAGTGACTCCTGCCTTGCCCACTCACCAGGTCAACAATGGTAGTTCCTGTCTGGGGAGCTAGGCGGCGCTGTTGTACAAACACCACCCTAGGTTGTGAGGTGTGACTCAATACTCAACAACGATATGAATGAAATATATACACATACACTGCTTGAACCTATTCCTCGCAGTCTCTTGGTGAATATACAGCCAGAGATGTATACCTCTCATTGTCTGTTTACCTAGAGGTGTATATACTCAGAGTTGCATATATCTCAGTGTATTCACACAGAGTACTGTAATCTCTATTTTAGGTATTAAAGTTAACCTGATTGGTGGTGTAGAGGTGTCATGGAACCTCAATTACCCCTCGTGTAGTCGACAGCCTTTAAACCCAATTAACCAAACCTCTTCTATATGAGCCATGATATATTATACTTATTTATTTTCATTAGAGTAAAACTGAATAAAAGGCTCATTTATTCCGTGGCTCATTGCAAATAAATATCTGTTTTTTTTTTGTCCATCATTATTCTAGACTAAGTTCTAACCATTTACTAGGAGAACCATTGTAGAAGTTTAAAGTTATGTAGTTGTCTCAATGAAAGCGTTCTGTTTCTCCCCTACGAGTTTAGAGGTCAAAATGTGGGTTAGTAAGCCACCAGAGTCTGAGTTAATAACTGAACCAGCAACAAAGTTAAGTACATTAATTCCTGTATGTATGTACAGCTAAACAACTGTTGATATTCTACATATAAATCCCAAAAGTATCTATTACCAAGGTTTATACTCGCCTAAATGTGGTTGCAGGGGTTGAGTCTCAGTTCCTAGCTTAGTCTTTTGGCTTTTCTTCTAGCTTCGCGAGCATTATCGTACTTCTTCTTAAAGCTATGTATGGATCCTGCCTCTACCACTCCATTTTCCAGGTCGTTCCACTTACTGACTACTAAGACTGAAGAAATACTTCATAAAAACCTTGTGACTCACCTGTGTTTTCAGTATCTAACTGTGTCTTCGTGTTCCTCCTTCCCGATTTTGATAATCTGTCCCCGTCGACCCTATCAGTTCTTAGTATTTTGTACGTTGATATCATATCACGTCTTGTCTTTATTTTCTCTAATGTCCTCAGATTGTATTTCTTTAATCTCTCCTCATAGGACATATCCTTTAGCTCCGGGACTAGTCTTGTTACAAAACTTTGCACTTTCTCTGATTTCTTGAAATATTTGACGAGGTGTGGGTTCCATACTGGTGCTGCATACTCCAATATGGCCATGACGTACACTGTATGCAGTGTCGTGAATGTGTGTGTGTATGTGTGGCGAGGGATGGCACCTCACTATTCCAGGGTCGAGCAGAGGATATATTGATTCCTGGCTGGGCAAGGTGCCAGCCTGTCTGTGCTGGGAGCCAACCATTCGTATATGTCCGTCTCTCTCTCTCTCTCTCTCTCTCTCTCTCTCTCTCTCTCTCTCTCTCTCTCTCTCTCTCTCTCTCTCTCTCTCTCTCTCTCTCTCTCTCTCTCTCTCTCAATCCCCTCTCATCTCTCTCTCTCTCTCTCTCTCTCTCTCTCTCTCTCTCTCTCTCTCTCTCTCTCTCTCTCTCTCTCTCTCTCTCTCTCTCTCTCTCTCTCTTTCTTTTCCAGCGCCAAACCACCAGCACACGCCATATTACAGCAATATTATTGTCAATGGAATAGTATATAAATGAGATCAGCATACCAGACAGAAACCAGGCAAATTTTCAACATAATTGCCGGGAGAATACCGGCGAATAAGAAAAAAAAAATTGTCCACTGTAGTTCCTACATAACTCAACATACGTACGAGTCTTGAGAATCAAACGATTTCACTAGCCTTGCCTTTTCCTCTAGTTCCACGAGTGTTGTCACTTGCGGATAATGGTCAGACTGCACTGGCTGAATGACTGATTTCCCCAAACTCCTGATCTTCACCATTCTTCTTAGTATAGGACTGATGAAGCTACTGTGTGGCAAAACGTTTCCTCAGTAAAGGTATCCCAGTGTTTCACAGGTATATAATTTATCAACTTGGCGGTTCTCTGAACTATTTATATACATGCATATAGATAGATACTATTACCTAGAAATGAAACACATCCCTAAAATGTTAATTTATATGATAGCAGCAAGAGCAGAACGAGTCGTGTCGTTTGTTGGTTTCTGCCTGCAGGTGGTAGCAAAACATGATACTTCTCCAGTGGACTGGGGCAATCTTTGTTTGGAACCACGGCGAGGCTGATATGGCGACTGCAAAGCACTGTTTACCGATATATTCCAGCCGTCTAGACGGACGTCTTGTGGGTTTGCTGATAATCCAGGTACGGAGAGGTGTTTAACTTACCACCGCACACGCAGATCTTCAGTTCGAAGCCTTCACCTTCCCGTGGCTTGGTTGGCAATACTCTGTCATCACACACTGAGTGATCGTGGTTCGATCCCCCACACGGGTGGAATTGTTGGGAATATTTCCTTACACCAGCTGTCCCTGTTCACCTAGCAGTAAGTAGGTACCTGGGTGTTAGTCGACTGGTGTGGGTCGCGTCCTGGGGGACAAGATTAAAGGACCCCAATGGAAATAAGACAGACATTCCTCGATGATGCACTTGTTATCTTGGGTAGCTAACTCTCCTCTGGGCTAAAAAAAGAAACGAACAAATCTTATCTTCTGGGATGAGCAAGGCGTTGAGTCATCTTTAGTAACTCCTTGGGCGCACAGTGAAGTCTCGTGGATGTAGGCTGCAATCACAGCCTGGTGCTTGATATCGGGGACAGGAGAGAATAGTCCTTGAGTGGGTCACGAAATCCTAATATCACGATTGCAAACAAACCAGGGAAAGGGCGGGGATTGAGCCCATGGCAAGTGAGTCGTAAAACTCCAGGCCAATGCGCAAGCCACTGGGCCAGCTGGTTGCAATAAGATTTTTCCAAGCATGTATATTTATACATCACAGGGAGGTTAGCATGGGCCCAACTGTGACCACAAATGCAAGTCTTATAGATGAATCTCCCACCAGCCACGCTGGTGGGAGATTCATCAAGGGCCATGGTAATGTAAGAAATCACGAAAGCGCTTTGAAGCTCACTCTTTTTTTTTCACATTGGTTGTAATTTACACTGTGTATGATAATTGTACTAATGTGTATCTATGCCTGAATAAGCTTACTCATTCACCCAGCATGCATCACGGAAAGCTGTCACACTAAGTCGGTTGAGGTTGTGCTGTACTTGACATACAGCATGTTCGAAATGAGGCAGAGTGGCCGTTCTGTGGTTCAGGTGAATTGTTATCATCTGTAGTCAGTAGGATCACTACCACCAGAGACTTCGGACATACGCGAGGCCCAGGAATATTCCTTGACATTTTGGCAGATTACTCTCATATATGATCTACCGCTGGATTTTCAACGACGTAGATGAATCTGGGATCTGGTTTAGTTAGAGAGTTGAAATCCTCCTGTTTCTAGTTTGTCATGCAAATTTGATGTATTATTAATATCAGTGAAGCGAAAAAGTTCTTCTTGAGCAGTTTTCTTTGTAATTAATTTAAGATAAATACTTCCTGTTAGGTAAGAGGACACAAATAGACTAATGTGACATTTTATTGTGGCAACGTTTCGCTCTCCAGGAGCTTTATCAAGCCGCCTTGACAAACCTGGATTGTGAAACGTTGCCACAATAAAATGTGACAGTTGCATCTGGAGTATACCTGGAGGGTGTTCCGGGGTCAACGCCCCCGCGACCTGGTCCATGACCAGGCCTTTTGTCAGTAATTCTACCACTGACACAAATTCCTGTTATGAGCTCTCTGAGAGGGCTTTTGATGCGTGACGTTAAATGAATACTGGTTTCATGAAGGAGTAAAATGATTTTGTTGTCTATAATAAATTTCATACGGGTTACAAGATTAAATGTAATTGCAAGATTTATGGTGACAAGGGTCTGTTATTTTCTCAACATTTTAATACCGAATACAGTGTTAATTTCAGTTATATCACTGATACTAGGAACACCAAGCTCCTTCCTCATATTAAGAACCTTGGTAGTTTTAGGGCAGCCAGGAATAATTCTGAGGGTTTCAATTTGTAGTAGAAATTATGAACAGTGACAAGGAAGCAGAGACAGTCTTGACCTTGCTGTGACTCCTGACTTTGTTCTGCGTTAGCTTCAAGGGCTGGAGAGATTTTTCTTTAGCTAACATTAACATGCTGTGTGGTGTAGAGTGTGTGTGTGGCGCAGTGTATAGTTTGTGTAGTGTATAGTGGTGTGGTGTAGTGCCATGTGTAGTGTTGTGTTTGGTGTTAGTGTAATGTAGTATGGTGTACTCTAATGTGTGGTGTGTAATGGAGCGTGGTATTATGTAATGTAGTTTGGTACATTGTAATGTAATGGTATAGTGTATTGTAGTGTGGTATAATATAATGAAGTGTGGTATAGTAAAGTATAATGTAGTGTGGTGTAGTGAAGTATAATGTAGTGTGGTGTAGTGAAGTATAATGTGGTGTAGTATAATGTAGTGTAGTGTAGTATAATGTAGTGTGGTGTAGTATAATGTAGTGTGTGGTCTACCTTTAGTCTTGCTTTTAAAACCTTGGCAAAAAACCGATGATATTTAATTTGACAGATAACCTGCTATCCGACAGAGTAGGTTATCACCGGTATTCATTTTGGCTAGTTCGTGTAAGATAACTGATCTGTTTGTGTTATCAAATGCAGATTATAAATCAAGAAACTAGATAAACCCACTAGATGTGTGTGCTGTAAGCATGGCGGTAATGCAGTTCTGTATACTTTTCTTGTTCATAAAATCAGTGAGAGAGAGAGAGAGAGAGAGGGAGGGAGAGAGAGTGAGAGAGTCTGACCCAGCGGAGCGTGAAAGCTGTCAGCTCGAGATGTGAAATACAAATTGCTTAGCATATTGGAAAGGCATCGAAAATCCCATCCCTCCAGCCTCACTCCCCACCTCCCTCTTTTTCCCCTTTACCCATCCCTCTTCCCTTTTTCCCTCTCCTCTTTACCCATCCGTCTATCTTTTTCTTCTTTATTTCCTCCCTCGCCAAGTACTTTTTTTTTACCATTCTCTCTCAACCTCTCCGTTATCTCTTCCTCTTCCCACATGTCTCCTAAATATTTCTTCCTTTTCTTAACCGTTGCCTTATCTCACCGTCTCCCTTCACAAAGACCTCCCTAAAGCTTACACTTCCTCCCTTTATTTCCTACGTTATGCTCTCTTTTACCCATCTCTAGTCCTCATTTACGTACTTCCAATCCTCCTTTACCCACCTCCAGTCCTCCATTGCCCACTTTCAGTCCTCCTTTACCCACCTCCAGTTCTCCCTAACCCACTTCCAGTCCTCCCTAACCCACTTCCAGTCCTCCCTAACCCACTTCCAGTCCTCCTCCTTTACCTACTTCCAGTCCTCCTTTACCCACATCCAGTCCTTTACCCACTTCCAGTCCTCTACCTACCTCCAGTCCTCCCTAACCCTCCTCCCTAACCCACTTCCAGTCCTCCTTAACCCACTTCCAGTCCTCCCTAACCCACTTCCAGTTCTCCTTTACATTGTATTCTCCCTCTTGGACCGTGCCTCTTTTCCCTCATCCACCATCTCCTCCCCACCCTTACTCACCTCCTCCTTTCTTACCCACCTCCCTTCCTCCCTCCCTCCGCCCTTCACAGTTGTCCTCTTCCTTTTGCCTCCCCTTATCCAGCCAATTTTTGACACCCATCACGTATATTTTTAACCCAGCCCCCACCACCCTTACACCAACCATCCCACCCCGTCACCATCCTCACATTCTCCCCCATCTCCTGCCCCTCTCCGTCTGCATTATAAATATTTGTTATTCCACTTCATCCAGTTATGAAATGAGATTGAGAATCAAGTGTCCATCCCATCTGTCATCCACTAACTCACTCCCCTCCCTCCACCTTCTCTCTCCCCTTCCTCTTCCTCCTTCCCATCCCCTCTCAACCCCTCGCCACCCCTAACATGGAGAAGAAAACAAAGAGACTGCTAGCACAGTATTTTTTTAGTTTACTTTAATTCATTGGCGGTGTATTGTAATGATAAGACAAGAACAGAGTAGACAGGGCAAGAACAAAGGAGATAAGACAAGAACAGAGTAGATAAGACAAGAACAGAGGAGATAAGACAAGAACAGAGGAGACAGGGCAAGAACAGAGGAGATAAGACAAGAACAGAGGAGATAAGACAAGAACAGAGGAGATAAGACAAGAACAGAGGAGATAAAACAAGAACAGAGGAGACAGGGCAAGAAAAAAGGAGACAAGAACAGAGAAGATAAGAGAACAGAAAGTATTTGCCGCCGAAGTGGCTAGTTTGTTGTACACCACATATACACCCTGTGGATGGTAGTGCACCACATATACACCCTGTGGATGGTAGTGCACCACATATACACCCTGTGGATGGTAGTACACCACATATACACCCTGTGGATGGTAGTACACCACATATACACCCTGTGGATGGTAGTACACCACATATACACCCTGTGGATGGTAGTGCACCACATGCACACCCTATGGATGGTAGTGCACCACATATACACCCTGTGGATGGTAGTACACCACATATACACCCTGTGGATGGTAGTGCACCACATATACACCCTGTGGATGGTAGTACACCACATACACACCCTGTGGATGGTAGTGCACCACATACACACCCTGTGGATGGTAGTGCACCACATACACACCCTGTGGATGGTAGTGCACCATATATACACCCTGTGGATAGTAGTGCAAGAACACATGGATACACAAAAGGCCTAGGAAGTAAGCCCCAAAAATGTTTAATCGGAGTAGGACAGATAAGAGAAGGTAAGAATAAAGAAGAGAGAAGATAAAATAAGTAAAGACCATAAACATAAACGACCTGGATAAACTATTGAGATATATGTACAAGTATTTCAGTGTACAGTGTTATGTCAGTGTACAGTGCTATGACAGTGTGCAGTGTTATGACTGTACAGTGTTATAACTGTACAGTGTTATGACAGTGTACAGTGTTATGACAGTGTACAGTGTTATGACAGTGTACAGTGTTATGACAGTGTACAGTGTTATGACAGTGTACAGTGTTATGACAGTGTACAGTGTTATGACAGTGTACAGTGTTATGACTGTGTACAGTGTTATGACAGTGTACAGTGTTATGACTGTGTACAGTGTTATGACAGTGTACAGTGTTATGACTGTGTACAGTGTTATGACAGTGTACAGTGTTATGACTACAGTGTTATGACAGTGTACAGTGTTATGACAGTGTACAGTGTTATGACAGTGTACAGTGTTATGACAGTGTACAGTGTTATGACAGTGTACAGTGTTATGACAGTGTACAGTGTTATGACAGTGTACAGTGTTATGACAGTGTACAGTGTTATGACTGTACAGTGTTATGACTGTGTACAGTGTTATGACTGTACAGTGTTATGACAGTGTACAGTGTTATGACTACAGTGTTATGACAGTGTACAGTGTTATGACAGTGTACAGTGTTATGACTGTACAGTGTTATGACAGTGTACAGTGTTATGACAGTGTACAGTGTTATGACTGTACAGTGTTATGACTGTACAGTGTTATGACAGTGTACAGTGTTATGACAGTGTACAGTGTTATGACTACAGTGTTATGACAGTGTACAGTGTTATGACAGTGTACAGTGTTATGACAGTGTACAGTGTTATGACTGTACAGTGTTATGACAGTGTACAGTGTTATAACTGTACAGTGTTATGACAGTGTACAGTGTTATGACTACAGTGTTATGACAGTGTACAGTGTTATGACTGTACAGTGTTATGACTGTACAGTGTTATGACAGTGTACAGTGTTATAACTGTACAGTGTTATGACAGTGTACAGTGTTATGACTGTACAGTGTTATGACTGTACAGTGTTATGACTGTACAGTGTTATGACTGTACAGTGTTATGACAGTGTACAGTGTTATGACAGTGTACAGTGTTATGACTACAGTGTTATGACAGTGTACAGTGTTATAACTGTACAGTGTTATGACAGTGTACAGTGTTATGACTGTACAGTGTTATAACTGTACAGTGTTATGACTGTACAGTGTTATGACTGTACAGTGTTATGACAGTGTACAGTGTTATGACAGTGTACAGTGTTATGACAGTGTACAGTGTTATGACTACAGTGTTATGACAGTGTACAGTGTTATGACAGTGTACAGTGTTATGACAGTGTACAGTGTTATGACTACAGTGTTATGACTGTACAGTGTTATGACTGTACAGTGTTATGACAGTGTACAGTGTTATGACTGTACAGTGTTATGACAGTGTACAGTGTTATGACTGTACAGTGTTATAACTGTACAGTGTTATGACTGTACAGTGTTATGACAGTGTACAGTGTTATGACAGTGTACAGTGTTATGACAGTGTACAGTGTTATGACTGTACAGTGTTATGACTGTACAGTGTTATGACTGTACAGTGTTATGACTGTACAGTGTTATGACAGTGTACAGTGTTATGACAGTGTACAGTGTTATGACTGTACAGTGTTATAACTGTACAGTGTTATGACTGTACAGTGTTATGACAGTGTACAGTGTTATGACAGTGTACAGTGTTATGACTGTACAGTGTTATGACTGTACAGTGTTATGACAGTGTACAGTGTTATGACAGTGTACAGTGTTATGACTGTACAGTGTTATGACAGTGTACAGTGTTATGACAGTGTACAGTGTTATGACAGTGTACAGTGGTACTGAGGGCACACAGGTTTATATTTCAACTTTCGCTACATAATATACCATGTTTTACCTACATGGGTATTTACCTTGCTTTGTGTGGGTTGAAATTGGTTTATATTGGTTTACGATGCTTTAAGCATTGCATTTGTTTATGCTTTGTATTTCTTTATGTTATAAATCAATGCCTTAAATTGGTTTGCATCTTTTTACACCTGTTTGTGTCGGTTTACAATGCGTTAAATTGGTTTACAGTTTCTTACATTGGTTTACTTTCATTTATATTGGTTTGCATTGATTTATATTGGGGATCATAGGCGAGTGACTGTTTTTAACTTTCTCTACATACTGCGTGAATAACAAATATACTTTTATCATACTATACAGGTATACTTGTATCATACTGAAGAGATATACATGTATCATACTATACAGATATACTTGTATCATCCTACACAGACATACTTGTATCATACTGTAGAGATATACATGTATCATACTATACAGATATACTTGTATCATCCTATACAGACATACTTGTATCATACTGTACAGATATACTTGTATCATACTGTAGAGATATACATGTATCATACTATACAGATATACTTGTATCATCCTATACAGACATACTTGTATCATACTGTACAGATATACTTGTATCATACTATACAGATATACTTGTATAATATTGATAAAATAATAATAATCGAATATATGAATGTGGTTCCATACCATTTATTTAATCCCGTGAGCCAAAATAATATTTTCGACAGGGAGGGGGGGGGAGGCAAAATTGAGGAGAGGGGGGCAGGCAGTAGGGGGGGGGAAATTAAGAATGAAAACAATGCTCGCGTGATGGTAACACTTCCCATCCTCGGCGATCAATACACAGCAAAACAAAAGTGTACTTGGTGATGACTTGGTCCGTGGACCGTGGCGGTGATTTGGTCTGCACCGTGGTGGTGATTTGGTCTGGACCGTGGTGATTTGGTCTGCACCGTGGTGGTGATTTGGTCTGGACCATGGTGGTGATTTGGTCTAAACCGTGGTCGTGATTTGGTCTGGACCGTGGTCGTGATTTGATCTGGACCGTGGTCGTGATTTGGCCTGGATCGTGGTGGTTTTTGGTCTGGACCGTAGCGATTATTTGGTCTGGACCGTGGTGATGATTTGGTCTGGACCGTGGTGGTTTTTGGTCTGGACCGTAGCGATTATTTGGTCTGGACCGTAGCGATGATCTGGTCTGGACCGTGGTGATGGTTTGGTCTGGACCGTGGTGGTGATTTGGTCTGGACCGTGGTGATGATTTGGTCTGGACCGTGGTGGTTTTTTGGTCTGGACTGTGGTGGTGATTTGGTCTGGACCGTGGTGGTGATTTGATCTGGACCGTGGGGGTGATTTGGTCTAGACCGTGGTGATGATTTGGTCTGGACCGTGGTGATGATTTGGTCTGGACTGTGGTGGTGATTCAGTCTGGACCATGGTGGTGATTTAGTCTGGACAGTGGCGGTGATTTGGTCCATGGGCCGTGGTGGTGATTTAGTCTGGACCGTGGCGGTGACTTGGTCTGAACCGTGGCGGTGATTTGGTCTGGACAGTGGCGGTGATTTGGTCTGTGGACCTTCACACGTTTTTCTTTTTCCTTTTTACCAAGGCTGCAGGCGTGTTCGGTCCTAGACCGAGCAAGCCATTCATGGAGAAGCGTTTAGTTTAATCTTTAAAATATCCTATTACTGCTATTGCTACTACTACTACTACTGCTGCTACTACTACTACTACTACTACTACTACTACTACTACTACTACTACTACTACTACTACTACTACTACTACTACTAATACTGGTATTAATGCTACTACTCCTTGTATTAATGCTACTACTACTACTACTACTATCAATCAATCAAGTTTATTCTCTATAAGGATTACAATGCGGGGTTTACAGATTTTTATTATTGTGTGGTTTACATGTAATAAAATACTAATTACAGAGGGGGCAGTAGGACACCTAGCATGGCTAGGCATTTCGGGCAAACTTAGATTAATTCTTAACCCTAAATTATTACAAATTATGGAGTAAGTTGACTAAATACTAGTTTGTGAGTTTAGCAATGTGAATGCTTTTGTTTTGGCACAATACATAGTTTCTATATTGGAGTATCACAGGCAAACTTATGACTAGTTAGGAATCATTATTTTAAGATTAAGATTCGTATTTCTGTGCTTACAGTCAAATGGGTGAGTGAATGAGTGTAAGTGTGAACCACCAGGTGGTTTTTATGTAGTTAGTTGACGGGGTGTATCAGGGAGATAAGATGTTTTCTAATGGTAGTTTTGAAGGTGATGAATGTGTCTGCAGTTCTAGTTTTCAGGTAGGGTGTTCCAGATTTTAGGGACTTTGACATACATTGAATTTTTGTAAAGGTTTAGTCGGACACGGGGAATGTCGTAGAGATGTTTGTGTCTGATGTTATGCCTGTGGGTCCTGTCACAGCTATCAAGAAAGCATTTTAGGTCAAGGTTAATATTGAAATTTAAGATCCTGTAGATGTAGATTGCACAGTAGTAAGTGTGGATGTTCTGAACAGGGAGTAAGTTTAGATCTATGAATAGTGCGGGGGGGGGGGGGGTGTTGCCAGGGATAGAATTTAGTGATTATTCTTACTGCAGTTTTTTGTTGAGTCATTATTGGCTTTAGGTGTGTTGCTGCAGTTGATCCCCAAGCACAAATAGCATAGGTGAGATATGTTAAGTTGCGCAACACCTGCTCTGCTACCAAACATAATATAGTAGGTTTTGTCAGTGTTAAGTGTAAGTTTATTGGCTGTCATCCAAGTCGATATTTTGAGCAGCTCCTCGTTAACAATGGTGTTGAGGGTGGCAAAATTAGGGTGAGAGATGACATAAGTCGTGTCGTCAGCAAAGAAAATGGGTTTCAGGTGTTGGGATACGTTTGGAAGATCATTGATGTATATGAGGAAGAGCAGGGGTTCAAGGACACTTCTCTGCGGAACTCTAGTATCAGTGGCCGTGTTGATGATGCTGTGTCTTTAATGGTGACATACTGATACCTATTAGTAAGGTAGGATTTGAAATATCCAAGAGCATGGCCTCTTATACCATAATGGTCAAGTTTGTGGAGTAGGATGCCGTAGTCTACTGTGTCAAAAGCTTTTCTTAGGTCAGTAAAAATTCCTAGCGGATATTCTACTACTACTACTACTACTGCTGCTGCTGCTACTGCTACTGCTACTGTATGCTACTGCTACTGCTACTATATGCTACTGCTACTGCATGCTACTCCTACTATATGCTACTGCTACAGCTGCTGCTACTACAGCTGCTGCTACAGCTGCTGCTACAGCTGCTGCTACAGCTGCTGCTACAGCTGCTGCTGCTGCTACTGCTACAGCTGCTGCTGCTGCTGCTGCTGCTGCTGCTGCTGCTGCTGCTGCTGCTGCTGCTGCTGCTACAGCTGCTGCTGCTGCTGCTGCTATAATAATAATGATAATAATAATAGTAATAATAATAATAATACTTCCCTATATATGCCGGCTCATTCTCTTCTATTATACACATTGGTTATAATAACCATAATATTCAAAAGGGTGAAGGAGTAAGCCTGTGGAAGGCCTCGGTCAAATAACCAAAAGCTCCAGGTGTGGGTCATCACATGACTAAGACCCGCGTCAGGAAACACTTGTCCTGTTTCCTGCCATCTCTTCTGTTAGGGTGACTTGTAAATGGTCCAAGTCGGACCGAAACGTCGTTATAAGCTTTTCTTGTAGGTAAAAGGACACAAGTGCACCAACACGATATTTTATTGTGGCAACGTTTCGCTCTCCAGGAGCTTTGTCAAGATGTTCATTACTTGTACTTGTGTCCTTTGACCTTCATATTGTGAGTAATTCTACTAATATTCTTAGTTATGTTTACTAGTATTCTTAATTGTTTACTAGTATTCTTAGTTATATTTACTAGTATTCTCTCTCTCTCTCTCTGTCCCCACCTCCCGCCATCTAATCCTTTCCTTCCTTCTATATCCTCCTCCGTCTTATCCTAAGTCACGCCTTAACATTCTTTCTCCTTCAAATACCCTCTACGCTATCTCCATCCCCCATCCTTTCCCTGCCTCGTCCTCCCCTCTGTTCGTCCTCTCCATCTCATGTCTCCCTCTCCCTCTCCCTCTTCGCCACCCGTCTCCCTGTCTCCGTCCTTCCCTCCCACCTGTCAATAACAGGTCACGTGATGAATCAGTGAGGGTCGAGGGTGTAGGTGATAATCTTTACGTTTCTCATTAAAAGTCAGTCCCGGAGGGAACACCAGTCAGCCCCCTCCCCCTAAACACACACCTGGGGTGGGAGTAGTATTAGCAGCAACAGCAGTAGAAGCAGCAGCAGTAGTAGTAGTAGTAGTAGCAACAGCAGCAGCAGTAGTAGTAGTAAATACGTGCTGCTTACATATGTATATCACATAGGTCTCACAAATGCATGCTACTGACATATGTATCTCACACAAGGCTGACAAACTTTCATTGGTACAGTTTACATATGTCTGAGATTTATTGCTTGATTATTGAAGAGTTTTCTTACTTTATCATTACTTTATTAACTTTATCACTCTCATACAATTATCCAGTGTTGGTGGTGGTGTTTATTGGCCATCCTTTACTGACAAAGTTTCGCTCAGTGGGCTTTTACAGGTCACAGAGAGGTGTGACTCGATGAGATTCACTCTGTGGGCGACTCGTTGTCAGGAGAGGATCACTACCTTGTGTATATTTTGTCAAGAGCGTTGTTATATTATACCATTTATCTCCATGGTGTTCTTCATGACAAATGTTCTTATTTATATATTCTTTTATCAACATACATTTTTAAACATAATGTTTGAGTGTGTGTACACGAGACATCTTCCAGGTTTTACATTCGTTATCTCTTACCACAAACATCGCCAGCACATTTCCAGTAATAATGTCGTTAAATCTCAGTCTCGTGTAAACTGAGTCTTTTCGAGTTCTCTTTCCTCTCCCCCGTGTAAAAAAAAATGAATTGGAAGGCACTTGCACGTAGTGGTTTAACGTGTTGGTTGTTAGTGTCATGGGCGATCTTCTGTGAGGTCCCTGCTGATTCATTCTTATCACAGTCTTTACGTAACTGAGATAGAACGTGGACATATTGTGGACCTGTTTTTCTGTGCTTCTCTTTTCTAAGCCTGGAGCATAAGTGGAGGGTGTTCCGGGGATCAACGCCCCCGAGGCCCGGTCCATGACCAGGCCTAATTCGGAATTATACACGTGTGAGGGTATTCGCATTAACTTAACCTGATGCATGTTTTTATTAGTTTCACTAATAAGGTTCCTAACCTTATACTTTGTTCTGTTAATATGGCCTTTTACTGTTAAGGTAATTTAAAGCGTCTCTAATATGAGTTAATATTGAGATTTTGCCGCCGAGGTGGCTAGTTTATAATGTACCCCATATCCATCCCCTGGATGGTAGCGCAAGAACGGATGAAGGTACAAAAGGGCTAGGAACTATTCCCAAAAAGGGTTAACATAAATGCATCTGGATATATTAATGTAAACATTTTAATTCTTATCTACTTTTTTTTCAAACTATTCAAAACTGCATGAAGTTCCGTCTGGGTTTAGGAAACATTGTCAGAAAAGCCAAGTCCTGTCTCGGTGTGTGTGTGTGTTGTCGACGTCAATGTATTCTCTGACTACCACTACACATAGTCTTACCATTCCTAGCTGCTGAACCATCACAGTATACTATGTGTAACATCCCAAGTTTAGAGAGTTCTCGTCTAGTACCACCACATGTTGTTTTTAACTCTCCCGGGTCGTACATTAACTTATTAATTGACAGGGAAATTATTTTCACATCTGCATTGTTCGTTTCCTACTGTGGTGATTGTTTCTTGTTCTGTAGTGGTAAACAGTCTCGTAGCTCATTATATTTAATATTTTCATGTAATACCCAAGTCTCTGCATTGTGGTATAATGTATTGAAACATGCGTAATATCATGCAGTAGGGAACTCTGTCATTATATTAACGGGATACTATGCCAGCCTGTAGACGAGTACGATACATCTTCGACACTTGGTACCTTTATTGTCAAGCCCCTCAGGGAAGGTTCCTTGATGCTGGTGAGGGGAGAGACTCATAAAGGCACCTTAAACAGTTAAAATCTGACATAGCTATGTCTATCATGCTCCGTGGTTATATATTTTCTGAACGCACGCCCCTCCTTTGTATTGCCGAGTTTGCAGGTTCGAATAATGCTGTGGACTGAGAAATGTTTATATATATGTATGTCGTGCCAAATAGGTAAAACTTGCGATTTTGCCATAAATAGCAACGCTCTTCCTGCCGACCCTTCAAGGAAGGTTCCTTGATGTTGGTGAGGGGCTCTTGATTTAGGGAATTGGATCTGTGCTCCAGTTCCCCGAATTAAGCCTGAATGCCTTCCACATCCCCCCCCCAGGCGCTGTATAATCCTCCGGGTTTAGCGCTTCCCCCTTGGTTATAATAATAATCTTCCTGCCGAATAAAGCAAGTGAAAATAAGTGTATGCAGTAATTTCGCAAAAAATCATTCTGAACCTACAGAAAAAAAGTATATTTCATTGTGTTTGTTTATTATTAAATTATTGTAAAGGTATCTAAAATATATTTAGTTGAATTAGGCTAAATTAAATTGCGCTTGTTATAATAAGGTCAGGTAAGCTTTCTAAGGTTATTTTGGTACAAAATTATTAATTTTTACATTAACATAAATGAAAAAAAAATATATCTTTAAACGTATAAGAGAAAAATTCAGGACTTAATTTTAAATGAGTTCTTGCTAATTGATCAGTTTTACCTATTCGGCACGACACACACACACACACACACACACACACACACACACACACACACACACACACACACACACACACACACACACACACACGACATGACGGAAGGAATAGACTCTGAGGTGTCCCTGTTTGCAGATGACGTGAAGTTGATGAGAAGAATACACTCGATCGAAGACCAGGCAGAACTACAAAGGGATCTGGACAGGCTGCAGACCAGGTCCAGCAATTGGCTCCTGGAGTTCAATCCCACCAAGTGCAAAGTCATGAAGATTGGGGAAGGGCAAAGAAGGCCGCAGACGGAGTACAGTCTAGGGGGTCAGAGACTACAAACCTCACTCAAGGAAAAAGATCTTGGGGTGAGTATAACACCAGGCACATCTCCTGAAGCGCACATCAACCAAATAACTGCTGCAGCATATGGGCGCCTAGCAAACCTCAGAACAGCATTCCGACATCTTAATAAGGAATCGTTCAGGACCCTGTACACCGTATACGTTAGGCCCATATTGGAGTATGCGGCACCAGTTTGGAACCCACACCTAGCCAAGCACGTAAAGAAACTAGAGAAAGTGCAAAGGTTTGCAACAAGACTAGTCCCAGAGCTAAGAGGTATGTCCTACGAGGAGAGGTTAAGGGAAATCAACCTGACGACACTGGAGGACAGGAGAGATAGGGGGACATGATAACGACATACAAAATACTGAGAGGAATTGACAAGGTGGACAAAGACAGGATGTTCCAGAGATTGGACACAGTAACAAGGGGACACAGTTGGAAGCTGAAGACACAGATGAATCACAGGATGTTAGGAAGTATTTCTTCAGCCACAGAGTAGTCAGTAAGTGGAATAGTTTGGGAAGCGATGTAGTGGAGGCAGGATCCATACATAGCTTTAAGCAGAGGTATGATAAAGCTCACGGCTCAGGGAGAGTGACCTAGTAGCGATCAGTGAAGAGGCGGGGCCAGGAGCTCGGACTCGACCCCCGCAACCTCAACTAGGTGAGTACAACTAGGTGAGTACACACACACAGACACACACACACACAGACACACACACAGACACACACACACACACACACACACACACACACACACACACACACACACACACACACACACATACACACACACACACACCACACACACACACACACATATATATATATATATATATATATATATTATATATATATATATATATTTTATATATAATATATATATATATATATATATATATATATTATATATATGTTGTTAAATGTTCTGATTTTGTCTATCATATCTCTTACTGCACTTTCTCTTACATATTTCGTTAAATTTCTCTTGGTTCCTCGTTCACCTCCACTGTTATGGAAATGTAACGAAGAAGCGAGAACTGGGCCCTCGTTATCTCCCAGATCCTGTAAGATAACTCAAGCTCCCGTCAGCGTTGTGGAGCACTCTCTCTCTCTCTCTCTCTCTCTCTTCTCTCTCTCTCTCTCTCTCTCTCTCTTCTCTCTCTCTCTCTCTCTCTCTCCTCTCTCTCTCTCTCTTCTCTCTCTCTCTCTCTCTCTCCCCCCCTACGCGCACCAATCAACAGCATTCTTCCAGGGTTCAGCCTGATTCTGACACTGATGAAATAAATTACGTGTTGAAACTAAGTCTTCTGTGTTCCTGGTGTGGTGGTCACGAACTCACTTTACTCCCCACATCCTTTTTCTAACCCTTTCTTTCGCCACCCTTTCTCACATCATCTCTCTTTAGCGCATTTTTTTAAATCTCCCCTTCTCTTTTTCTTCTTATTCTTCTGTACGCATTCTATTTTCGTCTCTGGGAACTTTGGCCCGGCTTTTAATACTCTTGTGTACTCACCTAGTTGTACTCACCTAGTTGAGGTTGCAGGGGTCGAGTCCAAGCTCCTGGCCCCACCTCTTCAGTGATCGCTACTGGGTCACTCTCCCTGAACCATGAGCTTTATCGTACCTTTGCTTAAAGCTATGTATGGATCCTGCCTCCACTACATCGCTTCCTAAACTATTCCACTTCCTGACTACTCTGTGGCTGAAGAAATACTTGCTAACATCCCTGTGATTCATCTGTGTTTTCAGCTTCCAACTGCGTCCCCGTGTTGCTGTGTTCAGTCTCTGGAACATCCTGTCTTTGTCCACCTTGTCAATTCCTCTCAGTATTTTGTAAGTCGTTATCATGTCCCCCTTATCTCTCCTGTTCTCCAGTGTAGTCAGGTTGATTTCCCTTAACCTCTCCTCGTAGGACATACCTCTTAGCTCTGGGACTAGTCTTGTTGCAAACCTTTGCACTTTCTCTAGTTTCTTTACATGCTTGGTTAGGTATGGGTTCCAAACTGGTGCCGCATACTCCAATGTGGGCTTAACGTACACGGTGTACAGGGTCCTGAACGATTCCTTCTTAAGATGTCGGAATGCTGTTCTGAGGTTTGCCAGGCGCCCATATGCTGCAGCAGTTATTTGGTTGATGTGCGCTTCAGGAGATGTGCCTGGTGTTATACTCACCCCAAGATCTTTTTCCTTGAGTGAGGTTGGTAGTCTTTGGCCCCCTAGACTGTACTCCGTCTGCGGTCTTCTTTGCCCTTCCCCAATCTTCATGACTTTGCATTTGGTGTGTGTGTGTGTGTGTGTGTATATATATATATATATATATATATATATATATATATATATATATTATATATATATATATATATATATTATATATATATATATTATATATATATATATATTATATATATATGTGTGTGTGTTTGTGTGTATGTATGTGTGTGGTGTGTGTGTGTGTGTGTGTGTGTGTGTGTGTGTGTGTGTGTGTGTGTGTGTCGTGCCAAATAGGTAAAACTTGCAATTTTGGCTTAAATAGCAACGCTCTTGTTGCCGAATAAGGCAAGCGAAAATTTGTGTATGCAATAATTTTCCCAAAATCATTCTGACCCTAACAAAAAAATGTATTTCACTGTGTTTGTTTATTATTAAATTATTGTAAACTTATCTAAAATATATTTAGTTGGATTAGGCCAGGTATGGGTTCCAAACTGGTGCTGTATACTTCAGTATGGGTCTGATGTACACTGTATACAGAGTCCTGAACGACTCCTTGCTGAGATTTCGGAACGCTATTCTTAATTTTGCTAGTCGCTCGTATGCCGCACCAGTTATTTGGTTGATGTGTGCCTCAGGAGATGTGTTCGGTGTTATACTCACTCCAAGATCCTTTTCACTGAGTGAGGTTTGTAGTCTTTGGCTCCCTAAACTGTATTCTGTCTGCGATCTTCTTTGCCCTTCCCCGGTGTGTGTATGTATGTGTGTGTGTGTGTGTGTGTGTGTGTGTGTGTGTGTGTGTGTGTGTGTGTGTGTGTGTGTGTGTGGTGAGGATAATAAAGGGGAAAATGAGCTGGAAATAGGCATAATAAGTAATAATGATAATAATAATAATAGTAATATTATTAATAGTAATAATAATAATAATAATAATAATCGTAAATAATGACTTACATATCTTGAGACTGTCAAGAATCAATCATAATCTCGTCAAGTTCACTGCCATTGTCTGGAGCACAGGTCAGGGGAGGCCTCTTGACAGGTGCGTGTCACACGTTGACATTTGCGTGTCATACGCTGAGGGACATGCATCGAGAATGTCGACGATGATGATTACGGAAGGGGGGAAGAAACTTTTGTTTTGTACATGGATGTTGCCAAAATGATGTGATGGCAGCCTTGTGTAACAAGGTTGTGTGATGGGTTATGTTGTAACGTTGTGTTATGGGTTATGTTGTAGTGTTGTGTAGTGGGTTATGTTGTAACATTGTGTGATGGGTTATGTTGTAACATTGTGTTATGGGTTATGTTGTAACATTGTGTGATGGGTTATGTTGTAGTGTTGTGTAGTGGGTTATGTTGTAACATTGTGTGATGGGTTATGTTGTAACATTGTGTTATGGGTTATGTTGTAACATTGTGTTATGGGTTATGTTGTAACATTGTGTGATGGGTTATGTTGTAACATTGTGTGATGGGTTATGTTGTAACATTGTGTGATGGGTTATGTTGTAACATTGTGTGATGGGTTATGTTGTAACATTGTGTTATGGGTTATGTTGTAACATTGTGTGATGGGTTATGTTGTAGTGTTGTGTAGTGGGTTATGTTGTAACGTTGTGTGATGGGTTATGTTGTAGTGTTGTGTAGTGGGTTATGTTGTAACGTTTTGTAATGGGTTATGTTGTAACGTTATCAGAGATTCCATGAATTAGAGGGACTGTGTGTGATCCGCTGTGTACGTTCATTATTGCTGGTGTTGTTGCTCCTGTTACTGTTACCGTGTTGCTGTTGCTGCTACTGTGCTGCTGTTGCTCCTGCAACTGCTACCATGCTGCTGTTGCTTCTGTTACTGCTACCGTGCTGCTGTTGCTCCTGTTGCTGCTACCGCTACAGATGTTGCTCCTACCACTACTGCTATTGCTTCTGTTGCTGCTCCTGTTGCTTCTACCACTACTGCTATTGCTCCTGTTGCTGCTGCCACTGCTACTGTTTTTGCCTCTCCTCTGCTATTCCTACTCTTGTTGCTGTTGTTTCTGTTGTTGCTTCTGAATCTGCCATTACTGCAAAGATCATGATAATATATATATAACAGTAATAGTTATGATAAAAAATTGCATAGATAATTGTAATAAAAAGAATTAGATAAACCGGTGATAACAATAATAACAATAGTAATAATGACTATTAACAGTAGTGACCGTAAGAATAATAATAATATAATAACAATAGATAATAATAACATTAGTGGCAATAATAACAGCAGTAATAACAATAATAGTTATAACACTAAACAGCAATGACAATAATAATGAAAATAACTGTAATGATAATTACAGTAATGACAGTAACAGTACCGACAATATTACCAGTAATAACAATAATATTAATAACATTAATAACAGCAGACAGTAACAATCAGAATCTTCTTCTGAGTATTGTACACCAGGGTGGAGGGTTTGAAGCCAATCAGATGAGGCTTTCTCAAGGTATCGCACGGAAACCAAAATCAGCAGTGACTTTATAAAACTGGAAAAAAAAATACCTGTCCTTCCAGGAGTTGCTCCTTGAGTCTTCTAGTTATACTTCACCAGGTGCTGAGGGGCTCTTGATCTGAGGAATTGGACCTGTGCTCCGATTCCTCGAATCGAGCCGGAATACGTTTCATTTCCCAAGGGCGTTGTATGACCCCTGGAGTTTATTTCTCCCCCATTAATAATAATAATAATAAAGAAATAATAAAATAATATATATAATAAAATAATATAAACAATCATAATAATCATAATTATTATAAATATAATAATAATAATAATAATAATAATAATAATAATAATAATAAGAGTAATAGTAATAATAAAATAATATAGTTTACCAGCTTTTAAAATTTAGAGTTGATAAGATAAGGTATTCTCAAGTTATAAATGAAAATTTTGGAGTAAGGCAAAAACTAGAGTTTATGACCGGCTTTATAATAAAGTAGTTTGATAATATAATATTTAAGGGTTCACTAAACTCGCCAACCTTAAAAACGCCACAAAAACCAGAATTTGAATACAAGTTTTCTCAGTTGTATTCTGTTACAAATTCTCTACAGTCCTGTAGTAATTTTTTTCTCTAAGAAACTGTTATTCTCAAATTGTTAGGTAAAAGGACACAAGTGCAACTAAGGCAACATTTTATTGTGCCAACGTTTCCCTCTCCAGGACCTGGAGAGCGAAACGTTGCCACCATAAAATGTCGCAGTTGCACTTGTGTTCCTTTACCTAACTATTGTCCATAATTCTACCAACATTATTACAATTTTCAAATTGTCACCGACACAGTCTACTAACAGTTCAAAACTTCTAAAGTGATAAGTACAAAATTTACTCAACTCAATATTAACCCAAAAATGTATCATCAGGATACACCAGCAATTGGGGTTTGAAAGACTATTAGAAGAAGCATTCTCCAGCTATTGTGTGGAAGTCAGTCTCTGTAATAATACTGGGGAAAATTCAGTGCATTCAGCCCAGAATTACCGTCTTTTCCGGTAATTTTGGGCTGAATACAAAGTCTTAAAAAATGCAAAGTCTTGAAAAATGCAAAGTCTTAAAATACGAAGTCTTGAGAAATCAGCCTGCGCCTTATATGCTCAAGGTCAGGGTCAAGGATAGGTCTTGTGTTACACTTTAGCAGTTGTTTACTAACGTTACATTACAACTGCTTAGTAACATCGTCTTGTATGCTCGTGCGTCTTATATGCCGGAATAAACGGTAGTGGGAACCTTTCTCTATGAAGTTGATGGGAAGAAACATTAACCAAGTGCTGCTCAGAATACAACAGTTTCATGTTTATTTACTATGTTGGGAAACTGGAAAATTACAGCTTCAAGCCCAGAAATTGTGTAACATCCTGTCCATAAGATGCATCATTAAATACATTCAGAAGTATACTAAGTTATTTAACAGCCATTAACGACATTCAGAAGTATACTAAGTTATTTATCAATAAAACTAATAATGGGCCAGTAGGCCTTCTGCAGTGTTTCTCCATTCTTATGTTCTTATATTCTTATCAAGTAATAAACTTGGCAAATTAACACCTACACACTCCATTAATAATCCCAACGTTTATCTAAGTAGGATACACCAGTGTTGAAAGTTTGAAGCCGATCAGAAGAGGCATACTCAAGTTTCAGCATGGAAACCTAATCAGGGAATGATCTAAGTCAAATTGACTAGAGGGCGCCTGTGCATGCCAACAGATACAGTATATAAACATTGAAAATTTGCAGTCGATCGAATGAGGCATTCTCTTGTTATAAATGTAAACCTTGGAGGAAGGAAAAAAATAAGTTTAATTAAAGATTCCCTGGCTGTCTTCAAGAGGGAGTTGGACAAGCACCTAAGTCAGTTCCTGACCAGCCGGGCTGTGGTTCGTACTGCGTTTTGCGTGCGGCCAGCAGTAACAGCCTGGTTGACTTACGAAATCGTAATGATACGATTTCGTGAGTCATGTTGACGGCAGTGAAGGGACTTGAGCTAGAGTTCGTCACGGCCACGCTAGCTGGAGATTCGTCTGTAAAAACTTGCATTTGTGGTCACAGTGGTGCCTGTGCTAACCTTCCTATGGTATAGAAATATACCTAGTTGGACGAATCTTATTGTGGCTAGCTGGTCCAGTGGCTAACGCGACTGTCTGGAGTTTCGAGACTCTCTGACCGCGGGTTCTATCCCCGCCCGTGGTATGGTTTGACAGCCTGGTTGATCAGGCCCTGATCCATCGTGAGGCCTGGTCATGGACCGGGCCGCGGGGGCGTTGACCACCGGAACACCCTCCAGGTATACTGCCCCTTCGGTGATGCTTAATAATAATAATAATAATAATAACAGTAGCATTATAAACAACAATAAAACAGCAAGAATAACAACAATAGTAGCGAGATCACCAGCAACAACAACAAAAACAACAGTAAGTATTCCAGCCACAACGACAACGGTACAAACAATTGAACAACAGGCAACAGCTACCACGAAAAATAAACACAAATAAAAAGGAGAGACAAAAGTCAGCACTAATTAGTATATGTGAATACACAAGCAAGATATACAGCCGTGTATAAAATATTTGAAGTATATGACCAGGATAAATAAGATTAATGGAGCACTTGCTGCCACGGTTGGCACTTAGTTTAAATATTAAGTATAATATTGGACCACATTCCTGCCTTAAAAGAAACTGGTGCGGCACTTCTCAAAGTAACCATTGGCGCTTATATTGCCAGCACTTACCTGATTTATTTACCTAAATTGGATCCATCAGTAGTCTGATGCTACACTTTTCTTGGTGATACTTACACGGTGCGAGTGAAAGCTAGCTGTGTCTCTTGTTATATTCTGTTACACGGGATGGGTTTCCTCTGTTATATTCTGTTACACGGGATGGGTTTCCTCTGTTATATTCTGTTACACGGGATGGGTTTCCTCTGTATATTCTGTTACACGGGATGGGTTTCCTCTGTTATATTCTGTTACACGGGATGAGTTTCCTCTGTTATATTCTGTTACACGGGATGGGTTTCCTCTGTTATATTCTGTTACACGGGATGGGTTTCCTCTGTTATATTCTGTTACACGGGATGGGTTTCCTCTGTTATATTCTGTTACACGGGATGGGTTTCCTCTGTTATATTCTGTTACACGGGATGGGTTTCCTCTGTTATATTCTGTTACACGGGATGGGTTTCCTCTGTTATATTCTGTTACACGGGATGGGTTTCCTCTGTTATATTCTGTTACATGGGATGGGTTTCCTCTGTTATATTCTGTTACATGGGATGGGTTTCCTCTGTTATATTCTGTTACACGGGATGGGTTTCCTCTGTTATATTCTGTTACACGGGATGGGTTTCCCTGTCATATTCCATCACACAGGATGGATCACATGCACAGTGTTGAAATGTGTTAGTCTGAGCTGGAGACTTCAGTAGAGCAGTGAGGATATCGTCAAGTATTCCATTAAAAGTTCATCAGCTACGGCAACTTCAAAAACTTCCTTTCATCAGAGCTGGAGTTACTATCACTTGGGTATGACCATCTCTCAGTATGACCTATCATATACACAGCAGAAACGGAATTTTTACGGAAATATCTTTAAATTTGGAGCTGTGGCTCCTTGTTGTTTGTGTTGTAGGTACCTAGAATTTCATATTTTTGCCACCGAAGTTTCTAATTCATTGTGCACCTTATATCCATCCTTTGGAGGGTAGCGCAAGTGCACATGGGTACACAAAAGACCTAGGAACTAGGTCCCAAAAAGGTTTACAGGAATACATCTGAATTTATATCTACAGTTCACTTATTTGTTACAAACAAATTTAGGAAATTTGCTTAATATATCTGGTATATTATTACTAAGTTATCTTAACATATCACATAGGTTATTATACTATATCTATATTGCTCAGTAAGTGGACAATTAAGCACATAGTGTTCAAGATAGTGATCATAGGACTGGCTATATACTTTGCATTTTGTTTGATCATCATCTGTATGATTTTTATCAATTCTTTCATGTACTTTTATAATATCGTATGTGGTTGTCTTGTCTCCTTTTTCTTCTTCGTCAGCCATGGTGGACATCTTCAATGTCTTCAGCCTTTCCCCATACCTCTGCTTTTTTTTTTACTCTAGTAACCATTTTATAGCTCTGAATTTTCTATTTTTTATGTTGTTTTTGTGGGTGATGCAGCTGCTGGATATTCCTTCAGTTTCTTCCATTTATTTGAAAAGCATTTCCAGTTTAACAGTCAAACATATGAGTGTCTTGCAATTTTTTACATAATTTTCCAGTGACTTTTTTTTTAATAATAACTCTTAGGTCTCTCTCTCCTCTCTCTCTCTCTCTCTCTCTCTCTCTCTCTCTCTCTCTCTCTCTCTCTCTCTCTCTCTCTCTCTCTCTCTCTCTCTCTCTCTCTCTCTCTCTCTCTCTCTCTCATTCTCTCATTCTCTCATTCTCTCTCTCTCTCTCTCTCTCTCTCTCTCTCTCTCTCTCTCTCTCTCTCTCTCTCTCTCTCTCTCTCTCTCTCTCCTCTCTCTCTCTCTCTCTCTCTCTCTCTCTCTCTCTCTCTCTCTCTCTCTCTCTCTCTCTCTCTCTCTCTCTCTCTCTCTCTCTCTCTCTCTCTCTCTCTCTCTCTCTTCGATAATTCCAGTATTTTGGCACTCAAAGAATATTGAGTAGCTTAATTTCGCTTCTTCCAAATAAATTCCATGGCATTTATTTACATTAAATATCATCATCTATGCATCACGCAACTTGCTCAGTTTAACCAAGTTATCTTATAGAGATTTAGAGTCACTGTCGTTTAATTTACGTTAGTTAACCGTATTACCCGCAGACATATTCACCTTGTTGTCTTTTCCTTCTGGTAAGAGAGTCTTACTTTCTCATTGCCAAAGGCACTTGTCGATAGACACTTAGTCTTTTGTTTGTTTGTTTGTGTGTGTGTGTGTTCATCTGCATCTATATATCTGCCTACTCACCTGTTTGTGGTTGCAGGGGTCGAGTCGCAGCTCCTGACCCTGCCTCTTAACTATGGATACACCTGTGTGAAGTATAGCACGTTCCATTTAGGTCAGTTTCGACTTAACACATTTTATCCTCACATAAGAGTAAATAATAATGATAATAATATTAATAATAATAATAATTTGGACAGTTAGAGAGGATCGAACGAAATAGAATGACCTGGAGGGTGTATAATTCTGTAGTGGAAGGAAGGCGGGGTAGGGGTCGGCCTATGAAAGGTTGAGGGGGCTCCATGGGGTAAAGGAGGTTTTGTGTGCTAGAAGCTTGGACTTCCATCAAGCGTGAGTGAGCGTGTTAGATAGGAGCAAGTGGAGACGAATGGTTTTTGTGACTTGACGTGCTGTTGGAGTGTGAGCAAAGTAACATTTATAGAGGGATTCAGGGAAACCGGTTAGCCGAACTTAAGTCTGGAGGCGGGAAATACAGTGCCTGTACTCTGAAGGAGGAGTATTGATATGCTGTAGTTTTTTTAACTAGTGTAGGCACGCCTCTGGCAAGATAGTGATGGAGTGAAAGATAATGAGTTTCTTGCTTTTCGGGTCACCCTGCCTTGGTGGGAAACGGCCAATATATTAATAAAAAAAAGTAATAATAACTATATGTCAAATTAATGTATAGTCGGTAATTTGAAAGTTCATAGTATTCACGGTATTAAATTTAGGAATGATTTAAGAAACAGTGATGAAACGAGTGGTCTCGTGTAGCTTAAAGTTCAGCTAGTGATGGTATCAGAGAAATGTAACTATTTGCTTCACTTTCTACACCAGACAGAAATAGCGAAAAATATGTGTGGAATTTCGTTCGTCTTTAATGGAAGCAAACCGCTTGAGAGTCTGCCTCAAAAGCGGTCACATATTTAACACAAACGTCTATACGGTCGACCCACCACGATGATTTTCACCAGATTCCTTTCATGGCCACCCAAAACGGTGTCATTTGTGAGTTAAGAGACCTTGATTCCTTCGTACAAATCCTTTTCTGTCGCCCTTTTGTAGCACTAATGTCTAGTCCAGCCGGCCTACATCCCACTGACCACCCGCCGTCCATTTTCCATTGGCCGAACTTCCCGTTTTTTCTTGTGCTCACTTCCGCCCGTCAGCCTGTGTGTTGGCGCTTCTGTTTTGTTCACTCAACCGCTGATGCATTGTTCCTTCTCTTGTCTCTTTTTCTTGTTCCTTTTACATGTTCCTTTCTTCGCTTTTTTTTTTTAATTTTCATGTTCTTTTCACGTTCTGTGCAGCCACTAGTTAACTGCTACTGCTCCTGTTGGTGGTCGGTCTTGGAATAGTTTTTTCAGTATCAATCAAAGCTTCTAATAATAATATATCTTTATTTCTACAAGTACAAATACAAGGTGTACAGGCCTAGCTGACATCAATGACATACTACTATAGAGAAAGCCCCTTGTTACGCTGGGCATTTCGGGCAAATTAGGTCAGTTTTGCCGAAGTGTTCGCTGTTATGGTCTAAACAAGACTGATCTAGCGTTGTTGAGCTGGGCTGGAATCTGTCGAGACTTGGTGCGGTCGGTAAGATAAATCTTAGTGTTTTTTTTAAGCTTGGCTGGATAATAATAGTGTGGAAAAAGGGAATTATTGCCCGTTCAGGGTATTTATTAAGAGAAACGTTTCTCCACGAATGGCTCTTAAGTCTTAAAGAAGCCGCTTGTGAAGAAATGTTTTCTTTTAATAAATATCATGAACTGTAAATAAATGTCTTCCTCCACAGCGCGATATCACCTTGCCATTTACAGCCAGTCTGGACTGTGCTGAGTTGCGCTGGACTGGTCTAAATTTGACTGGACCAAGCGGCTTGAAGAGCCATTCACAAGTCGACCATTTCGTCATGCATTCTTGTGGCTTGAGGTGTGTGTGTTCCAGCCAGCAGCCACAATGGTCGCCCACTCATAAATAGCTGGAGTTGTCGTCTCTTAGAGATGAACTACAACCTCCTCTTTCTCTCTGGATGATGTACGCCGCGCAGCGCTGACAACTGCACTGTGGACCACTGGGAGCTGCTGCCTCTGTACTCTCTGTACTCTCAGAATTGTACCACTGGGTGATGCTGCCTCTCAGAGGTCTGTGTACTCACAGAACTGTGCCACTGGGAGGTGCTGCCTCTCACAGCTCTGTGTTCTCACATAATTGTTGACGGTTTCTTCCCTTCAGTATGGCAGTATTGATGCTGGTAAAAGGTTTCTGTCTCAAGGAACCCCAGTTACTCTTTCCTTTCTCCACTCACATATAATTGTCTCCCATTCCCCCGGTGCTGTGTTGGTTTTATTTAATAATACTTGATAATACTAAACCAAAATCGAAATTTAAAAAAAATGGGAAGGGATATTATACAAAATTTATCTGAAGGAATGTAAAAAAAATGAGTTCTTGTATATTAACAATAATTGTTTTAATTGTTTCATAGATAAGAAGCTATTAGTGCAAAAGTTCGAATAACTTTCGCGAGAAACGCAAACAGAGAAAGACTTGCCTAGCCATCTTCGCCTCAGAATTTAAACATCTAAGCAGACAAGTGAAGAAATAATGGACAAATACCAATTGTCAACAAGACACCAAATAATCCTCAAAAAAATATTTATGCTTCACAGCTTAGATATCATCGTGCCTAATTTAAAGGTTTCTATAACTTGAACTTTGAAAAATCGTAGAAACAAGATTTAATCAACAAAATATGGCTTGATTTATGTACTGTTTTTGAAAAATGACAAAAAATTGTATTTTCTTTTTATTTTCCTGCCATAACGTCCAGTGTGGCAGACACAAGAAACATCACGTAACTGAAAACCATCAGTATGCTAAACTGACGGAAGTACTTGTGAGCAAGACTAAGACTAGCTACTACTACATCAGTCTGTTTCATGGTGTCATTATCATCGCCATCTCTCTCTCTCTCTCTCTCTCTCTCTCTCTCTCCCTCCCTCACCATCTAGCCTTCCATCCTTCTCAGGTGGTTGACCTCCCAGGTGGGTGGGTGGTTGGGTGTAAAGGTCAGGTCAGGTCACGTGTACGCCCAATTGGTTATGGATCCAGCTTACAGGAGACGACTCTCTTAATCCGCATGCGCGCGTGCGTGCACAGTGCGCACGCACACACACACACACACACACACACACACACACACACACGCACACGCACACGCACACGCACACGCACACACACACACACACACACACACACACACACACACACACACACACACACACACACACACACGCACACGAGTTCCTCACAAGAGGTTAATGCAAAAGCTAGAGGATCAGGCACGCATAACAGAAAAGGCACTGCAATGGATCAGAGAATATCTGACAGGGAGCCAACATCGAGTCATGGTACGTGACGATGTGTCAGAGTGGGCGCCAGTGACGAGCGGGGTTGCACAGGGGTCAATCCTAGGACCTATGGTGTTTTTGGTATATGTGAATGGCATGACGGAAGGGATACACTCAGAAGTGTCCCTGTTTGCAGATGATCTGAAGTTAATGAGGAAAATTAAATCGGATAAGTATCAGGCAGGACTACAAAGAGACCTGGGCAGGCTACGAGCCTGGTCCAGCAACTGGCTCCTTGAATTTAACCCCGCCAAATGCAAAGTCATGAAGATCGTGGAAGGGCAAAGAAGACTGCAGACAGAGTATGATCTAGGTGGCCAAAGACTGCAAACCTCACTCAGGGAAAAAAATCTTGAGATGAGTATAATACCGAACACATTTCCTGAGACGCACGTCAACCAGATAACTGCTGCGGCATATGGGCGCCTGGCAAACCTAAGTATAGCGTTCCGGTACCTCAGTAAGGAATCGTTCAAGACTCTGTACACCGTGTACATCAGGCCCATACTGGAGTATGCAGCACCTGTTTGGAATCCACACCTGGTCAAGCATGTCAAGAAATTAGAAAAATTTGCAAAGGTTTGCAGCAAGACTAGTTTCAGAGCTAAGGGGATTGTCCAATTAAGAAATGTTAAGGGCAATCGGCCTGTCAACACTGGAGGACTGGAGGATTAGGGGAGACATGATAACAACATATAAAATACTGCGAGGAATTGACGGTGGACAAAAACAGGATGTTTCAGAGATGGGATATAGAAACAAGTGGGTCACAATTGGAAATTGAAGACTCCGAGGAGTCAAAGGGATGTTAGGAATTATTTCTTCAGTCATAGAGTTGTCAGGAAGTGGAATAGTCTGGCAAGTAACGTAGTGGAGGCAGGAACCATATTTAGTTTAAAGACGAAGTTTGATAAGCTCATGGAGCAGGGAGAGAGAGGACCTAGTAGCGATCAGTGAAGAGGCAAGGCCAGGAGCTATGACTCGACTCCTGCAACTACAAATAAGTAAGTACACACTTGGAAACTGAAAAATACATGAAGTTAAAAAAATGACCAATTCTTGATATGTATAAGATCGAGTTGCCCTGGTGAGTATTTGACCAAATTCCTTCAAGAACTTGGATGAGTCTCCCATGAGCCGAGAGTCTCTCTCGACCATCTGTGAGAACAAACTTGTAATCAAGAACATGTTTCTCGTATCAGGGGTGACATGTCCAGTGGTACTGGGCACCTGATGTTCCAAGCACTAGACTATCGGGCGTTCGATTCCCGACCAGTAGCGCTAATTTTACTTGCCTAACACGACTCGTTCGTGGATGCATTCATAAATATATATTTCTTGCCGAATAGGTCAAACTTGCGATTTTGGCTTAAATGTCAACGCTCTTCTTGCCTAATAAGGCAAGCGAAAATTTGTGTATGCAATAATTTCGCAAAAATCATTCTGAATCTAACGAAAAAAAAATATATTATAAAATAATTTGTTTATTATTAAATTATTGTAAACATCTAAAATATATTTAGTTGGATTATGCTAAATTAAATTGCGCTTGTTAAAGTAAGGTTAGGTAAGTTTTCTAAGGTTCTTCTGGTACAAAATTATTAATTTTTACATTAGCACAAATGAAAAAAAGTCTTGCAACGTATAAGGGAAAATTTTAGAAAGGATTTAATTTTAAATGAATTATTGCAAATTGACCAATTTTACCTATTCGGCATGACACGGTATATATATATATATATATATATATATATATATATATATAATATATATATATATATATATATATATATATATATGTATGTATGTATGTATGTATGTATGTATGTATGTCGTACCGAATATGTAAAACTGGTCAGTTAGCAAGAACTCATTTAAAATTAAGTCCTTTCTAAAATTTTCTCTTATACGTTTAAAGATATATTTTTTCATTAATGTTAATGTAAAAAAATTTTAATTTTGCTCGAAAAGAATCTTAAAAAACTTACATAACCTTATTATAATAAGAACAATTTATTTTAGCCTAACTCAACTAAATATATTTTAGATTTTTTACAATAATTTAATACTAAACAAACACAGTGAAATACATTTTTTCGTTAGGTTCAGAATAATTTTGGCGAAATTATTGCCTACACAAATTTTCGCTTGTCCTATATGGCAAGATGAGCGTTGCTATTTAAGCCAAGATCGCAAGTTCTGCATTAACATTCATGAAAAAAATATATCTTTAAACGTATAAGAGAAAATTTCAGAAAGGTCTTAATTTTAAATGAGTTCTTGCTAATTGACCAGTTTTACATATTCGGCACGATATATATATATATATATATATATATATATATATATATATATATATATATATTTATATATATATATATATATATATATATATATATATTATATATATATATATATATATATATATATGTGTGTGTGTGTGTGTGTGTGTGTGTGTGTGTGTGTGTGTGTGTGATGAATGGTTTGAAAAACCGACATGTTGAAGATTGAGACACTTATGCAACATATGGGAATCTTTATTCAGGAAACGTTTCGCCACACAGTGGCTTCATCAGTCCGATACAAAGTAGAAAGGCGTAAGGAGAGGAGGAGTTTGAGGTAATCAGACCCTCAGCCTGGAGTCGATGTGTTCAGTCCATCAATCTTGTAGAATGTACATTCTACAAGATTGATATATATATATATATATATATATATATATATATATATATATATATATATATATATATATATATTATATATATATATATATATATATATATATATATATATATATCGAAGACACCAAACAGCGAAGCAGGATAACCACAGTTATTGCTGGGTATACAGACCTCACTGTGTAGCAGGATAACCACAGTGAGTGCTGGGTATACAGACCTCACTGTGCAGCAGGATAACCACAGTGAGTGCTGGGTATACAGACCTCACTGTGCAGCAGGATAACCACAGTGAGTGCTGGGTATACAGACCTCACTGTGCAGCAGGATAACCACAGTGAGTGCTGGGTATACAGACTTCACTGTGCAGCAGGATAACCACAGTGAGTGCTGGGTATACAGACCTCACTGTGCAGCAGGATAACCACAGTGAGTGCTGGATATACAGACCTCACTGTGCAGCAGGATATCCACAGTGAGTGCTGCGTACACAGACCTCACTGTGCAGTAGGATACCCACAGTAAGTGCCGGGTACACAGACCTCGCTCAGTGTGGTCCACTTAATCTAGCTATTAAAAAGTTTTACTTGGGGAAGGACAGGGATTTTCCAGGTTCCTGAGTGACTATATTGATCTGCAGATTAAACGTTGTTTTGAGGTGAGGGCGTTCGTGGGAGGCCGGAGGAGGAGGAGGAGGAGGGCAGAAAGAGAAGGTGGGAGAAAAGGAGGAGGGCGAGGCGGAGGAAAACAGGAGAAAAAAAGAGGAGGTGGACGAGGAAGAAGGGAAGGAGGAGGAGGTAGAGGAAGAGGAGATGATTAGCAGCAACATTTCCTCTCCCTCCTGCTGCTCCTCCGTTTTCTCCTCCTCCTTCTCATCTCCTCCTCCTCCTCCTCCTCCTCACCACCACTGTCTGTCTGTCAGGACAGGTCGTAACTTAACAATGGAACAATTTGCCTATTACATTTCGCGATGACTTTGGTGAGTAGGATTTGTGGTGCTGTTTTGAAAACATTGGAATTCCTGAGGGTAGGAAGGAGCGAGACGGGTGGAAATGATGGTGGGAAGGAGCAAGATTGGTGGAAATGATGGTGGGAAGGAGCGAGACTGGTGGAAATGATGGTGGGAAAGAGCAAGATTGGTGGAAATGATGGTGGGAAGTTGAAATAGGAAGGAGTGAAAAGGATGGAATAAAAGGCGGAGAGGAAGGAAATTCTATGAAATCTTGAGAGGTCTGCCCAGGGAAGCATGATGTAGCGAGAGAGAGGATGAGGTAAGTGGGATGGAGAGGGAAGGATTAAGGTTAATAGGATGGTGTAGGAGGGATAGGTCGAGGTTAAGAAATTGAGGAGAGAAGAAGGGAGGGGTGGATTAAGGTTAAGTTGAGATGGGAGGAGGAAGGGAGAGTAAGGTAAGAGGTGTGTGAGAGAGAGAGAGAGAGAGAGAGAGAGAGAGAGTGAGAGAAGAGGAGGAGGAGAAGGAGGAAGAGGAAGAAGAAATATCAGGAAAGAAAGTGAAGCAGTGAGTGACTTCTTATAAACTGAGCTCCACATGATGTTTACACCAAGGTGTATGTGTTGACTGGTGTCTTCAACATTCTCATCAACATTAAGACTGCCTTACTGCCATGGCTGAGAGGAAATATTTGATGGTTAACAGGATGTATTTGATGATTAAGAAAGAATTCTTGAGAATTGTACAGAGAAAGAACCTGGGATTCATCTCACACTCATTAAAACCCACTGATATAGCCCCTCCACAATGGTGGTAGCAAAGAAAATACTAATAACCCTGACGTTCCACATTATCATTACTTTTGAGAGGGTTTCAAGAGGCAACATTGCCATTCATATGGGATGGCAGCAGCTGCATAACCCAGGGCAGCATAGATTCAGAACTGGTAACTACTGTTTCGTAATTGTTGAACACATTGTGACATGATCTTGGGTGCGCTGGAAGACAAGCTACAGACAGATATAGTGTACACAGACTTTGCAAAAGCCTTCAATAAATGCGACTATGAGGTAATTGCGTACAGAGTACGTGTAATGGAAGTAACCGGAAGGTTACTAAGAGAACCTAAAGAAATCAGGAGCTGCTACAGTGAAAAGTTCTGTTTTCCAACCAAGTCACAATTCTCGCCCCCACTTCTCTTACTCATTCTCATGTCTGATATTGAACGAGGACATAAACCAAAGTGACTACAAGTAATCTACAGGTATTGCAATCTGTCACTTGAAGGAGACTTTGTCTAGCCTTCTGTGAGACACTGTAGTGAAACATCTCATTCTTATACCGTGGTTCATCATATGATTGGGATCATGGAATGGTTCATCATACGACTAGAGCCACGGGGTGGTTCATATGACTGGGACCATGGAGTGGTTTATAATGTAACTGGGACCATGGAGGGGTTCACATGATTCGGATCATGGAGTGGTTCATCGTATGACTGGAACCATTGAGTAGTTCATGATATGAGTTGAATCACTGAGTGGTTCATCATATGACTGGGACCATGGAGTGGTTCATCATGTGACTGGGATCCGTGTCAGGAAGACATTTTTTCCCACTTGTGCTGACAAACAAAATAATGTACCACCATTTCCTGGCCAGCCTCGCCTGATATATCTACCCTGTGTTTACCTCACATGTCAAGTTTGTTGACATTCTGATGCACAGCTGATCGTCAGCTGATGGTGAGTCACTCAGTACCCCATGAGGGAAACTTCCCGACCCTAGTGGTCTCCCCATCAAAAGCTTCCTACCCCTTCAAAAGGGGGCTACCATTTTTTGGGGGAGGGGGCCCACCCAAACAGCTTCTTCTCGCTCATTGCTTTTGCCCTCATCTGATAAATGTGTGAGAACGAGGAATGATGATATATCTGTTTCCATTGTCACGCTCTACCCACTCACAGTATTTACCCTGGGAGGTTATGACTGCGTACTGATCTCCAGGGGACACACACACACACACACACACACACACACACACACACACACACACACACACACACACACACACGCACACGCACACGCACACGCACACGCACACGCACGCACACGCACGCACACGCACACACACACACACACACACACACACACACACTCACACACACTCACACACGCACACGCACACACATACACAGAGGATGGTTAAAGGAGACATGATAACGACATACAAAATACTGCGTGGAATAGACAAGGTGGACAGAGACAGGATATTCCAGAGAGGGGACACATCAACAAGGGGTCACACTCGGAAGTTGAAGACTCAGATGAGTCAAAGGGATGTTCGGAAGTATTTTTTTCAGTCATAGAGTAGTCAGGAAGTGGAATAGTCTAGCAACTGATGTAGTGGAGGCACAAACCATACATAGCTTTAAGACTAGGTATGATAAAGCTCATAGAGCAGGGAGAGAGAGGACCTAGTAGCGTTCAATAAAGAGACGGGGCCAGGAGCTGAGTCTCGACCCCTGCAACCACAATTAGGTGAGTACAGAGAGAGAGAGAGAGAGATAGTAGAGGTATGATAAAGCTCATGAAACAAGGAGAGTGACCTAAATAGCGACAGTGAAGAGGCGAGGCCAGAAGCTGTGACTCGACCCGTGCAACTACAACTAGGCGAGCACATATACTAAAAGAATTGAACTTGACTGATTTAGAACTAAGAGAGACATTATGGCACATATAAGATTCAATTTATTGAGTTATCCTAGGTTAAATTATGTATAATTTACTGTTTAAAAACATTGTTGGGGTTTAAAAGTCTGTGAGGCCTAAATAAGATTAACTCGCTTTTTTTTTTTTTACACAGGGTTTGACAAGGTTAAGGATCCCTAGCTTTATTGACAACTATTTACAGGTTAAGGATTCCTAACTTTATTGGCAAGCTAAGAGCTGTTACCTACATCAGCTCATTTGAAAGCATTTTTATTGTTATGAGACATACAAGTAGGGAACAGGATGAAGTTGGAGCCATCTGTGGGCCAGCATTTTCATTTGATCAACTGACGTTATCTCGTTGACATCATTATGCTGTACGAATGTGTTCCATACTCGAGTCATCCTGGGTATATATGATCTCAGATGGAGTGATGTTCTGGAGAAGGGTACAGCCAGAGTGAAGTTGCTGCTTTCTGCCCGTCTTGTGGCATAAAAGCTTGTTTTACGCTGTCCTCGAAGTGGATCCAAGTGTGGTACTTTGACAATATTGGCCTTGTACATAACAGTAAGGCCACCCACATCCCTCTTATGTTGAAGGCTCTGCTGAAATGACAGATCTATCCAGGATGGGTCCAGGCGAGAGATGAGACGTCTTGCTCTGTTCTCTACTCTGTCAAGCAGTCGCAGATGAGTCTCTTTCTCTCTCTCTCTCTCTCTCTCTCTCTCTCTCTCTCTCTCTCTCTCTCTCTCTCTCTCTCTCTCTCTCTCTCTCTCTCTCTCTCTCTCTCTCTCTCCCCTCCCTCCCTCCCTCCCTCCCTCCCTCCACTGCACCTCACAGTTGATGAGGTTTGCTGGTACACCTCATCTCTAAATGAACTATTGTAAGGATTCTTACGTCGTGGATTGAGATTTTAAAGAGAGCCAGAGATGTGGGCGAGCCAGGGTCTTACTGGAGAGAGAGAGAGAGAGAGAGAGAGAGAGAGAGAGAGAGAGAGAGAGAGAGAGAGAGAGAGGGAGAGAGAGAGAGAGAGAGTTAGAATGGGATGCGTGTGTGTTCTGGCTAAAAATCTTACATTATACATATTTACAGGTAGAGGGAGTATGGAAGTATCGGATAATTGGATTAAACGTGTGTAACTTCGCACAACTCCATTGCCATGATGAACAAAACCCCAAACCATGATTCTGACTTAACAAGACCCCACCATAACCCTAACTTAGCAATTACCATGAACAAGACCCCATCATAGCCCTAACTTAGTAATTACTATGACCCCACCATAGCTCTAACTTAGTAATTACCATGAACAAGACCTCGCCATAACCCTAACTCATCAGAGTTATAGTCTCCTGTAGAGTGCTATGAGCCCCAGTTAACCGTTTACTGCTAGGAAGGTGATCAGGGGGCAGCAGGTGCGAGGTGGTTCACCAATACATTGAATAATACCCAGGAATAGAACCCAGGTCCTTGCGGCTTTGTGCTGAACATTCCGAGTCTCTGTCTCTGTCTCTCTCTCTCTCTCTCTCTCTCTC
>NC_069474.1:16894303-16911803 GCF_026875155.1 Cherax quadricarinatus | reverse complement strand
TTTGCTGATGACACCAAAATAGGCCGCCCAATTCATTCTAATGAGGACACTAGAGCACTCCAGGATGATTTGAATAGACTGATGCAATGGTCGGAGAAGTGGCAGATGCAATTTAATATAGACAAATGCAAAGTTCTAAATGTTGGACAGTTAAATAACCATGCCACATATAAACTAAATAATGTATATCATAATACTACTGATTGCGAAAAGGATTTAGGAGTTCTGGTTAGCATTAATCTAAAACCAAGACAACAGTGCATTAGTGTTCGCAATAAAGCTAACAGAATTCTTGGCTTCATATCTAGAAGTATAAATAATAGAAGTCCTCAGGTTGTTCTTCAACTCTATATATCCTTGGTTATGCCTCATTTAGACTATGCTGCTCAGTTCTGGTCACCGTATTACAGAATTGATATAAATGCTCTGGAAAACGTACAGAGGAGGATGACAAAGATGATCCCATGTATCAGAAATCTTCCCTATGAGGATAGACTGAGGGCCCTGAATCTGCACTCTCTTGAAAGGCGTAGAATTAGGGGGGATATGATCGAGGTGTATTAATGGAAAACAGGAATATATAAAGGGGATGTAAATAGCGTGCTGAAAATTTCCAGCCAAGACAGGACTCGCAGCAATGGTTTCAAGTTGGAAAAAATCAGATTCAGGAAGGATATAGGAAAGCACTGGTTTGGTAATAGAGTTGTGGATGAGTGGAACAAGCTCCCGAGTACAGTTATTCAGGCTAAAACGTTGTATAGTTTTAAAAATAGGTTAGATAAATACATGAGTGGGTGTGAGTTGGACCTGACTAGCTTGGGCTACCAGGTCTGGTGCAGTGCTCCATCCTTGAGTGGAGGTGACCAGACTGGGTGGGTCATTGGGCTAATCCGGGGGGGGGCCATTGGTCTAATTCGGGGGGGGGGAGGACATGGACCTGCTCCGCATGGGTCAGTAGGCCTGTTGCAGTGTTCCTTCTTTCTTATGTTCTTATGTTTCTTATGTTCATTCTTTATTACTGCATCTGATATTCCTATGTGGAATAAACCGTTGTATTCCATTATCATATACACTTTCAAAACTCTATGTACACATTATTTATATCTGTTCCTTGTAGTACAATGTTCCATTAAGCTTCTCTAAAATACCCTTGTAAAATATTGTAATTCTCTTTTTTATAATTTCATCGTTCCTCTTTATGACTCTCTTCTTCATATTTTTATATTTCACTGTATATATTGTTTCCAGTAGAACATGATCACTCTCTCCAAGTTTAAGTTGGTTATATTCAAAATTTTCTCAGGTGTTCTAGTAATATTGAGTGTGATGAATGGTTTGAAAAACCGACAAGTTGAAGATTGAGACACTTATGCAGCATATGGGAATCTTTATTCAGGAAACGTTTCGCCACACAGTGGCTTCATCAGTCCAATACAAAGAGGAAGGCGTAAGGAGAGGAGGAGAATGAGGTAATCAGTCCCTCAACCTGGAGTCGATGTGTTCAGTCCATCAATCTTGTAGAATGTACAGCATAGGGCCGTAGACGTGGCTTATATACTGTAGTGAGGTGACGTGAAGCAGATGGAGGCGGGGGTCATAGTGGTACCATCCACTAGTCGAAGTAGGTCTTCGTCCAAAGGTTGAACAAGTGTTGAAGAATTCTTTGTAACAAGACCCCATGATGCTGCCGTGTCTGACAGTTGTGATGAATGGTTTGAAAAACCGACAAGTTGAAGATTGAGACACTTATGCAGCATATGGGAATCTTTATTCAGGAAACGTTTCGCCACACAGTGGCTTCATCAGTCCAATACAAAGAGGAAGGCGTAAGGAGAGGAGGAGAATGAGGTAATCAGTCCCTCAACCTGGAGTCGATGTGTTCAGTCCATCAATCTTGTAGAATGTACAGCATAGGGCCGTAGACGTGGCTTATATACTGTAGTGAGGTGACGTGAAGCAGATGGAGGCGGGGTCATAGTGGTACCATCCACTAGTCGAAGTAGGTCTTCGTCCAAAGGTTGAACAAGTGTTGAAGAATTCTTTGTAACAAGACCCCATGATGCTGCCGTGTCTGACAGTTGTGATGAATGGTTTGAAAACCGACAAGTTGAAGATTGAGACACTTATGCAGCATATGGGAATCTTTATTCAGGAAACGTTTCGCCACACAGTGGCTTCATCAGTCCAATACAAAGAGGAAGGCGTAAGGAGAGGAGGGGAATGAGGGAATCAGTCCCTCAACCTGGAGTCGATGTGTTCAGTCCATCAATCTTGTAGAATGTACAGCATAGGGCCGTAGACGTGGCTTATATACTGTAGTGAGGTGACGTGAAGCAGATGGAGGCGGGGTCATAGTGGTACCATCCACTAGTCGAAGTAGGTCTTCGTCCAAAGGTTGAACAAGTGTTGAAGAATTCTTTGTAACAAGACCCCATGATGCTGCCGTGTCTGACAGTTGTGATGAATGGTTTGAAAACCGACAAGTTGAAGATGAGACTCTTATGCAGATATGGGAATCTTTATCAGGAAACGTTTCGCCACACAGTGGCTTCATCAGTCCAATACAAAGAGGAAGGCGTAAGGAGAGGAGGAGAATGAGGTAATCAGTCCCTCAACCTGGAGTCGATGTGTTCAGTCCATCAATCTTGTAGAATTACAGCATAGGGCCGTAGACGTGGCTTTTATACTGTAGTGAGGTGACGTGAAGCAGGTGGAGGCGGGGTCATAGTGTTACCATCCACTAGTCGAAGTAGGTCTTCGTCCAAAGGTTGAACAAGTGTTGAAGAATTCTTTGTAACAAGACCCCATGATGCTGCCGTGTCTGACAGTTGTGATGAATGGTTTGAAAAACCGACAAGTTGAAGATTGAGACACTTATGCAGCATATGGGAATCTTTATACAGGAAACGTTTCGCCACACAGTGGCTTCATCAGTCCAATACAAAGAGGAAGGCGTAAGGAGAGGAGGAGAATGAGGTAATCAGTCCCTCAACCTGGAGTCGATGTGTTCAGTCCATCAATCTTGTAGAATGTACAGCATAGGGCCGTAGACGTGGCTTATATACTGTAGTGAGGTGACGTGAAGCAGATGGAGGCGGGGTCATAGTGGTACCATCCACTAGTCGAAGTAGGTCTTCGTCCAAAGGTTGAACAAGTGTTGAAGAATTCTTTGTAACAAGACCCCATGATGCTGCCGTGTCTGACAGTTGTGAATAAAGATTCCCATATGCTGCATAAGTGTCTCAATCTTCAACTTGTCGGTTTTTCAAACCATTCATCACAACTGTCAGACACGGCAGCATCATGGGGTCTTGTTACAAAGAATTCTTCAACACTTGTTCAACCTTTGGACGAAGACCTACTTCGACTAGTGGATGGTACCACTATGACCCCGCCTCCATCTGCTTCACGTCACCTCACTACAGTATATAAGCCACGTCTACGGCCCTATGCTGTACATTCTACAAGATTGATGGACTGAACACATCGACTCCAGGTTGAGGGACTGATTACCTCATTCTCCTCCTCTCCTTACGCCTTCCTCTTTGTATTGGACTGATGAAGCCACTGTGTGGCGAAACGTTTCCTGAATAAAGATTCCCATATGCTGCATAAGTGTCTCAATCTTCAACTTGTCGGTTTTTCAAACCATTCATCACAACTGTCAGACACGGCAGCATCATGGGGTCTTGTTACAAAGAATTCTTCAACACTTGTTCAACCTTTGGACGAAGACCTACTTCGACTAGTGGATGGTACCACTATGACCCCGCCTCCATCTGCTTCACGTCACCTCACTACAGTATATAAGCCACGTCTACGGCCCTATGCTGTACATTCTACAAGATTGATGGACTGAACACATCGACTCCAGTTGAGGGACTGATTACCTCATTCTCCTCCTCTCCTTACGCCTTCCTCTTTGTATTGGACTGATGAAGCCACTGTGTGGCGAAACGTTTCCTGAATAAAGATTCCCATATGCTGCATAAGTGTCTCAATCTTCAACTTGTCGGTTTTTCAAACCATTCATCACAACTGTCAGACACGGCAGCATCATGGGGTCTTGTTACAAAGAATTCTTCAACACTTGTTCAACCTTTGGACGAAGACCTACTTCGACTAGTGGATGGTACCACTATGACCCCGCCTCCATCTGCTTCACGTCACCTCACTACAGTATATAAGCCACGTCTACGGCCCTATGCTGTACATTCTACAAGATTGATGGACTGAACACATCGACTCCAGGTTGAGGGACTGATTACCTCATTCTCCTCCTCTCCTTACGCCTTCCTCTTTGTATTGGACTGATGAAGCCACTGTGTGGCGAAACGTTTCCTGAATAAAGATTCCCATATGCTGCATAAGTGTCTCAATCTTCAATATTGAGTGTGTTGCTGCCTCTTATTCTTGTCGCTTCATTTATATGTTGCTGCATTAGAAAACCTGTTATTATATCGCCTCTTATTCTTGTCGCTTCATTTATATGTTGCTGCATTAGAAAACCTGTTATTATATCGAGGAAATCTGTTGACCTTTTATTTGCATTTTCAGCCTCATAAGCTGCACACTTAATTTATTTATAAAATCCTCAAGTACAATAAATTCTTCTCTTCACGGTCACTTGTTATCAGTAGATCACTAAGGACATTATGTAATACCTCAGTTATCTTCTGGAATTCTTTAGCTAATACAACCTAGCGAATTTTACAACTGTCTTCAGTCTTAGATTTATATCTTCCAGACCTTTCCTCCTCTTCTCTAAGCTTTTATTGACACCTTCAGAAATACTCTGTGGTAGCTGCACCTGCTGTTGTAATTCTGTGTTATACTTAAGGATTCCTGCATAACTGTCTTCTAATTTAATTTTAATTTCCTTCTCAATATTATTCTTATTTTTTTTAGAGAATATCTTATTTATGTCCTCTCTCTCTCTTCCTCATTACTCCAGCTTACTCATCTTATGTCTAATGTATTTGCTGTAAGGAGGCTGTTAAAATTTCTATTTTATTTTATTAAAGTTGCATTTTCGTTATTTAATTTCTCTAATAATCCTTCTTGCCTTACCTGGTTATATATATTTGCAATCAATCTGTCCATTCATGCAATAGTATCGTTGTGTGCGAGTGTATCAGTACAGCTGTGTTTACACCGTGTATCCTTCACTATACTGTCAATAAAAGCATCACTGTACTGTTGTGATACTGTTTCTTTTTAATATGTACGTTATTCTTACCCAGGAAAATGTAACACATTAATAATTCTTTGTATTTCCTGGGAGGGGGGGAGAGGGGACACCACTTGCATAAAACTCTGCACTAACTATACAACAAAACAGATACAGTCCCTTTTATCCCAGGATGAGGGGGGCTGGCGGGTGTTGTTAGGTAAGACACATATGCAACAGTTAGGTATCTTTATTATGAAACGTTTCGCCTACACAGTAGGCTTCTTCAGTCAAGTACAGGGGCTGGCGGGTGTTAACATTTTTGTCAAAGGCACTTGTCGATAAGACACTTTGTCTATTCGGTGTTTTTGTGTGTGTGTGTGTGTGTGTGTGTGTGTACTCACCTATTTGTGGTTGCAAGGGTCGATTCACAGCTCCTGGCCCTGCCTTTTCGCTAGTCGCTGCTCCATGAGCTTTATCGTGTGTGTGTTGTTAATTACCAGTTGTCAGAAGCACTTGTCGATAGACACGTGTGTGTGTGTGTGCGTGTAGGGGGGTGCATTCGTGCGTGCATGCGCGCGTGCGTGCGTGAGCAGTTACCTAATTGCAATTACCAGTTCGTGTCTAGAGGAGCAGTTAAGCTTGTGGTGTTTCTCTATATTTATCATAATTAGTGCTGAACTTGGCAAAAGTTGCTTCACTTCAGCTTTCTCCACGAGGTCACTCCACTCGTCACCTGCTTTATTTATACCAAAAACTGGCACCCTGCACTGGGTTGTTGCTTTTTTTTTTGCATAGTCTTTTCAGTAGATGTAGAGAGTGTGTTTGTGGCTCTCATCATTGAGGTCGTGGGATCAAAACCCTGGCCGGTGAGGGAAGGGACAGGTGAGGAAGGGGACAAGTGAGGGAGGGGGAAGTGAGGGAAGGGGCAAGTGAGGTTGGGGACAGGTGAGGGAGTGGGCAGGTGAGGGAGGGGGCAGGTGAGGGAGGGGGCAGGTGTAGGAGGGGACAGGTGAGAGAGGGGGCAGGTGAGGGACTGGGCAGGTGAGGCAGCGGGCAGGTGAGGGAGGGGGAAGTGAGGGAAGGGGCAAGTGAGGTTGGGGACAGGTGAGGGAGTGGGCAGTGAGGGAGGGGGCAGGTGAGGGAGGGGGCACGTGTAGGAGGGGACAGGTGAGAGAGGGGGCAGGTGAGGGAGTGGACAGGTGAGGGAGGGGGCAGGTGAGGGAGGGGACAGGTGAGGGAGTGGGCAGGTGAGGGGGGCAGGTGAGGGAGGGGAAAGTGAGGGAAGGGGCAAGTGAGGTTGGGGACAGGTGAGGGAGTGGGCAGGTGAGGGAGGGGCAGGTGAGGGAGGGGGCAGGTGTAGGAGGGGACAGGTGAGAGAGGGGGCAGGTGAGGGAGTGGGCAGGTGAGGGAGGGGGCAGGTGAGGGAGGGGCAGGTGAGGGAGGGGGAAGTGAGGGAAGGGGCAAGTGAGGTTGGGGACAGGTGAGGGAGTGGGCAGGTGAGGGAGGGGGCAGGTGAGGGAGGGGGCAGGTGTAGGAGGGGACAGGTGAGAGAGGGGCAGGTGAGGGAGTGGGCAGGTGAGGGAGTGGGCAGGTGAGGGAGGGGGCAGGTAAGGGAGGGGACAGGTGAGGGAGAGGGCAGGTGAGGGAGGGGACAGGTGAGGGAGGGGACAGGTGAGGGAGGGGACAGGTGAGGGAGAGGGATAGATGAGGGAGGGGACAGGTGAGGGAAGGGACAGGTGAGGGAGGGGACAGGCGAGGGAGAGGGACAGGTGAGGAAGAGGGACAGGTGAGGGAGGGGACAGGTGAGGGAGGGGACAGTGAGGGAAAGGGACAGGTGAGGGAGAGGGACAGATGAGGGAGGGGACAGGTGAGGGAGGGGACAGGTGAGGGAGAGGGACAGATGAGGGAGGGGACACGTGAGGGAGGGGACAGGTGAGGGAGAGGGACAGATGAGGGGGACAGGTGAGGGAGGGGACGGGTGAGGGAGAGGGACAGATGAGGGAGGGGACAGGTGAGGGAGAGGGACAGATGAGGGAGGGGACAGGTGAGGGAGGGGACAGGTGAGGGAGAGGGACAGATGAGGGAGGGGACAGGTGAGGGATGGGACAGGTGAGGGAGAGGGACAGATGAGTGAGGGGACAGGTGAGGGAGAGGGACAGATGAGGGAGGGGACAGGTGAGGGACGGGACAGGTGAGGGAGAGGGACAGATGAGGGAGGGGACAGGTGAGGGAGAGGGACAGATGAGGGAGGGGACAGGTGAGGGACGGGACAGGTGAGGGAGAGGGACAGATGAGGGAGGGGACAGGTGAGGGAGAGGGACAGATGAGGGAGGGGACAGGCGAGGGAGGGAGAGGGGCAGATGAGGGAGGGGACAGGTGAGGGAGGGGACAGATGAGGGAGGGGACAGGTGAGGGAGGGGGACAGGTGAGAGGAGAGGGACAGATGAGTGAGGGGACAGGTGAGGGAGAGGGACAGATGAGGGAGGGGACAGGTGAGGGAGGGGACAGGTGAGGGAGAGGGACAGATGAGGGAGGGGACAGGTGAGGGAGAGGGACAGATGAGGGAGGGGACAGGCGAGGGAGGGGACAGGTGAGGGAGAGGGGCAGATGAGGGAGGGGACAGGTGAGGGAGGGGACAGATGAGGGAGGGGACAGGTGAGGGAGAGGGACAGATGAGTGAGGGGACAGGTGAGGGAGAGGGACAGATGAGGGAGGGGACAGGTGAGGGAGGGGACAGGTGAGGGAGAGGGACAGATGAGGGAGGGGACAGGTGAGGGAGAGGGACAGATGAGGGAGGGGACAGGTGAGGGAGGGGACAGGTGAGGGAGGGGACAGGTGAGGGAGAGGGACAGATGAGGGAGGGGACAGGTGAGGGAGAGGGACAGATGAGGGGAGGGGACAGGTGAGGGAGAGGGACAGGTGAGGGAGGGGACAGGTGAGGGAGGGGACACGTGAGGGAGAGGGACAGGTGAGGGAGGGGACAGGTGAGGAGAGGGACAGATGAGTGAGGGGACAGGTGAGGGAGAGGGACAGATGAGGGAGGGGACAGGTGAGGGACGGGACAGGTGAGGGAGAGGGACAGATGAGGGAGGGGACAGGTGAGGGAGAGGGGACAGATGAGGGAGGGGACAGGCGAGGGAGGGGACAGGTGAGGGAGAGGGCAGATGAGGGAGGGGACAGGTGAGGGAGGGGACAGATGAGGGAGGGACAGGTAAGGGAGGGGACAGGTGAGGGAGGGGACAGGTGAGGGAGAGGGACAGATGAGTGAGGGGACAGGTGAGGGACAGATGAGGGAGGGGACAGGTGAAGGAGAGGGACAGATGAGAGAGGGGACAGGTGAGGGAGAGGGACAGATGAGGGAGGGGACAGGCGAGGGAGGGGACAGGTGAGGGAGAGGGGCAGATGAAGGAGGGGACAGGTGAGGGAGGGGACAGATGAGGGAGTGGAGAGGTGAGGGAGGGGACAGGTGAGGGAGAGGGACAGATGAGTGAGGGGACAGGTGAGGGAGAGGGACAGATGAGGGAGGGGACAGGCGAGGGAGGGGACAGGTGAGGGAGAGGGACAGATGAGGGAGGGGACAGGTGAGGGAGAAGGGACAGATGAGGGAGGGGACAGGTGAGGGAGGGGACAGGTGAGGGAGAGGGACAGATGAGGGAGGGGACAGGTGAGGGAGGGGACAGGTGAGGGAGAGGGACAGACGAGGGAGGGGACAGGTGAGGGAGAGGGACAGGTGAGGGAGGGGACAGGTGAGGGAGGGGACAGGTGAGGGAGAGGGACAGGTGAGGGAGGGGACAGGTGAGGGAGAGGGACAGATGAGGGAGGGGACAGGTGAGGGAAGACACAGGTGAGGGAGGGGACAGGCGAGGGAGAGGGACATACCTGGACAGGTGAGGGAGAGGGACAGGTGAGGGAGGGGACAGGTGAGGGAGTGGACAGGTGAGGGAAAGGGACAGGTGAGGGAGAGGGACAGATGAGGGAGGGGACAGGTGAGGGAGGGGACAGGTTAGGGAGAGGGGACAGATGAGGGAGGGGACAGGTGAGGGAGAGGGACAGATGAGGGGGACAGGTGAGGGAGGGGACGGGTGAGGGAGAGGGACAGATAAGGGAGGGGACAGGTGAGGGAGAGGGACAGATGAGGGAGGGGACAGGTGAGGAGGGGGACAGGGGAGGGAGAGGGACAGATGAGGGAGGGGACAGGTGAGGGAGGGGACAGGTGAGGGAGGGGACAGGTGAGGGAGAGGGACAGATGAGGGAGGGGACAGGTGAGGGATGGGACAGGTGAGGGAGAGGGACAGATGAGGGAGGGGACAGGTGGGGGGAGGGACTGGTGAGGGAGAGGGGACAGATGAGGGAGGGGACAGGTGAGGGAGGGGACAGGTGAGGGAGAGGGAACAGATGAGTGAGGGGACAGGTGAGGGAGAGGGACAGATGAGGGAGGGGACAGGTGAGGGACGGGACAGGTGAGGGAGAGGGACAGTTGAGGGAGGGGACAGGTGAGGGAGAGGGACAGATGAGGGAGGGGACAGGCGAGGGAGGGGGACAGGTGAGGGAGAGGGGCAGAATGAGGGAGAGGGGCAGATGAGGGAGAGGGGCAGATGAGGGGAGGGGACAGGTGAGGGAGGGGACAGATGAGGGAGGGGACAGGTGAGGGAGGGGACAGGTGAGGGAGAGGGACAGATGAGTGAGGGGACAGGTGAGGGAGAGGGACAGATGAGGGAGGGGGCAGGTGAGGGAGGGGACAGGTGAGGGAGAGGGACAGATGAGGGAGGGGACAGGTGAGGGAGAGGGACAGGTGAGGGAGGGGACAGGCGAGGGAGGGGACAGGTGAGGGAGAGGGGCAGATGAGGGAGGGAGACAGGTGAGGGAGGGGACAGATGAGGAGAGGGACAGGGTGAGGGAGGGGACAGATGAGGGAGAGGGACAGATGAGGGAGGGGACAGGTGAGGGAGAGGGACAGATGAGGGAGGGGACAGGTGAGGGGGGAGGGACAGATGATGGAGGGGACAGGTGAGGGAGGGGACAGGTGAGGGAGAGGGACAGATGAGGGAGGGGACAGGTGAGGGATGAGGGACAGGTGGAGGGAGGGGACAGGTGAGGGAGGGGACAGGTGAGGGAGAGGGACAGGTGAGGGAGGGGACAGGTGAGGGAGAGGGACAGATGAGGGAGGGGACAGGTGAGGGAGGGGTCAGGTGAGGGTGGGGACAGGTGAGGGAGAGGGACAGATGAGGGAGGGGACAGGTGAGGGAGGGGACTGGTGAGGGTGGGGACAGGTGAGGGAAGGGACAGGTTTTATTTTTCTCAAAAGCATGAAAGTCTCCGGAAATCTTGCAGCAACTTGGACAGCCTCACAGCGTCTTCTTGTCTTCCAGCTGTCAGCTAAAATACTTACAATGAGGAAAAAAAACGTTTTGCTTTACTTATTACGACACATTGTCTTTTCATCATTATTTTTTGGCAGTACATCTTTGTTTCCCACACTTGGCGTCTTTGTTTTCTTACATCTTTCCTTGTATCTTACATCCTTACTTGTATCCTTCCTTGTACCTTACATCTTTCCTTGTACCTTACATCTTTCCTTGTACCTTACATCTTTCCTTGTACCTTACATCTTTCCTTGTACCTTACATCTTTCCTTGTACCTTACATCTTTCCTTGTACCTTACATCTTTCCTTGTACCTTACATCTTTTCCTTGTACCTTACATCTTTCCTTGTACCTTACATCTTTCCTTGTACCTTACATCTTTCCTTGTACCTTACATCTTTCCTTGTATCTTACATCCTTCCTTGTACCTTACATCTTTCCTTGTATCTTACATCCTTCCTTGTACCTTACATCCTTACTTGTATCTTACATCCTTCCAAATAGGTAAAACTTGCGATTTTGGCTTAAATAGCAACGCTCTTCTTGCCGAATAAGGCAAGCGAAAATTTGTGTATGCAATAATTTCGCAAAAATCACTCTGAACCTAACAGAAAAAATATATTTCATTGTGCTTATTTATTATTAAATTATTGTAAACTTATCTAAAATATATGTAGTCGGTTAAGTTAAATTGCGCTTGTTATAATAAGTTTATGTAAGTTTGAGTTCTTGCTAATTGACCAGTCTTACCTATTCGGCACGACATATATAATATATATATATATATATATATTATATATATATATATATATATATATATATATATATATATATATATATATATATATATATATATATATATATATATATGGGAGGTGAAAGTGTATAAACTAAGGGAGGAGGAAGTTCGGGGGAGATATAAGCGACTGTTGGCAGAAAGGTGGGCTAGTGCGAAGATGAGTAGTGGGGGGGTTGAAGAGGGTTGGAATAAGTTTTAAAAATGCAGTATTAGAATGTGGGGCAGAAGTTTGTGGTTATAGGAGGGTGGGGGCAGGTGGAAAGAGGAGTGATTGGTGGAATGATGAAGTAAAGGGTGTGATAAAAGAGAAAAAGTTAGCTTATGAGAGGTTTTTACAAAGCAGAAGTGTTATAAGAAAAGCAGAGTATATGGACAGTAAAAGAAAGGTGAAGAGAGTGGTGAGAGAGTGCAAAAGGAGAGCAGATGATAGAGTGGGAGAGGCACTGTCAAGAAATTTTAATGAAAATAAGAAAAAATTTTGGAGTGAGTTAAACAAGTTAAGAAAGCCTAGGGAAAGTATGCATTTGTCAGTAAAAAACAGAGTAGGGGAGTTAGTAGATGGAGAGAGGGAGGTATTAGGTAGATGGCGAGAATATATTGAGGAACTTTTGAATGTTGAGGAAGAAAGGGAGGTGGTAATTTCATGCACTGGTCAGGGAGGTATACCATCTTTTAGGAGTGAAGAAGAGCAGAATGTAAGTGTGGGGGAGGTACGTGAGGCATTACGTAGAATGAAAGGGGGTAAAGCAGCTGGAACTGATGGGATCATGACAGAAATGTTAAAAGCAGGGGGGGATATAGTGTTGGAGTGGTTGGTACTTTTGTTTAATAAATGTATGAAAGAGGGGAAGGTACCTAGGGATTGGCGGAGAGCATGTATAGTCCCTTTTATATAAGGGAAAGGGGACAAAAGAGATTGTAAAAATTATAGAGGAATAAGTTTATTGAGTATACCAGGAAAAGTATACGGAAGGGTTTTAATTGAAAGAATTAGAGGTAAGACAGAATGTAGAATTGCGGATGAGCAGGGAGGCTTCAGAGTGGGTAGGGGATGTGTAGATCAAGTGTTTACATTGAAGCATATATGGGAACAGTATTTAGATAAAGGTAGGGAAGTTTTATTGCATTTATGGATTTAGAAAAGGCATATGATAGAGTGGATAGGGGAGCAATGTGGCAGATGTTGCAAGTATATGGAACAGGTGGTAAGTTACTAAATGCTGTAAAGAGCTTTTATGAGGATAGTGAGGCTCAGGTTAGGGTGTGTAGAAGAGAGGGAGAATACTTCCCGGTAAAAGTAGGTCTTAGACAGGGATGTGTAATGTCACCATGGTTGTTTAATATATTTATAGATGGGGTTGCAAAAGAAGTAAATGCTAGGGTGTTCGGGAGAGGGGTGGAATTAAATTATGGGGAATCAAATTCAAAATGGGAATTAACACAGTTACTTTTTGCTGATGATACTGTGCTTATGGGAGATTCTAAAGAAAAATTGCTAAGGTTAGTGGATGAGTTTGGGAATGTGTGTAAAGGTAGAAAGTTGAAAGTGAACATAGAAAAGAGTAAGGTGATGAGGGTATCAAATGATTTAGATAAAGAAAAATTGGATATCAAATTGGGGAGGAGGAGTATGGAAGAAGTAAATGTTTTCAGATACTTGGGAGTTGACGTGTCGGCGGATGGATTTATGAAGGATGAGGTTAATCATAGAATTGATGAGGGAAAAAAGGTGAGTGGTGCATTGAGGTATATGTGGAGTCAAAAAACGTTATCTATGGAGGCAAAGAAGGGAATGTATGAAAGTATAGTAGTACCAACACTTATATGGGTGTGAAGCTTGGGTGGTAAATGCAGCAGCGAGGAGACGGTTGCAGGCAGTGGAGATGTCCTGTCTAAGGGCAATGTGTGGTGTAAGTATTATGCAGAAAATTCGGAGTGTGGAAATTAGGAAAAGGTGTGGAGTTAATAAAAGTATTAGTCAGAGGGCAGAAGAGGGGTTGTTGAGGTGGTTTGGTCATTTAGAGAGAATGGATCACAGTAGAATGACATGGAAAGCATATAAATCTATAGGGGAAGGAAGGCGAGGTAGGGGTCGTCCTCGAAAGGGTTGGAGAGAGGGGGTAAAGGAGGTTTTGTGGGCAAGGGGCTTGGACTTCCAGCAAGCGTGCGTGAGCGTGTTAGATAGGAGTGAATGGAGACGAATGGTACTTGGGACCTGACGATCTGTTGGAGTGTGAGCAGGGTAATATTTAGTGAAGGGATTCAGGGAAACCGGTCATTTTCATATAGTCGGACTTGAGTCCTGGAAATGGGAAGTACAATGCCTGCACTTGAAAGGAGTGGTTTGGGATATTGGCAGTTTGGAGAGATATGTTGTGTATCTTTATACATATATGCTTCTAAACTGTTGTATCCTGAGCACCTCTGCAAAAACAGTGATTATGTGTGAGTGTGGTGAAAGTGTTGAATGATGATGAAAACATTTTCTTTTTGGGGATTTTCTTTCTTTTTTGGGTCACCCTGCCTCGGTGGGAGACGGCCGACTTGTTGAATATATTATATTTTATATATTTTATATATATATATATATATATATATATATATATATATATATATATATATATATATATAATAATAACGATACATATATAACTATTATAGAAAAGTGAAAGGTTATTAAAGTTTCAACTGGGATGTTAGAATCATTTGATTGACAAATAACGAATTTATACTCACTATTTTTTAGGCAAAAATTTTCGTATGTGCACTTGTGTCCTTTCATCTATATTGGCTTTAAAGTTTAATTGTGGCGATGTTTTCCATTTCTTTTTCAGTCATAATTGAATAACCTTTTCCATAATGTTTCCTTGTTTTCTCTGTTCTTATATCTCTATAATAATTTTTTTACAGGGGTGGAGGGGTAAGCCAGTGGAAAGCCTCGATCAGATAACCAAAAACTGTAGTGGCGGGTCATCATGTAACTAAGACAAGCGTCAGGAAACATTTGTCCTGTTTCCTGACGAATCTTACCTAACCTAACCTCTGTTCCTTCGTAACGGTGTCTGTGCGTTCCACAAGGTCAACACCTGGTGCCTACACCGTCGTGTTCTCGACGGGAGAGAGGGGTTACACGGGGTCGCCCATGCAAATGTGTTCCTCATTGCCACATTTTAATTATAAAGGAAGAGCGCCAGTGTAATGGAGCGTGGGTGAAGTACACGCTGAAGGTGGGAGGGTAGGCTGAACCTGTTCTGTACCACGACCCTGTAATATAATACAGCGAGCTGGATAAGTTAACTCAGAAAGGCAGAGAATGGAGTGGAGATAATTTTATGTATCTGGCCGATATGCTGCTCATAACAATGGCCTTTGCCTTAGAATATGCAGTATAGTTATTTCCTAAAACTAATAAACCTGTAACCATACAAGTTGTAAAAACCATCCAATGTTGCCTCAATGTTTAATATAATAATGGTTGAGATTACCGACTACTGGATATATAAGACACATGTGTAAGAGTTAGGTATATATATAACTAACTGCTGCACGTGTGTCTTACTTATCTGTAACTTCAATGTATGTATTCTAATCTTTATTTATTGTGCTGTGAGAGGCAAGGCAGTTGCCATGTATACACGACCATTATCATTCGTGTGTATGCTGAGAATAAGAGAGGTCAATGTATCTGGGTCTCAGTAAGAGGTCCTCTTCAGAGGGTCTGTGCCTGAGACCGAGATACACAGACCTCTCTTACTCAGTCTTTATTTTTCGGTCGAAGTGGTCTGGGATCTTTCCTCTGAAACTCTATTGCCCAATTCGTGTTTACTTATTGCATTTTTAAATCACTCAAGTTTAAACCCATTATTTAGTTGTCACGAAACTGCATTTTCAGAACTTGTGTTTTAAATGACTTCTTACTTACGTGTCGAAACGCTATTCTTAGGTTTGCCAAGCGCCCCTATGCTACAGTAGTTATTTGGTTGATGTGCGCCTCAGGAGATGTGCTCAGTATGATGCTTACCCCAAGATCCTTTTCCTTAAGTGAGTTTTGCAGTTTTTGACCTCCTAGGCTGTACTCCGTCTGCAGTCTGTCGATAACCACGTTATTAAATCCTCATCCAGTTGCGCACTTGTATCACTTAACCTTGCACTGAAGAATAGCTATAATACCATCTACCTGGAGTCTACCTGGAGGTTGTTCCGGGGGTCAACTTCCCTGAGGGCTGGTCCATGATGAGGCCTCCTGGTGGATCGGGGCCTAATCAACCAGGTTGTTATTGCTGGTCAGGGACGGGCTTTAGAAACCTACCCAGTTCCCTCTTGAAGACAACTTGGGGTCTGTTGGCAATTCCCTTTATGTCTGATGGCTGGAATAATTCGCAAATTGGATTTATTTTGGTCACTCCCATAAAAAATTTTCAGCATTGCAGAGATTAAAATAGTGCAGAGTGCGGCATAAGTTTATAAGACAGTTAAATATTAGCGTTGAATATCTGAAGCGAATCAGAAAGGGCATTTCCAAGTTATCACCTAGGAACTAATATCCCAATTTCTTCAGTAAAAATAGGAATATAATTCAAACTTTCCACTGAGAAACACCAACATTAGAGTCAAAGTAAAGAGACATTCTCTTGTTATCTCAGACAGACTTATGCCCTAAAATACACCAGTACATTAAGCTTGAAGCTGCTCAGGAGTTACATTATCAAGTCATCAGCACTGAAAGGTTGAAGCTAACCGGATGCGACACTCAGAAATTATCGCAGGAAAACCAGTAATTTCAATTTTTCTATTAAAAAGACTAATTTGGGTCGACACAGGCCAGAATCAGTCCAAATTATTCTCCAAGACTGACCAGCGTTTAAGTAGGTAAGTAACTACTTACCTTTATAAATACGTAATTAAATAAGTGTTATTTAGGTTCTGGATACATGACATGGTATGTGGACACATAAAAAATACATTATGGCGATTTAACTAAGGATAACCCAATGAAGTAAAGTCAGCTATGTTTGCTAATGTTACAGCTAATATACATAGCCTCCTTTCTTTGGGTCAGTTATGTTAATGTGGTATATGAATGGTATATAATACCAAGATGATGAATTAGACACTTGCGCAATATCTGGATGTCTTTATTTGTTTCGCCACCTAGTGGCTTTATTAGTACAATACAAGGACATAATATGAAGAATGTAGAACTATGTACAAAAGATGAGGTAATCAGTCCCTCAGTCTTGAAGTTGGTGAAGAGCACTGTGGTCTTGAAGAATCTTGAGACTCTTCAAGACTTCGGTGTTCTTCAACAACTCCAAGGCTGAGGGACTGATTACCTCATCTGTTGTATATAGTTATATATTCGTCACATTATGTCCTTGTATTGTGTTAAAAAGCCACTGCATGACATCCAGGTGTTATCCAGGTTAAGGAAAGACTGTGACAAGTGTTGACCTGGCAGGTAGAGGAGCGTGAGTAGGTGAATATAATTCTTTAGGTGAGTTAATCACCTGTGCTGACCCTTTAGTCAGACTTTACCTATACTGTTGTGGGCGTTTCTCAGTCCAGTCTGACACCTGTCTCCACCCAACACTGACACCTGTCTCCACCCAACACTGACACCTGTCTCCACCCAACACTGACACCTGTCTCACCCAACACTGACACCTGTCTCCACCCAACACTGACACCTGTCTCCATCCAACACTGAACACCTGTCTCCACCCAACACTTTACACCTGTCTCATCAACACTGACACCCTGCCTCCACAAACACTGACCACCTGCCCTTTCCACCCAAAAACTTACACCTGTCTCACCCAACACTGACACGTCTTCCACCAACACTGACACCCGCTCCACCAAAACTGACACCTGTTCCACCCAACACTTACACCTGTCTTCACCCAACACTGACACCTGTCTCCACCCAACACTGACACCTGTCTCTACCCAACACTGACACCTGTCTCCACCCAACACTGACACCTGTCTCCATCCAACACTGACACCTGCCTCCACCCAACACTATGACACGTGTCTTCATCCAACACTTACACCTGCCTCCACCCAACACTGACACCTGTTTCCACCCAACACTTACACCTGTCTTCGCCCAACACTGACACATGTCTTCACCCAACAGTTTCACATGTCTTCACCCAACA
>NC_069474.1:16844303-16889303 GCF_026875155.1 Cherax quadricarinatus | reverse complement strand
GCAACATTAACACCCCTCTTCAAGGCAGGCATTGTACTTCCCATCTCCAGGACTCAAGTCCGGCCTGTCGGTTTCCCTGAATCCCTTCATAAATGTTACTTTGCTCACCCCTCCAACAGCACGTCAAGTATTAAAAACCATTTTTTCTCCATTCACTCTCATCAAACACGCTCACACATGCCTGCTGGAAGTCCAAGCCCCTCGCACACAAAACCTCCTTTACCCCCTCCCTCCAACCTTTCCTATGCCGACCCCTACCCCGCCTTCCTTCCACTACAGACTGATACACTCTTGAAGTCATTCTGTTTCGCTCCATTCTCTCTACATGTCCGAACCCACCTCAATAACCCTTCCAGCCCTCTGGAAACCAGTTCTGGTAACCCCGCACCTCATAATATATTTATATATATTTATATATATATATATTATATATTTTTAATATATATATATATATAATATATATATATATAAAAACCCCACCTTTCCCTGGTAGTAATTTGGGGTAGCGCAACCGCCCGGGGGGGACTACCGTCCTGCAAATAGTGAAAAAAAAACCCTTTAAATTTGGGGTTTCGCATGGTAGGATTGGGGTGTTTTTTTTTTTCTGTCTCATAAACACGCAAGATTTCAGGTACGTCTTGCTATTCTACTTACACTTAGGTCACAATCACAACAGAAAAGCATTATAAACCCCCCCTGGTTTTTCTTCTATTTTCTTTTTAGTTTTATTTTTTCCTCTCACCCGGGGGAAGTGGAAAAAAAATTCTTCCTCCGAAACCATGCGTTTTTTAAGAGGCGCAAAAAGCGGGAGCAAGGGGCTGAAACCCCTTTCCCTTAAATTCAAAATTTAAAAAGAGAAACTTTCGTTTTTTTTTTGGGGGGGGCCCAACCTCCCTTTGGTGGGGATAGGGCCCCCGGTTTGTGAAAAAAAAAAATATATATATACATATACTATATATATTAATTAATATATATATATATATAAATTTTTTATAATATATATATATATATATATAATAATATATTTATATTATATTATATATATAAGGAATATATAGGAGGGAAACAGTTACCTCATGGACAACGGGAATTTTTAATTAAAAGCACGAGGGTTATCAGGGAAAGCTTCTTCATCCTCAGACAATTCACGAAGTGGAATGACTTGAATAGCGAGGTGGTAGAAGCAGGACATGTACACAGCTTGAAGAAAAAGTATGACAGTGCTTGCAAAACCTGGAAGTGAAAATCCATTGGGCCGGTGAGGGCGGGGACAAGGTAAAAACCCACTCCCTGGAACCACACACAGCCCACAACACGTCAACAACGTTGTAACAACAAAGCAGTGAAGCATAATGTCATTTCCGGGGGAAGAGGGAGGGGCTGAGGAAACCACGACACGCCCACCCATCACTCCCACCTGCCCGCCCCCCCCCCCCCATCCCCTCCCCGCCCCCACCCAAAAAGCCACGACAACCACACTGAATGACCACTAACAGGGACTCAAAATTTAAATAGAAACAGACACCCTCTTGATTGCTTTCTGACTTTTTGTGTGTGTTTTTGGTGGTGTGTGTGTGTGTTTTATTTTTCGAGCTACAAAAGGCACTTATCGATAAACTTGGCTTTTTTGTGAGAAGTGTATTTGTGTACTCACCTAATTATGGTTGCGGGGGGCGACCCCAAACCCTGCCCTCCTCTTCACTGGTCAATGGGTCCACTCTCCTTGCTCTTGAATTTGATCTACCTCATTTTAAAAACTTGTATGGACCGCCCCCCACTAAAACCCCGGAAACATCTGTCTTTGCCCCCATCTTGTCAATTCCTCGCATTTTTTTATGCTTTACATGTCCCCCTGTCCTTTGTGCTCCGTTTATCGATGTGTGTGTAAATTGTGATGTTTTTTTCGACTGTCACGTTGCCTTTCCAGAAAACTAAATAACTAATTTTTTTTTTAATCGTTAGGGAAAAATGCTTTCATGGGGGTTTTGTGGGAAAACAAAATGCGGTGTAGAGACATGTAAAATGGGGTTTTTAAAACCCCTGTAAGGGGTTTTAAACCCCTCTCCATAGGGTAGTTCCTTTTAAATGTTGTGTTTGTTAATCTACCATCCCAAAAAGGTTCACTGGGGGGTGGAAAAAACCCTCAGGTGCCCCACTAGGTGAGTTTTAAAGGGTACACGAGGCGGGTGGTAGGGGGTGAGTGAAGGACGAGAGCTAGCGAGCGAGAGAGAAGAGAGGAGAGAGAGAGGAAGAGAGAGAGAGGGGGTTACCTGGGGGTTATTCCGGGGATCAACCCCCCCGGGGGCCCGGGTCCATGACCAGGCCTCCCGATGGATCAGGGCCTGTTCAACTGGCGTTATGCGGGCCCGCACGCAGTCCGACTTGAGCCACACCCCCGGCTGACCCCCGACTTTAGGTATCTGTCCAGCTTTCTCTTGAAGGCAGCCGGGGGTTTTTTGGGCAACCCCCCCAAAAAGCTTGATGGGAGGCTGTTAAAACAGTTTTGGGCCCCCGGGACACTGGGGGTGTTTTTCTTAGTGTACCAAGGCGCCCCTACTTTTTATTGGGGGGCATTTGCATCGCCTGCCCAGTCTTTTACTTTCGTGGGAGGATTTTTTTTGTGTGCAGATTTGGGGCCATTTCCCTTCCAAATTTTTCCAATGTAAATTTTTGATATATCTCTCCCTCCTGCGAGGGGGAGAGGAGAGAGAGAGAGAGAGAGAAGAGAGGAGAGAGAGAGAGAGAGGAGAGATCATGTCAAGTGGTCCAGTTTTTGAAAGGGAGCAGCAATGCTCTAAACCCATTTTTGCCCTGGGTTGTGCAGTAGTTGGGAACCAAATGGTTTGGGGATCTTTTTTTTTAGAACCCTCCCAATATTTTTTTGATATGGAGGTAAGAGCTATCGGTTTTTATATTTCTTGCTATTTTTTGCTGCCTAATTTTGGGGTGGGGCTATACTGTTGTTTTTAACGACGTGGGTGACTCTTATTTTAGGTTCCCCCTTTCCCTTGTATAATAGGCACGCGATTTGGAATTTTTTTGCGGTTCTTCATCAAACGAAGTTAACGAGTCTGGGCCCTGGGCCAGAGGGGTTGGGCATGTTGTCATGGCCTTTAAGAAGCCCCTGTGGGGAAGATTATGTCAGAAATTTGGGAAAGTTTAGATTCTGGGGGTCGTTCATAAAAAAAATACTATTTGGAGTGTCAATCTTTAAATCACTTTTTTTTTCCTCACTAAAAACCCGAATCATATTGAGATTTCAGTATCCACTCATTTCTTTTTTGTTTTTTATCGGTGTAAATATTTGTAATATCACGGCACAGGATATGAATCAAAACCGGTTGACTGATTAAAGCAAAATAAATCCCCAGGCCCTGATGAACTTTTTTTAACGGGCCTGATACTAGATTGTGTTTTTGCCTTGTTTTTTGCAATTTAAAAAAATAGTTTTTGGGTTTTTTTTTCGTTTTTTTTTATGTCTTTTTTTTCTCTCATGGATCTAAAAAAGATTCGTTGAAGTTCAGTATTTTTATTTGCCTGGTTGTTTTCCTTCCGCGTTTCATATAACTTTTTCCCTTGAGAAGCTCTGTGATTTTTTCGTCTTTGCTTTAGAAGGGGCGTCCCCGTCTAGTTTACATCCTATATTTTCTTTGGGGAGCGTGCGTTGAAAGGGAAAGGTACTTCTAGTAAAATAATGTGAGGGACCTGGGGTGGTATTTTCTGAGGTCTCACTTTCAAGGTCCAACAGTGCCACTATCACAACTTGAAGAAAATGGTTTGGGGGGATAATGGGGAAAAGTTCAAAAAAAGAGATGCCAAGCCAGTGATGATCCTTTTTAAGTCACTTGATCTTGGGGTGGGAAAACTGTGTACATCAACATCTCCATTCAAAGCAGGTGAAAAATTGCAGATTAGAGAAGTACGAGAACCTTCACTCAAAATATAACCCCCATGAAATACATAACTAAGTGAAGCTTGGAAGCACTTGATTTGTACTCACTGGGGCAAAGGAAGATGATAATCAAAAATTAACTTGAAAATCCCAGAAGGAATGATCTCGAAATCTGCACACAGAAAACCTCTATGAGAGAAAAGACTGGGCAGGCGGGGCAAAATACCCCCAAAAGAAAAAGTAGGGGGACCATTGGGACACTAAGAGAAAAAACCCTAAGTGTCCGGGGCCCCCAAGCGTTTCAACAGCCTCCCACTAGCCTAAGGGGGAATTTAAAAAAGACTCCTGGCTGTCTTCAAGAGGGGCTGGACGGATGCTTAAGCTGCCGGATCAGCGGGGTTTTGGCTTTTTACTTGGACTACGTGGGGGGCTAGTAACAGTCGATTGGATCAGTCCGACCACCGGGAGGCCGATGGGACCGGACCGCGGGGGCGTTTTATCCCCGGAATACCCTCCACGTAGGTTACAGATTGAGCTTTCTAGCACTGGTTTAGATCCATGTTCTTAAATATCTTGCCAGATTTTCTTAAAGGGGATGAATTATTTGATCCCGTCGACGTTTTTTGTTGGTAAAGTTAAATTTGGGTTTAAGGAAACCCTTTTAATTGTTTGTATCTCGCTGGTCAGGGGGTCCTGTGCATACAAGTCTGACTTCGATTAGACGTGATCTGAATCAAATGTCTTTTGATACGTTTTTATTTCGTATCAGGTCACATTTTTTGTGAAAATAAATCCCCAAATTTCTTTCTGGTGGCCGGGGTTAACGCTCTCGCTTCACACGGTGAGGGCCTGGGTTCGATTCCCAGCCAGAGTAGAAACATTGGACGTGTTTCTTTCCACCTGTTGTCTATGTTCCCCATCAGTAAAATGGGTACCTAGTGTTAGTCGACTGGTGTGGGTCGCATCCTGGGACACTGACCTAAGGAGGCCTGGTCACAGACCGGGCCGCGGGGGCGTTGACCCCCGGAACTCTCTCTAGGTAAACTCCACTATTTACTGGCTTAAGTGTATTAATTACAGCGCTTCGTAGAATTTTTATATCTGCTGTTTCCTGGGATTATTTCTGCTATAACATTATTTTCTACCACCACCACCACCACTACTACCACCACCACTGCTATCACCACCGCTACTACCACCACCACTATCACTACCAGCACCAGCACCACCATCTCCTCCTCCTCTTCTCAACCACAGCACCAACGTACCTCCCTCGTTATCACCCCTCAACCACTACCCTACCCCAACAACCACTCCAGCAACCAACACTACCTCCCACAGCCGTCTTCCCCAACCCCACCACAACATCCGGGCATCTGTTGACCTCTGGTAACCCCTAGGGTGACCATGCGCTAACGACCTCATTTAACAGCTCAGTGGGTCCCTGAGGCGTGGAGGTGATGATGGTGTAACACCTTCATCACACTGTCTTCCTCCTCCATCATTCATCTATCACCCCTCCATCACTTCTCTATCGCTCCTCCATCACTCCTGCATTGTTTCGCATCACCCACTTTCATGGGGCGTGTTGATAATCTCCCGTATGTATAAAGAAACGCTGTTGAAAAGTCTTGGGTCCCTTATACTTACTGTGTTATCTCTTAGTGTGCTCGTGGCGCCCCCGCTATTTAATGGGGTACATTTTGCACTGCCTTCAGAAAAACTTTCTTTCATATGGATTGATTTCTGTGTCCCGATTCGGGACCAGTTCTCAAGGTCTGCAGTTTCGCTTACTTTAAAAGGGGCTGTTAGTGTTCATCTGAATTTCAGCCTGGAGAGAACAAGTGACTTTAAGGGGATCATCATTTGTTTGTTATTCCTTATTTTGAAGGTTCTCATTATCCATCCTATCATTTTCTTAGTAACTGTGACAGTGACTTTGTTATGATCCTTGAGTGAGAGTTACTCTGACATTATCACCTCTTAAGTACATCGCCTTAATTTTTCGCTCTATTGCTTGGTTAGTTTTTATTTCCTCTATTTTTTCCGTAAATGAATAACTGAAAATTTTCCCCATTGAACATCATATTGTCTTGTGTAGCCCACTGGAAAATTTGATCTCCATAAGCTTGGAGATTTCCATGTCTTCAGCAGTGCTTACCACTCTTATAGAAATTCTAGTGTTGTTTGTAAAGAATGACATGATTTATGTCACTGTTTATGTTGGATATGAGGATGAGGAAAAGAATTGGGGGTGATAACTGTGCCTTGGGGAACAGAGCGTTTCACTGTGCCTTGGGGAACAGAGCATTTCACTGTGCCTTGGGGAACAGAGCGTTTCACTGTGCCTTGGGGAACAGAACGTTTCACTGTGCCTTGGGGAACAGAGCGTTTCACTGTGCCTTGGGGAACAGAGCGTTTCACTGTGCCTTGGGGAACAGAGCGTTTCACTGTGCCTTGGGGAACAAAGCGTTTCACTGTGCCTTGGGGAACAAGAGCGTTTCACTGTGCCTTGGGGAACAGAACGTTTCATGTGCTTGGAACGAGCGTTTCACTGTGCCTTGGGGAACAGAGCGTTTCACTGTGCCTTGGGGAACAGAGCGTTTCACTGTGCCTTGGGGAACAGAGCGTTTCACTGTGCCTTGGGGAACAGAACGTTTCACTGTGCCTTGGGGAACAGAGCGTTTCACTGTGACAGTCTCTAACTTTGTTTACTAATACTCTTCGTGTTGTATTTGTTAGAAGGTTAAAAATTTATCTGCCCACTTTTTAGTTATATTCTTTTTTTTGCACGCATTTTGTGCGCAATTATACTTTGCTTGCACTTATATAATGTCTTTGCAGACTCATTGTATAGTACATCTGCATTTTGTTTATCTTCTAGTGAATCCAAGACCATGTCATAGTGGTTCAGTAGTTGCTAGAGGCAGGGGCAACGTGCGCTAAACCCATGTTGCCTTGGGTTGTAAAATTGTGAATCTATGTGGTTATTTATGTTGCTTCTTGAAACTCTTTCGAAGATTTTAATAATGTGGGACGTTAGTACTATCTGCCTATAGTTTATTGTTATTGCTTTCCTCCCGCCTTTATGGAGAAGGGCTATATCTGTTGTTTTTAACGACCTTGGATGACGTCTAGGCTTCCACTCCATATAATATTTAAAGGGTTTCTTACGGTTCCTGATGTAAACAAAGTACCATGAGTCTGGACCTGCGGTAGAGTGCATCTGCATTTTGTAAGTATCTTTTCCAGGTTAATGTTTTATCGGAAATTTTGGAGATGTCAAAGTTTTGAGCCTCCTTCATGAAAAATTAATTTGGATTGTCAACCTTTAGTCTGATTAACGGCTCGTTGAACACAGTTATGTTGAGACTTCAGTATTACACTCATTTAGTTGCTGTCCTTTCTGTAATTTATTATCCAGTGTCAAGACCTTGCTTAGCAAGTGTTTGATACTGGATGGGAATTTTGGCCTGGATTTTTTCATATGGGATGAATTATTCTGGACTACTTTCAATTTCATTAATTGCTTTTAGCTCCCTCTGTCTCTCCTAAATTCTGTGTGATTCATTTAAACTGAATTCAGTATCTTTTATTTCTCTAGCCAGTGTTTCTTTCTGCACTTCAGATATCTAGCACCTTTGATAAGCTCTGTGAGTCTTCGTCTGTGCTTGTAGAGAGAGAGAGTCGCTCTCTCTCTCTCTGGCTGGCATTTGTTATTCATTTCCCGTAATTGTATGTGCATGGTGCACATATTTCTAGCGCCACACACACGCGCGCACACACCACACACACACACACACACACACACAACACACACACCACACACACACACACACACACACACATGCAAACACACACACACACACACACACGCGCGCGTAGTTTGTACAGACTTCCCTGGCAGGGAGAGACAGTCACAGGTACACCATGAACTACAACACAGCGTTGGTCTTACCTCCCTCTTCCTCTCTTACTGTGTGTACCACACACGCACACACACACACACACACACACACACACACACACACACACACACACACACACACACACACACACACACACACACACACACCACACACACACACTCACACACACACACACACACATACATACGTGGCGAGGTGTCAGAGTGGGCACCTGTGACCAACGGGCCCGCAGGGTCAGTCCTAGGACCAGTGCTGTTTCTGGTATTTGTGAACGACATGACGGAAGGAATAGACTCTGAGGTGTCCCTGTTTGCAGATGACGTGAAGTTGATGAGAAGAATAACACTCGATCGAAGACCAGCAGAACTACAAAGGGATCTGGACAGGCTGCAGACCTGTCCAGCAATTGGCTCCTGGAGTTCAATCCCCACCAAGTGCAAAGTCATGAAGATTGGGGAAGGGCAAAGAAGACCGCAGACGGAGTACAGTCTAGGGGGTCAGAGACTACAAACCTCACTCAAGAAAAGGATCTTGGGTGAGTATAACACCAGGCACATCTCCTGAAGTGCACATCAACCAAATAACTGCTGCAGCATATGGGCGCCTAGCAAACCTCAGAACAGCATTCCGACATCTTAAAAGGAATCGTTCAGGACCCTGTACACCGTATACGTTAGGCCCATATTGGAGTATGCGGCACCAGTTTGGAACCCACACCTAGCCAAGCACGTAAAGAAACTAGAGAAAGTGCAAAGGTTTGCAACAAGACTAGTCCCAAGCTAAGAGGTATGTCCTACGAGGAGAGGTTAAGGGAAATCAACCTGACGACACTGGAGGACAGGAGAGATAGGGGGACATGATAACGACATACAAAATACTGAGGGAATTGACAAGGTGGACAAAGACAGGGTGTTCCAGAATTGGACACAGTAACAAGGGGGCACAGTTGGAACTAAAGACACAGATGAATCACAGGGATGTTAGGAAGTATTTCTTTCCCGCCACAGAGTAGTCAGTAAGTGGAATAGTTTGGGAAGCGATGTTGGAGCAGGGTCCATACATAGCTTTAAGCAGAGTAAAGATAAAGCTCACGCTCGGGAAGTGACCTAGTACGATCAGTGAAGAGGCGGCCAGGACTCGGCTCGACCCCCGCAACCTCAACTAGGTGAGTACAACTAGGTGAGTACACACACACACACACACACACACACACACACACACACACACAGGTTCGGATTTATGTTACTCAAAATATCATGTCAACATGTTTGGTTAAGGACATAATTTACTTGATCCCAGTTGATACTCATACAAGTTCAGTTTGCTGATAACTCCCTCACGGGTGTGTGTGTGTCACTGTTCTGGACTAGCGTGCATGCTCGTCTCAACTTCGATGAGATTGTGATTTAAGTTCTTTGGCATTACTGCATTTCGTACCAGGTCACCATCAGGGGCGGGTCTATTATAAAAGTAATGGAACTTAATTAAGCTTCAGGGCCCCTATTCCCAGAGGGGCCCCAGAAGCGAATTTAGTCCATATTGTTTAAAAAATTTCGGTCTACTGTATTAGAAGTTTTTTTTTAAATAATACTAATAATAATATAGTATAACTCAATACAAAATAATAGTTAAAATAAAAATTAAAAGATTATTATAGTATCATGTAGGGTAGCCGTTGCTGGTTGCCATGGTGACCCCATAACCAGACGATGCTGACCCGTTATTGTTATTGTTGTTGTTATTATTATTATTATTATTATTATTATTAGTTATTATTATTATCAGTTGCAGTTCTAGCAATATTAGCAGTAGGTGTAGTAGAATTAGTTGTTGCTGTCGTATATATTTTTAACAATTGCAGTCCTAGCACTGTAGTCCTTACTGTTGGCTGCCCATCTGGTGTAGAATCTCTCTCTCCTCCTCTCTCTCCTCCTCCCCTCTCTCTTCTCTCTCTCTCTCTCTCTCTCTCTCTCTCTCTCTCTCTCTCTCATCTCTCTCTCTCTCTCCTCAGTGCCCGTGGCCAGTCTGACCCCAAGACTGACCCTTATGTCTGATGTGTATGTCTGCGCCTGCCTGACGAGGCAAGGTGAATCAGTAATGACACGCTGCTTCACTACACTAACCAGAGAGAGAGACAGAGAGAGAGAGAGATGATGTAGGTAACAACTCTTAGCTTGTAAATAAAGTTAGGAATCCTTAACCTAAACTTGTAAAAACCCTTTGTAAAAGAGAGAGAGAAAGAGAGACAGATAGTGAGCGAGAGAGAGAGAGAGATGATGTAGGTAACACAACTCTTAGGTTGTACATAAAGTTAAGAATCCTTAACCTGAACTTGTAAAAACCCTGTGTAAGAGAGAGAGAGAGAACAGTTCCACTACAGTGTAATTTTGGAAAGTCCGCTATGATTCCCTATTGATTTATTGGGGGTGGGTGAGTGGGGACGTGTGGTTTGTGAGTGGGGGAGTGTGGTGGGGGATTGGGGGGCGAGATTTATTTTGGCTGGGGAGTGGGTGGGTGTAGAGGATAATTTACATGATACATTGTATATACATTGCTGTTAATTATTCTTGATGTTTTTCTGTCTCATGTTTCTTTTTTTTGTGGCTTCTTCTTCTTCTTCACTCTCATTATTATTACAATAAAATAGTATTATTATTGTTGTTGTTGTTAGTAGTAGTAGTGGTAGTAATACTAGTAACAGTACTAGTTATAATATTTTTAATAATGTAAGGTAATAGTACAGTTGGGGTAGAGACTGTACACTATACTCACTAATAGTAGTATAATACTGCTACTACTACTATAAGTTATAATAGTAATTAAAGTAGTATGGTAATTGAAGTTTAATTACGGGTACAATAAAAGTTTACCAAATTACTACCCAGTAGTATATGTAAATTACCCAGGAAAGTCCTAAAATGTTAGACAGAGTGACTTATTACCACTGGGGTTCTTAGTAGACATGTAAGTTCTGTCAAACATCTACTGTGAACGCTTGGAAGCACTTGACTTTGTACTCACTGGAGCCCCAGGCAAAGAGATACATCAGGGAAAGATCTTGGAGGACTGGTCCCAAAACTGCACACAGAAATCACTCCCAACGAAAGCGAAAGACTTGGCAGGCGATGCAACATACCCTCAATGAAAATTATGTTCGCCATTAGTTCACTAAGATAAAACACCATAAGTGTCCGGGGCCCATGACTGTTCAGCAGCCTCCCACCAGCCATAAGGGAAATTGCCAGTAAACCTCTGGTTGTCTTCAGGAGGGAGCTGGACAGATACTTTAAGTCGGAGCTGGATCGGCCGGGCTGTGGTTCGTACGTTGGACTACGTGCGGTCAGCAGTAACAACCTCGTTTATCAGGCCCTGGTCCACCGGGAGGCCTGGTCATGGACCGGGCCGCGGGGGCGTTGATCCCCGGGATACCCTCCAGGTAGACTCTAGGTAGTAGTAGTACTACTGCTACTACTAATAACAGCAGTAGTGGTAGTAGTACTGCTACTACTAATAGCAGCAGTAGTGGTATTAGTAGTACTGCTACTACTAATAGCAGCAGTAGTGGTAGTAGTACTGCTACTGCTAATAACAGCAGTAGTGGTAGTAGTAGTAGTACTGCTGCTGCTAATAGCAGTAGTAGTAGTACTACTACTACTGCTACTATTAATAACAGCAGTAGTGGCAGTAGTAGTAGTAGTAGTACTGCTGCTACTACCAGTAGCAGCAGTTGTGGTAGTAGTAGTAATACTACTAGTACTACTAATAACAGCAGTAGTGGTAGTGGTAGTAGTAGTAGTAGTACTACTGCTACTACTTATAGCAGCAGTAGTGGTAGTAGTAGTAGTACTACTGCTACTACTTATAGCAGCAGTAGTGGTGGTAGTAGTATTAGCAGCACACCAAGTCCTTAAAAGAAGGAAGAGTTCCTGGCACCTGCATTGAAAGAGTCAAGGAGGTAAGTGAGAGAAAGGAAGAGGTAGGAAGGTGGGAGGGTGAAGTGGAAGGTGGGAGGTGAGGGAAGAGAGGGTAGGAAGTAGGGATGGAGGATGGATGGTGGGAGGGAGGAATGGTGGGAGGGAGGAATGGAGGGAGTGAGGGAGGTGGGAAAATCTTGTTGGGTGGTCCAGAGTTGCTCAACATTCCCACATCCGCTGCATCATAACCTCATGTTCAGAGGTCATGTTCTGCGGGGCATGTTCAGAGGTCATGTTCAGATGGAATATTCAGATGGCAAGTTCAGAGGTCATGTTCAGATTAAATATTTAGATGGCATGTTCAGATGGTGCGTTCGGGCAGCATGTTCAGATGGCAGGTTCAAATATAATGTTCAGATGGCAGTTTCAGATGGAATGTTCACATGGCAGGTTCAGATGGAATGTTCAGATGGCGTGTTCAAATATCATGTTCAGATGTAATGCTCAAATGTCATGTTCAGATAGAATGTCAGATGGCAGGTTAGGATGACATGTTCAGATGGCATGGTGGTGGCTAGTATGTACACTCCATATCCATCCTGTGGATGGTGGTGGCTAGTATGTACACTCCATATCCATCCTGTGGATGGTGGTGGCTAGTATGTACACTCCATATCCATCCTGTGGATGGTGGTGGCTAGTATGTACACTCCATATCCATCCTGTGGATGGTAGTGGCTAGTATGTACACTCCATATCCATCCTGTGGATGGTAGTGGCTAGTATGTACACTCCATATCCATCCTGTGGATGGTAGTGGCTAGTATGTACACTCCATATCCATCCTGTGGATGGTAGTGGCTAGTATGTACACTCCATATCCATCCTGTGGATGGTAGTGGCTAGTATGTACACTCCATATCCATCCTGTGGATGGTAGTGGCTAGTTATGTACACTCCATATCCATCCTGTGGATGGTAGTGCGAGTATATGGATAAATAAAAGGCCTAGGAACTAGGCCCAAAAAGGACTAACAGGACTACATCTAGATATATATTTTTACAGATTATGTCTTATCTTTTGCGAGTAAATTTAGATTATTTGCTTAATATGTCTGAAACATTATTATTAATTATTATTATTATTATTATTATTATTATTATTATATTTTAATTCAGGTATGATTGTTGATATTTAATAATTGATGTCAATTAATATTTTGCAAATTTTATTGCAATAAAGTTTCTTTGATTTTGTTCCAGGTATGTGAAACTTTGACGTCATCATGATTCTGAAGTCTGGTGAGTGTTATGACGTCATCATGATTCTGAAGTCTGGTGAGTGTTATGACGTCATCATGATTCTGAAGTCTGGTGAGTGTTATGACGTCATCATGATTCTGAAGTCTGGTGAGTGTTATGACGTCATCATGATTCTGAAGTCTGGTGAGTGTTACGACGTCATCATGATTCTGAAGTCAGGTGAGTGTTACGACGTCATCATGATTCTGAAGTCAGGTGAGTGTTACGACGTCATCATGATTCTGAAGTCAGGTGAGTGTTACGACGTCATCATGATTCTGAAGTCAGGTGAGTGTTACGACGTCATCATGATTCTGAAGTCAGGTGAGTGTTACGACGTCATCATGATTCTCAAGCCAGGTGAGTGTTACGACGTCATCATGATTCTGAAGTCAGGTGAGTGTTACGACGTCATCATGATTCTCAAGCCAGGTGAGTGTTACGACGTCATCATGATTCTGAAGTCAGGTGAGTGTTACGACGTCATCATGATTCTCAAGCCAGGTGAGTGTTACGACGTCATCATGATTCTCAAGCCAGGTGAGTGTTACGACGTCATCATGATTCTGAAGTCAGGTGAGTGTTACGACGTCATCATGATTCTCAAGCCAGGCGAGTGCCGTGGCGCGTCATTAAATGCGTATATTCAGAAATGAAGGGGATGGGGAGACTTGGTCTGGACGTTAAAGATACACATTTTCATTGAGCTGCTTAGCACCACAAACAATGTAGTTCTAGTGTTAATCGAAGACTCAGACACACATTCCAAGTGCTCAGTTTAAAGAGCAAGTAATGAAAGTTGAACAATATCTCATAAAGTGTAAGTAGTAGTAGTAGCAGCAGTAACAGTAGTAAAAGTAATAGTAGTGGTAGCAGTAGTAGTAGTTATAGTAGTAGTAGTAATTATAGTAGTAGTAGATGGGCTATAAGAAGAGGGTGTAGACGGGGAAGTTCTGGTCTGTCAGCGCTGTATTTTCACTCAGGTCTTATCAGTTGTCAGATCATAGCAGAGTAATAAAGTTTCCCCTTGTGTGAGGGAGAGAGTGAGGGAGCAGGGTTATAAGTTCTCCCTTGTGTGAGGGAGAGAGTGAGGGAGCAGGGTTATAAGTTCTCCCTTGTGTGAGGGAGAGAGTGAGGGAGCAGGGTAATAAGTTCTCCCTTGTGTGAGGGAGAGAGTGAGGGAGCAGGGTAATAAGTTCTCCCTTGTGTGAGGGAGAAGGTTATAAGTTCCCCTTGTGTGAAGGACAGAGTGAGGGAGCAGGGTTATAAGATCTCCTTTGTGTGAGAGAGAGAGAGAGTGAGGGAGCATGGTTATAAGTTCTCCCTTGTGTGAGGGAGAGAGTGAGGGAGCATGGTTATAAGATCTCCTTTGTGTGAGGGAGGGAGTGAGGGAGCAGGGTTATAAGTTCCCCTTGCGTGAAGGAGAGAGTGAGGGAGCAGGATTATAAGTTCTCCCTTATGTGAGGGAGAGAGTGAGGAAGCAGGGTTATAAGTTCTCCCTTGTGTAAGGGAGAGACTGAGGGAAGAGGGTTATAAGATCTCCTTTGTGTGAGGGAGAGAGTGAGGGAGCAGGGTTATAAGTTCCCCTTGCGTGAAGGAGAGAGGGAGCAGGATTATAAGTTCTCCCTTGTATGAGGGAGCAGGGTTATAACTTCTCCTTTGTGTGAGGGAGAGAGTGAAGGAGCAGGATTATAAGTTCTTCCTAGTGTGAGGGAGAGAGTGAGGGAGCAGAGTTGTAAGTTCTCTCTAGTGCCACGATCACAAGTGCAAAGAAAATGATAGGATGGATAATGAGAACGTTCAAAACGAGAGATGCCAAGCCAGTGATGATCCTTTTCAAATCACTTGTTCTCTCTAGGCTGGAATACTGCTGTACATTAACATCTCCATTCAAAGCAGATGAAATTGCAGATCTAGAGAGTGTACAGAGATCCTTTACTGCACGTATAAGTTCTGTCAAGCACCTTAACTACTGGGAACGCTTGGAAGCACTTGACTTGTACTCGTTGGAACGCAGGAGGAAGATATATATCATAATCTACATTTGGAAAATCCTGGAAGGAATGGTCCCGAATCTGCACACAGAAATCACTCCCTACGAAAGTAAAAGACTGGGCAGGCGATGTAAAATACCCCCAATTAAAAGTAGGGGCACCATTGGTACACTAAGAGAAAACACCATAAGTGTCCGGGGCCCAAGACTGTTCAGCAGCCTCCCATCAAGCATTAGGGGAATTACCAATACACCCCTGGCTGCCTTCAAGAGAGAGCTGGACAGATACCTAAAGTCAGTGCCGGATCAGCCGGGCTGTGGCTCGTACGTTGGACTGCGTACGGCCAGCAGTAACAGCCTAGTTGATCAGGCCCTGATCCACCGGGAGGCCTGGTCATGGACCGGGCCGCGGGGACGTTGATCCCTGGAATAACCTCCAGGTAACCTCCAGGTATCCAGGTAGTGTGAGGGAGGAAAGGCTCGTGAGTGATTCAGGGAAAGGTGAGTGTTTGGTGTTGCAGTAGTTTGGTTTTCAACTTCCTCCTAGCCCCCCCCCCCCCCTTCTCTGTCTTTCTGTCTCTCTCTCTCTCTCTCTCTCTCTCTCTCTCTCTCTCTCTCTCTCTCTCTCTCTCTCTCTCTCTCTCTCTCTCTCTCTCTCTCTCTCTCTCTCTCTCTCTTCTCTCTCTCTCTTCTCCTCTCTCTCTCTCTCTCTCTCTCTCTCTCTCTCTCTCTCTCTCTCCTCTCTCCTCTCTCTCTCTCTCTCTCTCTATCTCTATCTCTCTATCTATCTCTATCTCTATCTCTCTCTCTACACAGGGTTTGACAAGGTTAGGTTAAGGATCCCTTGTTTTATTGACAAGCTATTTACAAGTTAAGGATTCCTAAATTCATTGACAAGCTAAGAGCTGAAAGCATTTTATTGTTATGAAACATCCGAGTAGGGAAGTAGGATGAAGTTGGAGCCATCTGTGGGCCAGCATTTTCAGTTGATCAGCTGACTTTATCTCGTTGACATCGTAATGCTGTACGAATATGTTCCAGACTCGAGTCATCCTGGGGATAATTGATCTCAGATGAAGTGATGTTCTGGAGAAGGGTACAGCCAGAGTGAAGTTGCTGCTTTCTGCCCGTCTTGTGGTATAGAAGCTTGCTTTTTTCTGTCCTCGAAGTGGATCCAAATGTAGTACTTTGACTATGTTAGCCTTGTACATAACAGTAAGGCCACCCACATTCCTCCTGTGTTGGAGGCTCTGCTGAAATGACATATCTATCCAGGATGGGTCCAGGCAAGAGATGAGACGTCTTGCTCTGTTTTCTGTCAAGCAGTCGCAGATGAGAGGGGAGGGGGCAAACCAAGAAAGTGGAACATACTCAAGGTATGAGTATACTTGTGCTTCATACATAATCTTGCAACCCCTACTGTCAAGCAGATGCGAAATGTGGCGAAGTGCTGTGAGCTTCCAGGTTGCCTTGTTTGCAAGATTTACAACGTGGTTCTTCATGGTCAGTGTGGAGTCAAATTTCACCCCAAATATATCAACTTCTTTCCCAGGTACCAACACCCTCCCATTCATCCTTACTACTGCACGGGCATAACAATCATGGTGCCTAGAGACCATCATCATTTGTGTTTTCTCAGGTGCAAATGTTACTTGCCATCGGTTTCCCAAAGCTGATATAGCTCTTAGCTGGTGATTGATGTAGCTTAGAGCAGCTGGCATTTCTTCTCTTGGAAAAGTGAATGTCACAGTACAGTCCTCTGCATATGCATGGGATTCTGGGATGAGATGAAGAAGGGCATTGAAGTTGACATTCCATAACAATGGTCCCAGCACACTTCCTTGTGGAACACTTGTCCCAGTAGGATGTCTTGCTGATTCTGCTCCATTTAGAACTACCCTTAGAGATCTACCATGAAGGTAATCACTGAGAAGACATAGCGTAGAGTCTGCAATTCCCAGTGCTTGCAGTTTTGCCAAGAGGCCCTGGTGCCACACTCGGCCGAAAGCACCAGCAATGTCCAGGGCTACCACACAGCTGACTTTGGATTCATCCAGTTACTGGTGCCACTTAGTGGAGAGGTTTAACAACAGATCAGCAGGAGAGTAACCTTTCCTGAAGCCATATTGACAGTCACAAAGTAGTGAATGGTAGTCAAAAAACTGCCATTTGTCTTGAGATTATTGTCTCAAGGATCTTGCCAGTGATTGACAGGAGTGGCACTGGTCTGTAGTTGCTGATTTCTGCTCTGCTCTTCTTTTTCTGAACAAGGACTACATTTGCCTCTTTCCACAGAGAAGACCATTTACACTGTACTAGGCAGTTCTGAAAGATGCGAGTTAGAGGTGCTGCTAGCTGGTCTGCACATTTTCTCAGCAATCTTATTCCCACTCCGTGTGGTGCCACTTACTGGCGAGAGCATTCGACACAATTGAAAGTTCCTTGGTTCGATTCCCTGCATGTAGAATCATGTGAGCAAGTTACATGACACCTTGCTGTTCCTGCTCACCTAGCAGAGAAATTAGGTTCGTGTGTATAAGCAGACTGTTGTGGGTCGCATCCTGGGAAAAATGTGTAAGACACTCCAGTACCTTTGGAATATTATATGCTGTGTAAGACACTGCAGTACCTGCTGGAATGTTATATATTGTGTAAGACACTCCAGTACCTGCTGGAATGTTATATACTGTGTAAGACTCTCCAATACCTGCTGGAATGTTATATACTGTGTAAGAAACTCCAGTACCTGCTGGAATGTTATATACTGTGTAAGAAGACACATCCTCTGCTACCTCATCTCTTCCCGTCCTTCCTACCTTCTGGCACCACAAGCAGTTACTCTAGCAGAGTTGTGAGGAGCAGTATTGATCTCATTCACCTGACACACACACACACACACACACACACACACACACACACACACACACACACACACCACACCACACACACACCACACAAAACACACACACACACAAACCCCCACACACACACACACACACACATACATACATACATACATATATACATACATCCACGAACACGCGTACACACACATACAGGATTTGTATTTTTAGAATTTGCCTCGGAAGTACGTAGTTTATTGTGCATTCTATATCCATCCTCTGGAGGGTAGTTCAAAAGCATATAGATACACAAAACTACGCCCCAAAAGGGTTAACATGAGTGAATGTGGATTTATACCCACGGTTGTCTTATCTGTTGCCAAGCAGATTTTGGATATTTTCTTAATATGTCTAGTATTTTCTTTTCATTAATAGACACCTTGACGTATCATATAGGTTATTATACTATTCGTGTCTACATTCCTCAATAAGTGAACAATCAAGAACATAGTCTTCAAGATAGTGACCATTTAGTGACCTGCCATTTAGGCTGACCACATACTTTGTATTTACTTTGATCATCATCTATGTGTCTGCCAAATTGCCGGAGGTACTTGTGACCAGACTAAGTTTGGCAACTTCAGCATCAGTCACCGTGTTTACTTTGCAAATTGCTCGGTAAATATTCTTATCTGTATTTAGATTCATCATTTATTTTTCTTCTAATATTATTCCTAATGTTAGGCACATTTATATCCAAGTTTTATATTGCATTATCTTGAGGGTATTTCTTCTGGTTAATTTATCATCCGCAATGTAGGAGTAATTCAGTGTGTGATGGAGTCCATAAGAATTGTACAGTAATATGCTTTTCTCTGTTTTAAAGTATCTGTACCTGGCTTCTGCAATGAGCATGTTAGTCATTATGAAAGTCAAGTTCTTTCAGTGATGATGTAGAATCAGTAATAATCAGAGTCAAGCTCAGCGCCATAATTTAACTTTAGTGCCATTAAGATGACAAACAGTTCAGGTTTGCAGTGTAGACGCCCAGATGTTAATTCTTATTCCTAACTCAACATGGTTGCTATCGTTCTTATCTAGAGAAGTGGCAACAGAGCAGATGCAGCCCAGCCAGTAGACTCCTGCTTAGATCCATTACTGTATATAATTTGTGATATATTATTACTAATAATTAAGCCAGAATTTTTTTCATGAGCAGTTGCCTTTGCAAGTTATTTAAGGAAGGGATTACTAGGGATGAGCTTCTTGGGAGGGACTTTAAGATATGTAATATTAGCTGAACACAACTTCCATGGAGGGGTGAAATGCTCTTGTTGTCTACAGTGATGCAGTTCGTTTATTTTATAAAAATAAATATAACTGAATGTTTTCACAACCCATTTAGATCTGTTTCAACAGCCTCCCTCCAGGCGTAATTACCAGTAGACCCCTGGCTGCCTTCAAGAAGGAGTTGGACAGATACCTACAGTCAGTACCCGATCAGCCGGGCAGTGGTTCGTACATTGGACTATGTGCGGCCAACAGTAACAGCCTGATTGATCAGGTCCTGATCCCCCAGGAGGCCTGGTCAAGGACTGGGCCGCGGGGGCGTTAACCCCCGGAACACCCTCCAGGTAGACATTTACTAAGATTTATAGTCACAGTGTCTGGTTCATTTCTTAACATTCTAATATCAAGTACAGTGTTAATCTCAATAATATTATCACTGATAGTAAGAACACCAAGCTCCTTCCTCATATTAAGAAATTCGGTAGTTTTAGGGCTTCCAGGAATAATTCTAAGGGCTTCATTTTGTATTGGACTCTATGAACCGTGACAAGGAAGCAGAGACAGTCTTGACCTGGTTGTGACTCCTGACTTTGTTTTGCATTAGCTCCAAGGGCCGGGGAGATTTTTCTTTAGCTAACATTATCATGGGCGCAACATAATCAAGTATCTAATATAGGCTATGTACATTATTCTCACTATTCTCACATTAGCACCATAGTTGGGGTTGTAGCCAGCAACGCCTCTGAGAGCATTTAGTCTGTCTTTGCATTTCTTAATTATTTGTGGTATGATAGATTTACTGAAGAGTACGTCTTTATCAGGTATCTGTAAGACTAAACGTAGCTGATTTGACCTTGCAAGCAAATGGGTGAGACATGTCGTTCGCTTGTTAGTATCTTAGTCTTAGATGGATATATGGCAAAGACATGTCTCCGGAAATGTTGGCACTGAACAAAACTCCCAAGGCAGATCCAGTAGATTTTGGCACCTGGCCTGGTAGGCAATGCTCTCGCCTCACACACTGGGTGTCCGTGGTTCAATCCCCGGTCGGATGGGAACATTGGGCGCATTTCCTTACACCTGCTGCCCCTGTTCACCTAGCAAGCACATAGGTACCTGGGTATTAGTCATCTTACACCTGCTGTCCTCGTTCACCTAGCAAGCAAGTAGGTAGCTGGGTGTCAGTCGACCCTTGTGGGTCGTAGCCTGAGGGACAAAGTTGAAGGACCCCGATGGACATAAGACAGTCCTAGAATAACAAAAAAGGCACAATACCCTGACTGGAACAACACACAAATAACCCGCACATAGGGGAGGAGCTTATGACAGCGTTTCGGTCCGACTTGGACTCGGACCGAAACGTCGTCGTAAGCTCCTCTCTCCTGTGTGCGGGTTATATGTATATAAGATAGTCCTAGATAACGCACTGATTTTGTTGGCTTATCCTGGGGGCTAACCCTCCGGGGTTAAAAATCTGAACAAAATCTTATGCAGATACCTTTCAAGAGGCAGTTCCTAGAGATGATGACTCAACTCTCCTTAACTTGATGGATTCTGAGGCTTCCTTCTCCCTACAAGATACATCCAGAGAGGAAAAGATGGCACTTATTGTCACCCTGAGTCTCTTCCAGGACACACCAAGTCAGTGGAGGGAGGAGTGCCAGACAGTGTGTGCCTCGGCCCCTGTTGGCACTGATCGATCCACTTCCTTGTCTCTCCCTTTCTTTCATCCCCGGCTTCCCTTCTCCCACTCTCTCTCATGTAGCTTTGACATTTCTCCTTCACCTCTTCTCTTTCTTTCTCTTCTCCCTCCTTCACTTTTCCTTATATATTTCGCTTCTTTCTCCCACCCCCTGTCATATTCCATCTTTCCCCTCTTTCTCTTTTTCATCTCTTCTGCACCTCTCTTTTCCCCCTTTAACTGTCTTCCTCTACTTTGTTTAATTTCTTCCCCCTTTTCACTTTTTTACTTTCATTTTCCTTTTCACTCCATCTTTCATTTCTCACTCTATTTCCTTTCTCCTCCTCTCCTCCAATTCTTCCTCTCCATCTTTCCCATCTCCCTCCCTCCATCATCACTCCTCCCTACGCCTCCTCAACCTATTATTTCCTCAACTCCCTCACAAATTCACCTTTGTCTTCAGTGTATGGTCACCTGTAGACCGTTTGAGGGTCATCGCCCCCGCTGCTCGGGTCCCAGACCAGAGGAGAAATGAAATAGCAGGTGTGACAACTGACTCACAGCATGTGGAGACGTACAGACGTAGTGTCATCTGACCCACAGTATGTAGAGACTTATAGACGTACCACTAACTAACCCACTGTATGTAGAGAAGTATAAACGTACTACTAACTAACCCACTGTATGTAGAGACATATAGACATACCACTAACTAACCCACTGTATGTAGAGAAGTATAAACGTACTACTAACTAACCCACTGTATGTAGAGACATACAGACGTAGTACTAACTAATAACCCACTGTATGTAGAGACGTATGTCTCTACATACATACATGTCTCCCACTGTATGTAGAGACATTTTCACTCTATATTGTGGTTTGAATTTGCTTTATACTCCGTCCTAGCTATTATTTCCTCAAGTTTTTCATAACGGACTAACTGAAATTTGTCTTCATTGAACGTCATATTGTTTTCCGTTTCCCATTGGAAAACTTGGTTTATATCCGCTTGGATTGTTACGTGTCCTCAATGGATGACACTCTCATATAGATACTAGTATCTTCTGCAAGGGAAGACACAGTAATGTAGTTTACATCTGTGTCAGATATAAGGACGAGGAAAAGAATGGGGCTGAGTACTGTACGATGTGGAACAGAGATTTTTACTTTGGCAGCATCCGACTTAACTCTCATTATTACTCTCTGCGTTCTATAGGTCTCTAAGGACCCCATTGGGAATAAGTCACTTTGTTTGATTTTTTTGGGTTATCCTAGGTAGTCTACACATATGCTGCTATGTATGATAATTTATGTAACTGCATTTGTGTGTACCTGTACCTGAATAAACTTACTAAGTTAAAAATCCATTTGCCATCTTTTCCAGTTATTCCTTTTAGCACTAAATGACTAGTTCTTGAGGCTCCTAAATATGCAGAAACTATTCGCGCACACACAGACACACACACACACACACACACACACACACACACACACACACACACACACACACACACACACACACACACACACACACACACACACACACACACACACACACACGCACACACAACACAGACACACACACCCAATCTTTAAAAAAGGAGACAGACATGAAGCATTAAACTACAGACCAGTGTCACTGACATGTATAGTATGCAAAATCATGGAGAAGATTATCAGGAGAAGAGTGGTGGAACACCTAGAAAGGAACGATCTCATCAACAGCAGCCAACATGGTTTCAGGGACGGGAAATCCTGTGTCACAAACCTACTGGAGTTCTATGACATGGTGACAGCAGTAAGACAAGAGAGAGAGGGGTGGGTGGATTGCATTTTCTTGGACTGCAAGAAGGCGTTTGACACAGTTCCACACAAGAGATTGGTGCAAAAACTGGAGGACCAAGCAGGGATAACAGGGAAGGCACTACAATGGATCAGGGAATACTTGTCAGGAAGACAGCAGCGAGTCATGGTACGTGGCGAGGTGTCAGAGTGGGCACCTGTGACCAGCGGGGTCCCACAGGGGTCAGTCCTAGGACCAGTGCTGTTTCTGGTATTTGTGAACGACATGACGGAAGGAATAGACTCTGAGGTGTCCCTGTTTGCAGATGACGTGAAGTTGATGAGAAGAATTCACTCGATCGAAGACCAGGCAGAACTACAAAGGGATCTGGACAGGCTGCAGACCTGGTCCAGCAATTGGCTCCTGGAGTTCAATCCCACCAAGTGCAAAGTCATGAAGATTGGGGAAGGGCAAAGAAGGCCGCAGACGGAGTACAGTCTAGGGGGTCAGAGACTACAAACCTCACTCAAGGAAAAAGATCTTGGGGTGAGTATAACACCAGGCACATCTCCTGAAGCGCACATCAACCAAATAACTGCTGCAGCATATGGGCGCCTAGCAAACCTCAGAACAGCATTCCGACATCTTAATAAGGAATCATTCAGGACCCTGTACACCGTAGTCAGTAAGTGGAATAGTTTGGGAAGCGATGTAGTGGAGGCAGGATCCATACATAGCTTTAAGCAGAGGTATGATAAAGCTCACGGCTCAGGGAGAATGACCTAGTAGCGAGCAGTGAAGAGGCGGGGCCAGGAGCTCGGACTCGACCCCCGCAACCTCAACTAGGTGAGTACACACACACACACACACACATGTTCCAGAGAGGGGACACAGGGACAAGGGGTCACAACTGGAAGCTGAAGACTCAGACGAGTCACAGGGACGTTAGGAAGTATTTCTTCAGTCATAGAGTTGTCAGCAAGTGGAATAGCCTAGCAAGTGAAGTAGTGGAGGCAGGAACCATACATATTTTTAAGAAGAGGTATGACAAAGCTCAGGAAGCAGAGAGAGAGAGGACCCAGTAGCGATCAGTGAAGAGGCGGGGCCAGGAGCTGAGTCTCGACTCCTGCAACCACAATTAGGTGAGTACAATTAGGTGAGTACACGGACGAGGACCAGGCAGAACTACAGAAGGATCTGGACAGGCAGCAGGCCTGGCCCAGCAATTGGCTCCTGGAGTTCAACCCTACCAAGTGCAAAGTCATGAAGATTGGGGAAGGGAAAAGAAGACCACAGACGGAGTACAGTCTAGGGAACCAGAGCCTACGAACCTCACTCAAGGGAAAGGATCTTGGTGTGTGTGTGTGTGTGTGTGTGTACCACCAGGCACATCTCCTGAGGCGCACATCAACCAAGTAGCTGCTGCAGCATACGGGCGCCTGGCAAACCTCAGAACAGCATTCCGACATCTAAATAAAAAAGACTCATTCTTGACCCTGTACACTGTGTACGTTAGGCCCATATTGGAATATGCAGCGCCAGTTTGGAACCCACACCTAGCCAAGCATGTAAGGAAACTAGAGAAAGTGCAAAGGTTTGCAACAAAACTAGTCCCGGAGCTAAGGGGTATGTCCTAAGAGGAGAGGTTCAGGGAAATCGACCTGACGACACTGGAAGACAGCAACAAGGGGTCACAGTTGGAAGTTGAAGACTCAGATGAATTACAGGGATGTTAAGAAGTATTTCTTCAGTTACAGAATTGTCAGGAAGTGGAATAGCCTGGGTAGTGATGTTAGGGAGGCTGGTTCCATACATAGCTTCAAGAAGAGGTATGATAAAGCTCACGGAACGGGAAGAGTGACTGAGTAGCGGCCAATTGAAGAGGCAGGGCCAGGAGCTGTGAATCGAATCCCGCAACCACAACTAGGTGAGTACACACACACACACACACACAGGACCAGGAGCTGAGTATCGACCCCTGCAACCACAATTAGGCGAGTACGTAAATATTCTCTCTCTCTCTCTCTCTCTCTCTCTCTCTCTCTCTCTCTCTCTCTCTCTCTCTCTCTCTCTCTCTCTCTCTCTCTCTCTCTCTCTCTCTCTCTCTCTCTCTCTCTCTCTCTCTCCTCTCGTCCGTGAAAATATCAGGTTGCTGTGTTTCCCCTCATCACTTCTCGCTTCTCTGCCTTCTCTCTGGCACCATATTCTCAGAAATAGATCACAATATATTTCGGAAAAAAAGACGCAAAATACCACCATTGTTAGGCTTAGGGCGTCTCCAGTATACTATGTTTTTTAGGGCTGCTGTCTCCCTAACAGATGAAACCAAAGAGGATTTCAGATACTAAATTACTTATAAAAATGTAATCTCAGTGTAAGTATACTGAGGATATACTCCTGTCAGTGTTTATGTAGTGTTGTTAACGTGCTAGGGATGATTCAGTGTGGGAGTAATGTTGTTGACGTGTGTTAGTAATGGTTCAGTGTGGGAGTAATGTTGTTGACGTGTGTTAGTAATGGTTCAGTGTGGGAGTAATGTTGTTGACATGTGTTAATAATGGTTCAGTGTGGGAGTAATGTTGACATGTATTAGTAATGGTTCAGTGTGGGAGTAATGTTGTAGACGTGTGTTAGGAATGGTTCAGTGTGGGAGTAGTGTTGTAGACGTGTGTTAGGAATGGTTCAGTGTGGGAGTAGTGTTGTAGACGTGTGTTAGGAATGGTTCAGTGTGGGAATAGTGTTGTAGACGTGTGTTAGGAATGGTTCAGTGTGAGAGTAGTGTTGTAGACGTGTGTTAGGAATGGTTCAGTGTGGGAGTAGTGTTGTAGACGTGTGTTAGGAATGGTTCAGTGTGGGAATAGTGTTGTAGACGTGTGTTAGGAATGGTTCAGTGTGAGAGTAGTGTTGTAGACGTGTGTTAGGAATGGTTTCAGTGTGGGAGTAGTGTTGTAGACGTGTGTTAGGAATGGTTCATGTGGGAGTAGTGTTGTAGACGTGTGTTAGGAATGGTTCATTGTGGGAGTAGTGTTGTAGACGTTGTGTTAGGAATGGTTCAGTGTGTGAGTAGTGTTGTAGACGTGTGTTAGGAATGGTTCAGTGTGGGAGTAGTGTTGTAGACGTGTGTTAGGAATGGTTCAGTGTGGGAGTAGTGTTGTAGACGTGTGTTAGGAATGGTTCAGTGTGGGAGTATGTTGTAGACGTGTGTTAGGAATGGTTCAGTGTGGAGTAGTGTTGTAGACGTGTGTTAGGAATGGTTCAGTGTGGGAGTAGTGTTGTAGACGTGTGTTAGGAATGGTTCAATGTGGGAGTAGTGTAGCAGGCGGTGTAGTAAGCTACCAGGTAGCTCCATTGAAACTATCACCTTGCCTGGGTTTGAAAATATATGAAGAACTGGGTGTGAATAGGACCTCTCCTCTTCCTCCCCTCACATTTTTCTTCCCCTCACACTCTCCCCTCTTCCTCTCACACTCTCCTCTTCCTCCCCTCACACTCTCCTCTCTTCCTCTCCCTCACACACTCCCCACTTCCTCTCCCTCACACTCTCCCCACTTCCTCTCCCTCACACACTCCCCACTTCCTCTCCCTCACACACTCCCCACTTCCTCTCCCTCACACACTCCCCTCTTTCTCCCCTCACCCACTAATGAAGTTCACTTTAGCTTGAAAGTGACTTTGCCATCAAGAGCTGATCGTGATGGAATATCTCCTGATTTCTGACGCCTGGGTGAGACAGAGAGAGAGAGACAGACAGACAGACAGACAGACAGACAGACAGACAGAGATAGACAAACAGACAGAAATGCACCTGTAAGTAACCCTTTCTCTACCAATAATCAAGAGCAAGATAACAACCTTCTCTCTCTCTCTCTCTCTCTCTCTCTCTCTCTCTCTCTCTCTCTCCTCTCTCTCTCTCTCTCTCTCTCTCTGTCAGTAGTGTTACTGTGTAGTACACTTAGATAATCCCAGCTACTTTAGAGATATGCTCCCTTACTAGTCGTGACGTCACGAAACCCATCGCATGTGAGCAGTAGACCAGAGGCCTCGCGGGCAGTTCCAGCTTGGCATAGACTTGGGCTTCTCCTCAAGACTTAATTATACACCTCGAAGACATCCAGCGTGTGTATTTCTTACTCTAATATCTCTCTCTCTCTCTCTCTCTCTCTCTCTCTCTCTCTCTCTCTCTCTCTCTCTCTCTCTCTCTCTCTCTCTCTCTCTCTCTCTCTCTCTCTCTCTCTCTCACCCCTGATAATGGTGGAACTAGCAGTGTGGATAAATTGGAATGAGGAATCCCGGGAGACTGGAATCAGGAATCTGGGAAATTGAAAATGCTAAAGGGCAATTGTTAAGGGATCCAGGAGTAATGGGGGCGAGGGAAGGAGTAAAAGGAGAGGGGGGATTAATGGGGGCGAGAGGAGGTGGTCAGTCCCTCAGCCTCCAGGCTGAGGGACTAACCACCTCAAATATTTTTTCCCCAAGGTTGATGGATTGATTACAGTATCTTTATTTCATTACTACTGCTGCCTCTATATTTGACTGAAGAAGCCTACTGTGTAGGCGAAACGTTTCAACAATAAAGATACGCAGCTGTTGTATATGTGTGTAAATCTTCAACTGTTGAACTGTTATGGAGGCGTCGTATTGATAATCACGGCGGAGCCCAGCCTGCTAGGCTTGGTCAAGTCTGAGGAAGAGGCCTGTAGCCTAGTCATATGCGTGGTTCAAAATGTTGATAGGGATGGCTTCAACAACTTTGGTCGAGGTCACGTAACCTACCAACGTTTCTAAGAATTTGGTCCTCGTTACCGTACGCAAGTGTTAAAAGTTTGAAGCCAATTGGATGAGGCGTTCTCGGGTTACGAGCAAAGTAAGATTCATAAATAACCCGCACATAGAAGAGAGGAGCTTACGACGACGTTTTGGTCCGACTTGGACCATTACGACCGAAACGTCGTCGTAAGCTCCTCTCTTCTATATGCGGGTTATTTGTGTATCGTTCCAGTCACGGTATTGTGCCTTTTTTTGTTATTTAAAGTAAGATTGACAAGCAGGAAAAAGAAAAAAAGAATAAGCCAGGAAGCCCCTTAAGGTCCTCTTCAGAGGATAAGTAAAAAATAGGAAAGTCAGAGAGTAAGAGGGGAAAGAGAATATGGGAAGTTGTGGGGAATAAAAAAAAGGAAATAGAATGTGAATTGAATGAGAGGAGTTTGAAGGAAGGAAGGTAAAGAGGAGGGGAGAGATGAGTGGAGGATGGGGGAGAGGAAGGGAGAGATGATGAAAGAAAAGGGAGAGGAAGGAAGGAGGCGAGAATGGAAGGAAGGGAGAGAAAGAAGAAAGAAGAGAGAATGGAAGGAAGGGAGAGTTAGCAGGAGAGGTGAAGGAATATTGGGGAGAAGTGCATTCTACCAGTGTTCTTCACGTCATCTTCCTTATTCTCTTTTTTTCTTTATCTCTTCCCGTCTATCTATTCCCTCATTCTTCTCTGTCCTCTCATCCGTCTCTTCCCTATCTCTCATATCTTTCTCTCTCTCTCTCTCTCTCTCTCTCTCTCTCTCTCTCTCTCTCTCTCTCTCTCTCTCCTCTCTCTCTCTCTCTCTCTCTCTCTCTGTCTATATCTATTTATCTATCTATTTCTCTATGTCTTTCCCCAGCATCTTCACGTATCTCTCTTCCCTCTCACTTTATCTTCCTTACCTCTTACACTTCCCTCTCACCTACCTCTCCCTGTCATTCTTCCTGATACATCCCCTTTAAGCTCATTCCATAGCCTCCCCTCACCTAACTAACCCTCCAGCTTATTCTCTCTCTTTCTCTTCTCCTCACTCAGCGAGGGGGAATTCCTCTACTCTCTTCTGTTTACTCTCAGATTTTTCTTCCCTTTTTCGTATTTTTCATGAGAGAGAGAGAGAGAAAGAGAGCAAGACAGACAGAGAGACAGTTAAAGGGACAGACGGACAGACTCTTGGTTTTGCACTCTCTCCCTCTCTTACACACACACAAAAACACACCCTCTCTCTTTCCCCTCTTCTTCCCTTCTTTGGTTCCACTTCCCTGGCTTCCCTTCCCTGGCTTCACTTCCCTGGCTCCACTTCCCTGGCTCCACTTCCCTGGCTTCCCGTCCCTGGCTCCACTTCCCTGGCTTCCCTTCCCTGGCTCCACTTCCCTGGCTTCCCTTCCCTAGCTTCCCTTCCCTGGCTCCACTTCCCTGGCTTCCCTTCCCTGGCTCCACTTCCCTGGCTTCCCTTCCCTGGCTCCACTTCCCTGGCTTCCCTTAGCTGGCTCCACTTCCCTGGCTTCCCTTCCCTGGCTCCACTTCCATGGCTTCCCTTCCCTGGCTCCACTTCCCTGGCTTCCCTTCCTTGGCTCCACTTCCCTGGCTTCACTTCCCTGGCTCCACTTCCCTGGCTTCACTTCCCTGGCTCCACTTCCCTGGCTTCCCTTCCCTGGCTTCCCTTCACTGGCTTCCCTTCACTGGCTCCACTTCCCTGGCTTCCCCTAGCTTCCCTTCCCTGGCTCCACTTCCCTGGCTTCACTTCCCTTCTCAGTAGTAGTACCAGTTCCAGTAACCAGTTACCAGTAACCAGTGTACCAGTAGATGACTCACTACCAACCGTCTCTGCGTGAATCACTGTCTGTATTCATATTGTGCTGACCACAGCAGTATTTCAAACACCCCCTCACATGGGTACTGGGGTTAGTCTTACGTGAGAGAGCAAGGAGGCAGGTCACGGCTGTTTGGCGCTTCCCACATTATCCGTAATATACGTACTTCCAGCCTACGTGAGTATTTCTTTACCCTATCTACGTGTTCGAACCCCACATGATAAATGGTGGCAATGGTGTGGGAGCGTGGATAAGCTTTTTTAAGGGTATTTCAAGACGTTAGAAGACTGTTTGTGAGTAGCCGGCGGGTCAAAAGGTGAACCGTAGCTAGCCGCTTACCCTCACTCACCACCTCCAGCCTGCAAGCCTGTTGCAGCTGTTTTTCAAGCTTCCTGGCTTAGTTCGTGTGCTAATTGCTTCAATCTCCGAGGGGTTGACCCGGATTTTGCAATTAAGCCAGTCAGTAAGCCAGACTGTGGAGAACGCCAGTCAGCCTGTCATCCAGCCTGTCTCCTGTCATCCACCTGCTCCTTCATGCTGTGTGCATCGTTACCCGTCTTCCAGTCAGCCATTCTCGTGGGTTAAGCCAGTCAGCCAACCCAGCTTCTAACCCAGCTGAGAGAGAGAAGTAAGCCACGCAAGTTCCTCTGAAGTATTGTTTCATGTATCGCTTTGTGCGCCCTGTTGGATGCTAAGAGTGAATTTCACCATTCCTGTGGCATAGAGTGGCTTACAAGCCACCTTTGTGGGTAGTGAGTGGAGTGCGTGCCAGTGAGCGCCAGCGAGCGTCACTCCCACCACCACCCATCCACTCTACTCACACCACCACCGCCACCCACCTCATCTACCTGTGGTTGTTTGCACCCTTGTATCGGGTCCTAATACTGTTTTGGCTCACATAATTGGTCAGATTGTAGCTGAGCGCCAACGATAAAGCCAGTTATGTGAGTTCACCGAGAAAGCGCATTTCTTCCGACAACAGTAAGTGTAGGAGGCGTCAGTCATCTACTGGTACACTGGTTACTGGTAACTGGTTACTGGAACCGGTACTACTACTGAGACCCTGGCTTCCCTTCCCTGGCTCCACTTCCCTAGCTTCCCTTCCCTGGCTCCACTTCCCTGACTTCCCTTCCCTGGCTTCCCTTCCCTGGCTCCACTTCCCTGGCTTCCCTTCCCTAGCTTCCCTTCCCTGGCTCCACTTCCCTGACTTCCCTTCCCTAGCTTCCCTTCCCTGGCTTCCCTTCCCTAGCTTCCCTTCCCTAGCTCCACTTCCCTGGCTTCACTTCCCTGGCTTCCCTTCCCTGGCTCCACTTCCCTGGCTTCCCTTCCCTAGCTCCACTTCCCTGGCTTCCCTTCCCTGGCTTCCCTTCCCTGGCTCCACTTCTCTGGCTTCCCTTCCCTAGCTTCCCTTCCCTGGCTCCACTTCCCTGGCTTCCCTTCCCTGGCTTCCCTTCCCTGGCTTCCCTTCCCTGGCTCCAGTTCCCTGGCTTCCCTTCCCTGGCTCCACTTCCCTGGCTTCCCTTTCCTGACTTCCCTTCCCTGGCTCCACTTCCCTGGCTTCACTTCCATGGCTTCACTTCCATGGCTTCACTTCCCTGGCTCCACTTCCCTGGCTTCCCTTCCCTGGCTTCCGTTCCCTGGCTTCACTTCCCTGGCTCCACTTCTCTGGCTTCCCTTCCCTGGCTCCACTTCTCTGGCTTCCCTTCCCTGGCTTCCCTTCCCTGGCTTCCCTTCCCTGACTTCACTTCTCTGGCTTCACTTCCCTGGCTCCACTTCCCTGGCTTCCCTTCCCTGGCTCCACTTCCCTGGCTTCACTTCCCTGGTTTCACTTCCCTGGCTTTACTTCCCTGGCTCCACTTCCCTGGCTTCCCTTCCCTGGCTTCACTTCCCTGGCTTCACTTCCATGGCTTCCCTTCCCTAACTTCCCTTCCATGGCTCCACTTCCCTGGCTTCCCTTCCCTGGCTTCCCTTCCCTGGCTTCCCTTCCCTGGCTCCACTTCCCTGGCTTCCCTTCCTTGGCTCCACTTCCCTGGCTTCCCTTCCCTGACTTCACTTCCCTGGCTTCCCTTCCCTGGCTTCACTTCCCTGGCTCCACTTCCCTGGCTTCCCTTCCCTGCCTTCACTTCCCTGGCTTCCCTTTCCTGACTTCACTTCCTGGCTTCACTTCCCTGGCTCCACTTCCCTGGCTTCCCTTCTCTGGCTCCACTTCCCTGGCTTCACTTCCCTGGCTTCACTTCCCTGGCTTCCCTTCCCTGGCTCCACTTCCCTGGCTTCCCTTCCCTGGCTTCCCTTCCCTGGCTCCACTTCCCTGGCTTCCCTTCCCTAGCTTCCCTTCCCTGTCTCCACTTCCCTGGCTTCCCTTTCCTGGCTTCCCTTCCCTGGCTTCCCTTCCCTGGCTCCACTTCCCTGGCTTCCCTTCCCTGGCTCCACTTCCCTGGCTTCCCTTCCCTGGCTTCACTTCCCTGGCTTCCCTTCCCTGGCTTCCCTTCCCTGGCTTCCCTTCCCTGGCTCCACTTACCTAGCTTCACTTCCCTGGCTTCACTTCCCAGGCTTCCCTTCCTTGGCTTCACTTCCCCGGCTTCCCTTCCCTGGCTTCACTTCTCAGGCTTCCCTTCCCTGGCTTCACTTCCCTGGCTCTACTTCCCTGGCTTCCCTTCCCTGGCTTCCCTTCCCTGGCTTCACTTCCCTGGCTCCACTTCCCTGGCTTCATTTCCCTGGCTTCCTTTCCCTGGCTTCACTTCCCTGGCTCCACTTCCCTGGCTTCCCTTCCCTGACTTCACTTCCCTGGCTTCCCTTCCCTGGCCTTCACTTCCCTGGCTCCTCTTCCCTGGTTCCCTAATTCCCTTGACATTTCCTGGTCTTCCCTGGCTTCCTTTACAAAGTTCTGGAGACAAAAATAACACTTCATCTTCGTGAGTAAATAACTCGAGATAAACAATAACGACAAACTGACCTAAAAATTGCCGAGTGGTTATCACAACCAGAATAACTATGTGGATGAGAGGGAAAGGAGATATAGAAGGAGAGGGTGAGGAGAGAGAGAGTGGGCAGTGTTTTTGATATCTTGTGGTAGATTGTTAAACAGTCTGGGTCCACAGGTGTTGATACAGTATTCTCTTACTGCGCCCATGGCGCTCACGTTTTTCACTGGGTCTATTATACATTTTCTTCCATGACTCTGGGTCCGCGAATTTTGATACAGTATTCTCTTACTGTGCCTATATTGCTCCTATTTTTCACTGGGTCTGTTTTACATTTTATTTCCATGTCTCTCAGTCCGGTACATTGTTATGGCAGTGTGCAGATCTGGATCTAGACCCTCAAGTAACTTCCACGTATATATTATCTTGTATTTATCTCTCCTCCGCTCCAGCGAGTATGTATTTAGGGTGTTCAAGTGTTCCCAGTAATTTAAATACTTTATTGGCTCTATGTGGGCCATAAATGATATCTGTATATGTTACAACTCTGATATCTTCTTCTCTCAGAGGAAATGTAATCACTGAATAATACTCTAAGCGTTATGTTGTTTGAAAGAAAGATTAGCTAACATTATTACACCCAGATCTTTCACATGTTTCTTTCGTTTTGTATGGTGATTTGCTTGTATTTTGTATACAGTTTCTTTGTTGAGTTATTCATTCTTTCCATATCTAAGCAGTTGGAACTTGACACTATTGAATATCATGTTATTGTAATATCTGTAATTTTTGGCTAGTGCTCTAGTGCCCCCTCCTTTCAAAGGAGCTCTGTTCGTAACTTTAAGGTCTCTGGGATCCTGCTTAGATCTAATATCTCTGTTTACTAAGTGATCAGGCCACTTCCCTCGTTCCCACCTCTGGTTTTTCCCTCTTCTATACCCCTGGTTCTTCTCTTTTTAAAAAATGTCCACTTTTACTCCCAACAAACAGGGCATTACGCTGTTACCTCTTTTTAATAATTATAAAAAAACACTCTGAGGTTGATAGCGTTCTACTGATTTGTGTACATATGTGTCAGTTGTGTACGTGTCTATGTTAGTTGTGGGCACGTGTGTCTACCTGGAGGGTGTTCCGGGGGTCAACGTCCCCGCGGTCCAGTCCTTGACCAGGCCTCCCGGTGGATCAGGGCCTGATCAACCAGGCTGTTACTGTTGGCCGCACGTTGTCCAATGTACGAACCACAACCCGGCTGGTCAGGTACTGACTTTAGGTATCTGTCCAGACCCCTCTTGAAGGAAGCCAGGGGTCTATTAGTAATTCCCCATATTCCTGGTAGGAGGCTGTTGAACAGTCTTGGGCCCTGGACATTTATTGTGTTTTTTCTTAGTGTACCCATGGTGCCCCTACTTTTCATTGGGGGTATGTTACACCGTCTATCCAGTATTTTGATTTCGTAGGGAGTGATTTCTGTGAGCAGATTTGGGACCACTCCTAGGATTTTCCAGGTGTAGATTATGATGTCTCTCTCTCTCGCCTGCGCTCCACTGAGTACAGGTCAAGTGACTCCAGATTTTCCCAGTAATTAAGGAATTTGATGGAACTTTCATTCTCTAGATCTACAATTTCACCTGCCTTGAATGGAGCTGTTAGTGTACAGCAGTATTCCATCCTAGAGAGAACACGTGATTTAAAAAGGATCATCACTGGCTTGGCATTCCTTGTTTTGAAGGTTCTCATAATCCTTCCTCCTCACTAATGTGATAGTGACACTTGTGATCCTTGAAGGTGAGATCCTCTGACATTAACACTCCCAACTCCTTCACATTACTTTTTCGCTTTATTGTGTGAGTTTATAGTATACTTACTTTTAGTCATTGTTGTCTGTTGTCAGTTGTGGGCACTTGTCTGTTTCAGTCGTAGGTATGTGTGTGTGTGTCAGCTCTAATATTAAGATTCCTTGCCGCTGGGAGTTGAAGTGTCTTTGCAGTTAGGTTATGTCGGGTCCAGTATGTGGCATAACACATTTGTGGGTTTAGCTTCTACCACGACTGCAGGCTGGCGACTGCAAATATTTATTAAATAAGTGTGTGTGTGTGTGTGTGTTTGTGTGTGTGTGTGTGTGTGTGTGTGTGTGTGTGTGTGTGTGTGTACTCACCTAATTGTGGTTGCAGGGGTCGATACTCAGCTCCTGGCCCCGCCTCTTCACTGATCGCTACTAGGTCCTCTCTCTGCTTCCTGAGCTGTACCATACCTCTTCTTAAAACTATGTATGGTTCCTGCCTCCACTACTTCACTTGCTAGGCTATTCCACTTCCTGACAACTCTATGACTGAAGAAATACTTCCTAACGTCCCTGTGACTCGTCTGAGTCTTCAACTTCCAGTTGTGACCCCTTGTCCCTGTGTCCCCTCTCTGGAACATCCTATCTCTGTCCACCTTGTCTATTCCCCGCAGTATCTTGTACGTCGTTATCATGTCTCCCCTGACCCTTCTGTCCTCCAGTGTCGTCAGTCCGATTTCCCTCAACCTTTCCTCGTACGACATTCCCCTGAGCTCTGGGACTAGCCTTGTTGCAAACCTTTGTACTTTCTCTAACTTCTTGACGTGCTTGACCAGGTGTGGGTTCCAGACTGGTGCTGCATACTCCAGTATGGGCCTAACATACACAGTGTACAGTGTCTTGAACGATTCCTTATTAAGGTATCAGAACGCTATTCTCAGGTTTGCCAGGCGCCCGTATGCTGCAGCAGTTATTTGGTTGATGTGTGCCTCCGGTGATGTGCTCGGTGTTATTGTCACACCAAGGTCTTTCTCCCTGAGTGAGGTCTGTAGTCTTTGTCCACCTAGCCTGTACTCTGTCTGCGGTCTTCTTTGCCCCTCCCCAATCTTCATGACTTTGCATTTGGCTGGATTGAATTCGAGAAGCCAGTTACTGGACCACATGTCCAGCCTGTCCAGGTCTCTTTGCAGTCCTGCCTCATCCTCATCCGATTTAATTCTTCTCATCAACTTCACATCATCTGCGAACAGGGACACTTCAGAGTCTATTCCTTCCATCATGTCATTCACATATATCAAAAATAGCACTGGTCCTAGAACTGACCCCTGTGGGACCCCGCTATTCACAGGCGCCCACTGTGATACCTCTTCACGTACCATGACTCGTTGCTGCCTCCCTGTCAGGTATTCCCTGATCCATTGCAGTGCCCTCCCTGTTACATGCGCCTGATCCTCCAGCTTCTGCACTAATCTCTTGTGGGGAACTGTGTCAAAGGCCTTCCTGCAGTCTAGGAAAACGCAATCTACCCACCCTTCTCTCTCGTGTCTTACTTTTGTTACCTTGTCATAAAACTCCAGGAGGTTTGTGATACACGATTTGCCTTCCACGAACCCATGCTGGTTTTCATTTATAATCATGCTCCTTTCCAGGTGTTCGACCACTCTCCTCCTGATAATCTTCTCCATGACTTTGCACACAATACATGTCAGAGACACAGGTCTGTAGTTTAGCGCCTCGTTTCTGTTTCCTTTCTTAAATATGGGGACTACATTAGCTGTCTTCCATTTCTCAGGTAGTTGCCCAGTTTCAAGGGATGTGTTGAAGATTGTAGTTAGAGGCACGCACAGCATCTCTGCTCCTTCTCTAAGGACCCATGGGGAGATGTTGTTCGGTCCCATCGCCTTTGAGGTGTCAAGGTCACTTAGGAGCTTCTTCACCTCCTCCTCAGTTGTTCGTATGTCATCCAACACTTGTTGGTATATTCCCTATTGATGTTCCCTTCTGTGCTGTCTTCCCACAGCCCTTCCTGTCTCTACTGTAAAAACTTCCTTAAATCTCCTGTTCAGCTCCTCACATACCTCCTGATCATTTCTTGTGAGTTCTCCACCTTCTGTCCTTAATCTGATCACCTGGTCTTTGACTGTTGTCTTCCTCCTGATGTGGCTATACAACAGTTTAGGGTCAGTCTTGATTCTCGATGCTATGTCATTTTCATACTTTCGCTGGGCCTCCCTCCTTACCTGTGCATACTCATTCCTGGCTCTGTGACTGATCTCCCTATTTTCGTGTGTTCTCTGCCTTCTGTACTTTTTCCATTCTCTATTGCACTTTGTTTTTGCCTCCTTACACCGTCGGGTAAACCAGGGGCTCGTTCTGGTCTTCTCGTTGTTACTGTTGCCCTTGGGAATAAACCTTTCCACTGCCTCCTTGCATTTTGTTGTTGCATATTCCATCATTTCATTTACTGGTTTTCCTGCCAGTTCTCTGTCCCACTGGACCTCCCGCAGGAAGTTCTTCAACCCTATGTAGTCCCCTCTTTTATAATCAGGCTTTTCCCATTCAACTCCTGTTATTCTCTCCACTTGCAGCTCTACTATGTATTCAAAGCACAGAACCACGTGGTCGCTAGCTCCTAGGGGACTCTCATACTTGATGTCCTCAATGTCTGAACTGCCCAGGGTGAACACAAGGTCCAATCTTGCTGGTTCATCCTCCCCTCTCACTCTGGTAGTGTCCTTAACATGTTGGTGCATGAGGTTTTCCAGCACCACGTCCAACATCCTGGCTCTCCATGTTTCTGAACCCCCATGTGGCTCCAGGTTTTCCCAGTCAATCTCCCTGTGGTTGAAATCCCCTATAACCAGCAACTTTGCTCTGCTGGAGTGAGCTCTTCTCGCCACCTCAGCAAGTGTGTCCACCATTGCTCTGTTGCTCTCTTCATATTCCTCTCTTGGCCTCCTGCAGTTCTGTGGTGGATTATACATCACTGCAATGATCACTTTGTGTTCCCCCAGACTAAGTGTACCTACTATGTAGTCTCCCCGTCTATCTATGCTTCCATTTTTCTCGAATTTCCATCTTTTTTTTGGCAGAGAAACCCCCACCCCCCCCCTCTGCTCCTTCTATTTTTCCTCTGAGGGTTATCCTGGTGGAAATTCATTTTTATGTCTCCGGAGTTTTTTTTTCTGTAACTGCTATGTTTCTGGGGACTTCTCATTGATTCTTTTTGCCTTTCCTCTTTTTATTTTTTTAATCCATCTGATTTTTTTTCCCAAAACCTTTAAACTTCGTTCAAATCTGTAAGGGGTGCGGGGGTGGGAACAAGGGATCGGTGTGTGTGGTTGGTTTGGATTGTTCATTGCCTTGGGGGTTGTGGCGGGGAGTCCTTGTGAGGTGTTTCTGGGGGTGTGCTTTCCTTCCATTTGTCCTGGGTTATTCGCTCTCCTTTTTTCATTTCCTCCCATTTCTCCTTTCGTTTTTAAACTCTCTTCATCGCCTTCCTTTCGTCCTGTGTTCGTCTCGCGGGGTACACACCCCGGAACTTGCTTCCCTTCAGCCGTGCTTTCTCCGCAGGATCAGGGGTTGGGGTTGATTCTCCTTGAAAATTACTTTGAGAGGCTTTTTTCCCTTTTCTTTTGACCCCCCCGATTCTCCAAAAATTTGCCCCGGGTCATGCCCCCCCTTCGCTATCACCTTATGAGTCTTAAACGCTTTTTTTTCCTGCTTTTTCAATCATCTTTTTCCCCTTTAGCTTCGTCTAGCCCATAGAAAAACGGGATCTCTCCCTTTCCACCTCCCACTGTGACTCCCATTGCATCCTTGATGTTTTTAGTTCCTTCCCGTGAGTGTTCCTTCCTTCAGTCCCTTCCCTAGTTATGGGCCCCCTTTTTTCTTTGGGTTTTTCCTTCCGTCACCGGTTCCTGGGCCCCCCCCAGGGGTCTGGTATGGTCCCTGCACATGTCCTAGTTCTTTAATGCTTCCAAACCCCTTTATTCTGTCCTGTGTGCCCCTGTCTTTGTTTTGGCCCCATTGGGTTTGACAGGAAACCCCGATACAGTTTTTGTTTCCATGCTCCCCCCAGACCTTTTCTGTGTTGATGTAGCCCTTTCCGATGCTCTTCTGTAATACTTTGTCTCTAGCTGTTTCAGATGTCTCGGCTCCTCTTCTAATCTCTCTATCTTGATTTCTGCTGCTGTGGGCCCGTCTTCCCCTTCTGCATTTTGTGTAACCTCCTTCCATCTTCCTTTTCCGCCATCTAGTCTCCTTCCCCAGTCTTCCTCCCCTTTTTTTTACTCTGCCTCCCATTCCTCCTCCCAATTTGCTTTGGGGCCCCTTGTCCTCATCCCGGTTTTTAGGGTTCCCCCCGTTCTCCACAAAGGGGGGACGGGTAGTTAGGGGAGGGAATAGAGGGTTTGGGGGAGAGGGGGTGGATGGTTAGGGGGGAGGGAGGTGGTTATTGGGGGGGTAGAGATATTGGGGAAGGGGGTTTGATGGTTTGGGGGGGGGGTAGGTGGTTGGAAAGGGGGGGAAGTGGTTAGGGGGGGGGGGAAGTAAGCATTTGAGAAGGGGGGTGGGTGGTTATGGGGGAGGGGGGGGATGGTTATTGGGGGAGGGTGTAGTTGGGGGGTTAAGGTTTTGGGGAGGGGGTTTGGTGGTTTGGGGGGGGGGTAAAGGGGGCTAAGGGAGGTGGTTAGGGGAAAGGGGGAAGGTGGTTAGGGGAGGGGGGGGGCGTGTTTTTGGTCAAATGGTGGTGTGTGGTGTGTGTGTGTGTGTGTGTGATGTGTGTGTATGTGGTGTATGTGTTGTGTGTGTGTGTGTGTGTGTGGTGTGTGTGTTGTGTGTTACATGGTGGTGTCGTGTGTGTCGTGCATGTGTGTGTGCGTGCATGTGTGTGTGTTGTGTGTGTATTTTCCTAGTTAGTTTTAATTGTCCTGTGCAGGGGTTGTGTAGTGTGTAATGTGTGTGTTTTGGTGTATGGGAGGTGTGAGGGGGAGTACTGCTAAAACATACCAGTAATTTTGATTTTAAAAACGGAATGCTCTAGGGGCTAGAGCCTATGAGTGTCTACCCCTTTTGTGTGTGTGCTTGTGTGTGAGGGGGGGTGGTTGGGGGGGGAGGGGGTGTGGTTGAAAGATCCGTCGTGTAGGCACAAATTTAGTCTCATTTATCTTTCCCAATTATGCTACTCTCTCCACTTATTGCCCTTTCTGGATTTACGTATTAATTGTTGCTGGTTATTATCATATTCCTTGTTCACATTGAGAGAGGACTTCCTAGCTTCCTAAGTATTCTTACTGCTAATAACTACTGGTAGTAACACTGCCCTACCCCTATGTGCGTGTGTTTGTGTGTGTGTGTGTGTGTGTGTGCATGTGTGTGTGCATGAGTGTGTGTGTGTGTGTGAGTGAGTGTGTGTGTGTGTGTGAGAGGTGTCTTGTGCGGTGTAATGACTGGCCGGAACTTCTTGTGACCTGACCACAACCCTCCTGGGACTTGACCCTCGCACCATCTTACAATGTTGCCCTTAAAAGCTTGTCCCGCCACCTAGCTTATAATAAGTTACTCGCCTTGTGTGTGTGTGTCTGGATTTAAGTATCAATTATTGCTGGTTATTATCCTGTTCCATGTTCACATTGGGAGAGGACTTCCCAGCTTCCTAAGTATTCTTACTGCTAATAACTCCTGGAATTAATATTACTCTACTCCTCGCTGGACTCTACCTTCTCACACTCGTCAACACTATATTCACTATGTCTATGCAATTTCTATTCTAATTCTGGTAATAGCTTGCAGGAGTGAGTGACCAGTATCAAACAGTATGCAAGGCCAGCCTGGGCCTTCAACATGCAAACCACAAATAGGCGAATGAAACTTGCGCTCAATGGTGCGGTGACAAGTTGCCAGCTGCTGATGACGAAGTCGTCGTACGTAGGCCTTAAATCCCTGTTTTGGAGATCCTTCACCCGTGATGTTTATAACCATATATTCTCATACATCCCGCTTCCTTCACTGATGATAGTATACACTTCACATTATATACACTTCACTTTATATGTATAATGGCATACAACTTGTCGTGACGTCACTTCTTCAGGCCTACCGCTGCCAACGTGGCAACAGCGCCTAAGACCCCCAACGGTTTGCACTTTGAAATATTTTGATTTCAGCTTTCCTCTCACTTTTTTTAACTAATAACTTTAATTATCACTCGTAGTATTGTTCACTGACGTTCCACTACCACTGATTACTGCTAGCTGTTATTGCATGCCTTACAACGCTAAGGTGTGTGTGTGTGTGTGTGTGTGTGGTGTGTGTGTGTGTGTGTGTGTGTGTCTGTGTGTGTCTGTGTGTGTCTGTGTGTGTTTGTGTGTGTGTGGTTTTGGCGAGTTCCGTTGGGTTGTTTTACTGAGTTGTGGATTTGTGCATGTCACGGCCAGTGATTTGTGGATTTATGTGCTGGTATATCGGGTTTTTAGGTTAGGATTACAGACCTCTAAAGCTGTGAATTTTTTGCACAAGATTCACTTAAGGGAGAGTCAATAACAGTGAAGCGTGACTGAGTGCTTGTGGGGGGTTGTGCTCACCTACCTGCGGTTACAGGGGTCGAGTCTTGGCTCATAACTAGCGTTCATGAAATTCTAGGTTTAAATTTTTTAATTGTGTGTGTGTGTGTGTGAAACGCTACACCGCTATGTGGTGTTTTAGAGACTCGATCCTCCTTCCGCTAATGAGACACACTGTAACTAACTGTACTTGCTGATGTCTACTTCTGAAGAACTGTCTGAAAATAGTCATTATGGAATATGGACTTCATCTGTGTATCCTGAAAAGAAATGAAAATGGGTGGATTACAATTAAGCTAAGCTGGAGGAGTTGAGTGTTGTAAGGTTACATATTAAATCTTCCTGAAATTTGCAGGTGTAATGCTGTAGCCGAGAGGTAGATTGTTCCAGCTAGACTTCTTAATATATCGCACCAAAACGGATGTCATGCCGAAGTTGTAGAAGATAGCTAATGTATTTTATATTGTCTTATCAGGGGGATAAGTCCTTATCATCAAGTTACCGCCCAATAAACCTCATCCCAATGGTAGGTAAATTATTAGATTCAGTTATAGCTGAAGGACTTGGGTTCGAACATGGGCGAGGTGGGACGTATTGGTAAGTCTCCTAACACTTGCTGCTCCCAGGTTAGATTTTTGCTCGCCACAGCTGCACCCCATATCCACCCTCTGGAGGATAGCACAAGAGCATATGGATACACAAATGCCCAGAAACTAGGCCCCAAAAGGATATTTGCTTAACATGTCTGGTATCTTATTTTCGTTAATGATATTTTTTGACATATAACATAGGTTATTATACTGTTTATATATTCCTCAATAAGTGGACAATTAAGTACATAGTGTTCAAAATAGTGACCATAGTGCTGGCCACATACTTTGCATTTAGTTTGATCATCATCTGTGTATCTGCCAAACTGCAACATCAGTCTGTCTGTTCACATTGAAAGTTGCTCCGTAAATATGCTTTTCAGTGTTTATATTATCATAGTGACGTATAGATCTACTCAGGCTTCTAACTGCACATCTATAACATTCACTTTCATTATTTATTTCTCTTCTAATATTATTCCTATTACTAGACACAGATTAATAATTTTTTTGACTATCTTCTGAATTTTATCATGAAGGAGTAAGTCATTGTGTGGTGGAATCCATAAAAATTGTACATTATTTATTTTCTTTCATTTTTGAATAGCTATTCCTGATGTTGATCATGTTGTTCGAGTCATTATGTGAGTCAAGTTCCCTCAGTGTTGACATAGAATTAGTAATAATCAAGGAGCCAACCTTATTGTCACAGGTTAACTTTAGTACCATTAGTATGAGAAACAATTTGTTTGTATTACCATGTTACCTGTGACTTAGTGGGTGAGTGTGGGTGGTATCCTGGGTTAGCACCTCACAACTGCAGTGGCAATGAACCATACTACTTGGCTTGGGTGGGTTACCCTGGGTAATTAACCCTCCTGTATTAATAATCACAATTAAATCGTCATCTCTTCCTGTATATTTAGAAAGAGGAGAATTACAGCTTGCATGTAGCTGTAATGTGGGAGAAAATTATAGATTCCCTGCCCTTGTACTTGGGCATGAAAGGGATTTCAAAACAAGGACGCGATTATGTTGGTGGGATTATCAAGATTTTCTTTGGTTTCTGATAGGGTATTACACCAGCCTGGGATTTTAGGGAGATTTCTGAGACAGGTAATTTACGATGGGGACGTTATTAAAAATATATAAAAAATATATTTTCTTTAAAATTTACGTGGAAGTTAAATGGGTTTGCAGTCTGATTAAAGTTTTGGTAAAAATGATATTCGGACACAATTACGATTGTGGTGGTGGCGATGGTAATATTTACCTGCATTACAAACTTATGCTACACTTCCCACTATTTCCTTTGCGTGCACTGAGGTAGATGGGACTGGGCTTGTAGGATACGGGAATACCTGTGGTGCAAAGAGTGACACTCCGCAGATGATCACTGAGAAAGACACTAAATCAGTGAAATCCAACAATTTTACAACAAATAGTGGGCTTTATCAAATACTCTATAAAGCCCAGTATAGGACTTTCATAAAGTACTTATAAAATACTCTGTAAAGGCCTGTATCCCGCTGATAAAACCGGGATTATTTCCTGGAATGGCGCCACGACCCATGACACATTTGCTTTACAACACATGTAGTTAATTTTATGACACATTTGCTTCACAACACATGTAGTTAATTTTATGACACATTTGCTTCACAACACATGCACTTTAAGACACATCTGCTTCAAAACACACCCAGTTAATTTTATGACGCATTTGCGTCAAAATATCTAGCTAACTTTACGACGCATCTGCGTCAAAACACATCTAGTTAACTTTACGACGCATCTGCGTCACAAGATCAATATATTCGAGTAATAAATACTCGGAATTTCACGCTGATTTCCGCCACATCCGCAAGTTAATAATATAGAGTATAAAATGGCCAGTAAAAGCCATTTCTCTCCCCCTTTTAGGTAGATTAACGTCGCAGTTAATCTGTGATGGCGGGGAGGATTGAATATTAGCTGACGTGCAGCTGTGGTCGGGGGTCGGGGAAGCTACATAGAAGCTACGGGAAAAATGATTGGTTGGTGGTAGGAGGGTGTACGGTCTTGGGGGGAATATTTTGCCTGTGTACGTAATCAGTCTAGGGAAATTTAGAGGCTATAAGTATAATTTTGGGGGAAGTAGGGAAATTTAGAGGGGTTTGGGTATGATTTTAGGACAGTGAAATTTAAGGGTTATAAGTATCATTCTAGGGAAGTTTAAAGAGTGTAGGTATGATTTTAGGACAGGCAAGGAAATTTAAAAGTAATACGTAGCATTCTAGGGTAAACAGGGAAATTTAGAGAGTGTAGGTATGATTGTGGATGGTTTAGAAATAATTTCAGGTAAGAGTGTAGGTATAATTTTAGATGGTTTAGAAATAATTTCAGGTAAGAGTGTAGGTATAATTTTAGATGGTTTAGAAATAATTTCAGGTAAGACAGAGAACCTTAGATGGATATAGATATGATTTTAAAGAAATTTAAAGCTCTCGCTTCACACGGCGAGGGCCTGGGTTCGATTCCCAGCCAGAGTAGAAACATTGGGCGTGTTTCTTTCCACCTGTTGTCTATGTTCCCCATCAGTAAAATGGGTACCTGGGTGTTAGTCGACTAGTGTGGGTCGCATCCTGGGACACTGACCTAATTTGCCCGACATGCGGAGCATAACAAGGGTCTTTCTATATAGTAGTATGTCATTGTTGTCAGCTAGGCCTGTATACCATGTACATGTATTTGTAGTAAATAAAGATATTATATTATTATTATTATTATTATTATTATTATTATTATTATTATTATTAGAAAAGACGGGGAAGTTGTGACGTAGAATGTATGATGTCATCTGGAAAGTATGTATGGTGTGGGTGTGATTTTAGGGAAGAAAGGAAAAGTTTAGTGCAGTAGGCACTAGTTTAGGGAATGTTGGGAAATTTTGACGTAATAGGCATAAGTTTATTTCTCCCCTTTGTCTCTCCCCTTATTTCTACACTTGCTTCCCCTCATTTCTTCCCTCTACCCTTGTCTGCCCTCATTTCAATTGTCTTTTCCCCTCATTTCTTCCCCCGTCTCTCTTCATTTCAACACTTGTCTCCCCTCATTTCCCTTGTCTCCCCTCATTTCCCTTGTCTCCCCTCATTTCCCTTGTCTCCCCTCATTTCCCTTGTCTCCCCTCATTTCAGCCCTTGTCTCTCATCATTTCCCCTCATTTCTCCCCTCACTGCTTCTCTTTCAACTTGTAGTCTTTCCCTTCACGTCATTTACAGCGCTGTACTCAATAAAAAATGTATAACTCGACAAAAAAAATCTTTCTTTATCTCTCTCCTTCTTCCTCCCTACTTTTCTCCCTTCCTCCCTCTCCCTTCCTACCTTCCTTCTCCCTAGCACCTGTCTTTCTTTCCCTCTCGTTCTCCCTCCCTCAGCTCGTGAGTATAAACGCAGGTGTGTCAGTCTGCCCTCTCACACCTGACTCACACACCTGGTCTCACACACCTGGACTCACACACCTGGCTTACACACCTTGGCTCACACATGTGACTCACACACCTGACACACACTTGGCTCACACACCTGACTCACATACCTCGGCTCACACACCTCGGCTCACACACCTGCATTAGATAGTTTACGCTCTACTCTGAAGAGTTCCTACCTTACCTTTAATATACCTTTGATAAGTTCGAGAGTCTTTCTACTCTCAGAGCCCGGCCATGGGTCAGACTCGTCTGGTGCTTGCCTGGTCAACTAGGCTGTTGCTGCTTGGATACCTTTACCGGATCGCACAGCGACCAAAATACATCCAGTTTCATTATTATTTTAATCTTGATAGAGATAGAGAGAGAAGTAGATAGATAGATAGATAGAGATAGATAGATAGATAGAGAGAGAGAGAGAGAGAGAGAGAGAGAGAGAGAGAGAGAGA
>NC_069474.1:16669303-16841803 GCF_026875155.1 Cherax quadricarinatus | reverse complement strand
GCCTTGTTTGCAAGATTTACAACATGGTTCTTCATGGTTAGTTTGGAGTCAAATTTCACCCCAAGGATATCAACTTCTTCTCCAGGTGCCAACACCCTCCCATTCATCCTTACTACTGCACCAGCATTACCATCATGGTGCCTAGAGACGATCATCATTTGCGTTTTCTCAGGTGCAAATGTTACTTGCCATTTATTTCCCCAAGCTGATATAGCTCTTAGCTGGTGATTGATGTAGCTTAGAGCAGCTGGCATTTCTTCTCTTGGATAAGTGAATGTCAGTGTACAGTCGTCTGCATATGCATGTGATTCTGGGATGAGATGAAGAAGGTCGTTGAAGTAGACATTCCATAACAATGGTCCCAGCACGCTTCCTTGTGGAGCACTTGCCCCAATAGGATGTCTTGCTGATTCCGTTCCATTGAGAACTATACTTAGAGACCTACCATGAAGGTAATCACTGAGGAGACATAACGTAGAGCCTGCAATTCCCAGTGCTTGAAGTTTTGCCAAGAGGCCCTGGTGCCACACCCGGTCTAAAGCGCCAGCAATTTCCAGTGCTACCACACAGCTGACTTTGGATTCATCCAGTGACTGGTGCCACTGGTGATTCTCTCTCTCTCTCTCTCTCTCTCTCTCTCTCTCTCTCTCTCTCTCTCTCTCTCTCTCTCTCTCTCTCTCTCTCTCTGTCTTCCTCAAAGAAACAAATTATGTGTTTCTCGTGTAGTACCTTCTTGTCAGCTCTAAGAATCAAGCTCTAAAAACTAAAGCTTTGAGAAAATCAAGCTTTAAAAACTAAAGCTCTAAAAATCAAGCTTTAAATATGAAATCTCAAAAAATCAAGCTCTAAAAATTAAAACTAAAAATCAAGCTTTAAAAATTAAAGTTCTAAAAATCAATGTCTGAAATTTAAAGCTCTAAAAATCAAGTTCTAAAAATTAAAGCTGTAAAAATCAAGCTCTAAACATTAATGCTCTAAAAATCGAGCTTTAAAAATTAAAACTAAAAATCAAGCTCTAAAACTAAATCTCTAAAAATTAAAACACTAAAAATCAAGCTCTAAAAAGTAAAGTTCTAAAAAATAAGCTCTAAAAATTAAAGCTTTAAAAATCAAGTTCTAAAAACTAAAGACCTGAAAACCAAGCTCTAAAAATCAAGCTTCAAAAATCAAGCTCTGAAAACTAAAGGTCTAAAAATCAAGTTTTAATTAAAAATAAAGCTCTAGAAATCAAGCTTTAAAAACTATAGCTCTAAAATCAAACTTTAAAAACTATAACTCTAAAATCAAGCTTTAAAAGCTATCGGTCTAAAATCAAGCTTTAAAAACTAAGCTCTAAAAATCAAATTTAAAAACTAAAGCTCAAAAAATCAAGCTTTTCAAAACTAAAGCTCTAAAAATCAAACTTTCAAAACTAAAGCTCTAAAAATCACGCTTTAAAATAATTGAAGCTCAAAAAATCAAGCTTATATAAGCTTCTTAGGTTTACCTACTCTCACTACATTTATCTTCATTTTCTTCTTCCTGTCTTCTTCATTTTCTCTTCGCCTAACATTTTGTTTCAACTTGAGGAGCTCTGAAGAAAAGGCACACGTGCAGCGTTTCGCTGTGTAGAGCGAAACGTTGCACGTGTTTTGGGCTTAGAACCGAAACTACCCGGGTCGAATCCTGGGCGGGGCGAAACGTAGGGGGTGATGTTTCTCAATATCTGTTACTCTACCCTCCTCTCCCCAGCCTCTCTTATCACCTAGCAGTGGATAGATACCTATGTGTTGTGAGTCGCATCCTGGGGGAGGACTTTTTTCATGTCATCCCAAGAAATTTCCAAAAAAGTTGAGAACAAATTCTTGAGGGTTTGACAGGGATGTCCTGGGTGAGCCTTTGATCCGAGGAATTAGAGCTGGTCTTCCTTGGTCTTCATTTCTCAATCATAGCGTTTCCCTATCATTCTTAATTTCGTTTTTTTTAATGGGTGATGGGGGGTCTCTGCTCCCTCACCTTAAATGTGGGTGATGGGGGGTTCCAGATCTCTCCCATCATCGACTTTTTCCCCTCATCTTCCCCTCTTTTCTTGGAGTCTGGCAGCCGGATGTTCCCTCTTGCTTTAACATTCTGGTCAGTGTGATGGTCAGTGCCTCTCCTTGATGTTTCTTGCTAACTTACACCCTCTCCATTCACCCCTCTTCTCACCCCTTCCCTCACCCATCTCTTCACCCTTCCCTTCACTCCTCATTTCACCACCTCCCTTTCACTTCTCTTATCGTTCCTCCCGTCACCCCTCCAGTCAACTCTCCCTTGATCCCTCCCCTCAACCCTGCCTTCTCTCCCCCCTGTCACCTCTACTTAGAGTGTACCTGGAGGGTGTTCCCAGGGTCATGGTCCCAGACCAGACCTCAGTCTCTGCTCCAGTGCGTCTGAGACCATGTCCTAGTGGTCCTCACTCTCCTATAAGCTCACTAGTGGTCCCCACTCTCCTATAAGCTCCGTGGTCCCCACTCTCCTATAAGCTCATTAGTTGTCCCCACTCTCTTATAAGCTCCCTAGTGGTCCCTACTGTGCTAGAAGCGCCCTAGTGGTCCCCACTCTCCTATAAGCTCCTTCGTTGTCCCCACTATCCTATAAGCTCTCTAGTGGTCCTCACTTCCGAAAGCTCCCTAGAGGTCCCCCACTCATATAAGCTCCCTAGTGATCTTCACTGTCCCATAAGCTCCCTAGAGGTCCTCCCACTCTTGTATAAGCTCCCTAGTGGTCCTCACTGTCCCATAAGCTCCCTAGAAGTCCTCCCACTCTCGTATAAGCTCCCTAGTGGTCTTCACTGTCCCATAAGCTCCCTAGATGTCCCCCCACTCTCGTATAAGCTCCCTTCTTCCTGTTTTCCCTCCTTCATTTCCCCTCAGCTTCACCATATTCCCCTCACCCTCTCTCACTTTCCCCTCAGCAGTTGCTTCCTTCTTCACTATCTGGGGAAATTAACCATCCATTTCCCCTCACAACATTCATTGTATAGGAGTTACATATTCATTGTAAAAAAATTACACATTCATTATAAATAAGTTACACATTGTAAAGTAATTACACATACAGTGTAAAGGAGTTCACAGTCATTGTAAAGGAGTTGAACAGTCATTGTAAAGGAGTTGAACAGTCATTGTAAAGGAGTTGAACAGTCATTGTAAAGGAGTTGAACAGTCATTGTAAAGGAGTTGAACAGTCATTGTAAAGGAGTTGAACAGTCATTGTAAAGGAGTTGAACAGTCATTGTAAAGGAGTTGAACAGTCATTGTATGGGAGTTGAACAGTCATTGTAAAGGAGTTGAACAGTCATTGTAAAGGAGTTGAACAGTCATTGTAAAGGAGTTGAACAGTCATTGTATGGGAGTTGAACAGTCATTGTAAAGGAGTTGAACAGTCATTGTAAAGGAGTTGAACAGTCATTGTATGGGAGTTGAACAGTCATTGTATGGGAGTTGAACAGTCATTGTAAAGGAGTTGAACAGTCATTGTAAAGGAGTTGAACAGTCATTGTATGGGAGTTGAACAGTCATTGTATGGGAGTTGAACAGTCATTGTAAAGAAATTGCATTCATTATATATTAGAAAAGGATTAATTTAGATCAAAATAACCTTGAAGAGAAGAGGGGAAGAGTAGGGTGAGGTGGGGAGATGATGTGGGGTTAGTTGGGGAGGTGGTGAGGTGGGGGGTTGGGGAGGTGGAAAGAGTGGGAATAGCTGGGGAGGTGGGGATGGTTGGGGTGAAGAGGAATGTGGGAATAGTGTGGTGGGGAGGAAGGTTGGGGGTTATAGGGAAGAGGAGGAAGACAGGGAAGGATACTGTTATGTGATCACGGAATAATAATAATAATAATAATAATAATAATAATAATAATAATAATAATAATAATAATAACAATAATAACAATATTATTATTATCATTATTATTATTGATTTTATAAATTAATAGTAAAGTCAAAAATTCAATGTAAGAAATCTTTTCAGCGCTTTCGAGCAGTACTAAAAATAGGCAGGAACTCCCAGGGTAAATATCTGGTGATGATCGGATTACCCACGTTGGTACCCATGTCTCTCTCTCTCTCTCCTCTCTCTCTTCTTCTCTCTCTCTCTCTCTCTCTCTCTCTCTCTCTCTCTCTCTCTCACTTACTCAGATGTCTCATTTAGGTCTGATTTACCACCCGTGGCACCACTCTGGTTGTCGTTTCTTTAAGGGTTGTCGTTCCCTCTTCCATCAGAGGCGAAAATAGCCGTGTCGGCGGAAGTCGTTGACTTGATAAGTCGCTGACGTGATGCTTCGTTGAGATGATGAGTCGTTGACGTGAGCTGTTGATATATATATATTATATATATATATATATATATATATATATATATATATATATATATATATATATATATATATATTATATATTATTAACACATCTGCCGTTTCCCACCAAGGCAGGGTGCCCCGAAAAAGAAAAACTTGCACCATCATTCACTAAATTACTGTCTTGCCAGAGGCGCACTTACACTACAGTTATAAAACTGCAACATTAACACTCCACCTTCAGAGTGCAGACACTGTACTTCCCATCTCCAGGACTCAGTCCGGCCTGCCGGTTTCCTTGAATCCCTTCATAAACATTACTCTGCTCACACTCCAACAGCACGTCAAGTCCTAAAAACCATTTGTCTCCCTTAGCTCCCATCTAACACACTCACACATGCTTGCTGGAAGTCCAATCCCCTCGCACACAAAACCTCCTTTACCCCCTCCTTCCTAAGCCGACCTCTACCCCGCCATCCTCCACCACAGATTTATACACTCGAAGTCATTCTATTTTGTTCCATCATCTCTACATGTCCGAACCACATTAACAACCCCTCCTCAACCCTCTGGATAATAGTTTTGGTAATTCTGTACCTCCTCCTAATGTCCAAACTACGAATTCTCAGCATTATATTCACACCACACATTGCCCTCAGACACGACATCTCCACTGCCTCCAGCCTTCTCCTTGTTGAAACATTCACCACCCATGCTTCGCACCCATGTAAGAGCATTAGTATAACTATACTCTCATACATTCTCTTCTTTGCTTCCATGGATAAAGTTCTTTGTCTCCACAGACTCCTCAGTGCACCATTCATATTTTTTCCCCCTTGTCAATTCTATGATTCACCTCATTTTTCATAGATCCATCTACTGACACGTCCACTCCTAAATATCTGAATACATTCACCTCCTTCATACTCTATCCCTCCAATCTGACATCCAATCTGTTGTTACCTAATTTTTTTTATCTTCATCATTTTACTCTTTGCTATATTCACATTTAATTTCCTTCTTTTACAAACCCTACCAAACTCATCCACCAACCTCTGCAACTTCTCTTCAGACTCTCCCAAAAGCACAGTGTCATCAGCAAAGAGCAACTGTGGCAACTCCCAATTTGTGCTAGATTCTTTATCTTTTAACCCCAACACCCGAGCATTCACTTCTCTTACAACTCCATTTATAAATATATTGAACGACCATGGTTACATCACACATCCTTGTCTAAGGCCTACTTTTACTGGGAAATAATATCCCTCTCTCCTACATACTCTAACCTGAGCCTCACTTTCCTCGTAAAAACTTTTCACTGCTTTCAATAACCTACCTCGTATTCCATGCATTTGGAACATCTGCCACATTGCCCCCCCTATCTACCCTATCATACGACTTTTCCAAATCCGTAAATGCCACAAAAACCTCTTTACCTTTATCTAGATACTGTTCACCTATATGTTTCACTGTAAACACTTGGTCTACACACCCCCTATCCTTCCTAAAGTCTCCTTGTTCATCTGCTATCCTACTCTCCATCATACTCTAAATTCTTTCATAATAACTCTCCCATACACTTTACCGGCGGCCCGGTCTGTGACTCCAGGTCGTGTGTGAAATTATAATCAATTTCCTTAAGTTAACACGAAGTGGTTTGACTTTCAATAGTCAGAAGTTTTAATTGATTTTTCATTCCATGTTAGCACTTGACTTGTACTCGTTGGAACGCAGGAGGGAGAGATATATCATAATCTACACTTGGAAAATCTTGGAAGGAATGGTCCCAAATCTGCACACAGAAATCACTCCCTACGAAAGTAAAAGACTGGGCAGGCGATGCAAAATGCCGCCAATAAAAAGTAGGGGCGCCATTGGTACACTAAGAGAAAACACCATAAGTGTCCGGGGCCCAAAACTGTTCAACAGCCTCCCATCAAGCATTAGGGGAATTGCCAATAAACCCCTGGCTGCCTTCAAGAGAGAGCTGGACAGATACCTAAAGTCAGTGCCGGATCAGCCGGGCTGTGGCTCGTACGTCGGACTGCGTGCGGCCAGCAGTAACAGCCTAGTTGATCAGGCCCTGATCCATCGGGAGGCCTGGTCATGGACCGGGCCGCGGGGGCGTTGATCCCCGGAATAACCTCCAGGTAACCTCCAGGTAGGTATTGGCTCGTGAGGGTAAGTTACGTGTAGTACTTGTGCGACCCGGTCCCACTCTAGGGTATGTGATGCTCTTGTTCCGCGGTGTGCAAACGAAAGTTTGAATTATTATTAATATTATTATTATTATTATTATTATTATTATTATTATCATTATTATTATTATTAAGACAATTTTAAATATTAAATAAAATTTCTTTATTTACGTTGAACCGGTTATAAAACCATGAACTCTCTCTCTCTCTCTTCTCTCTCTCTCTCTCTCTCTCTCTCTCTCTCTCTCTCTCTCCTCTCTCTCTCTCTCTCTCTCTCTCACCCTTCCCTCTGCAGCTTATCACTACGCTCACTATCTTTCAGCTGCTATTTATCACTTTCTCCCCTTCCCAATCCCCATTTTCCCTTCACACCTCCCTCTTGCCCTCCCTCCTCCCCTATCCCCTTCCCAACCCCGATTTCCCCCATCCCTAACGCCAGGGTTACTGGGGCACCGGCACACCTTACACACACCTCATTATTTTCAAGAGTAATTACTGCACCACTCACCATACCACCCAAACACCCACCCACCCACCCAAACCCACACACCCACCCAAACCCACACACCCACCCACCCAAACCCACACACCCACCAACCATACCACCCACCCACCCAAACCCACATACCCACCCACCCACCCACCCAAACCCACACACCCACCCACCATACCACCCACCCAACCAAACCCACACACCCACCCCACCATACCACCCACACACCCACCCACCATACCACACACCCACCCACCCACCATACCACACACCCACCCACACACACCCACCCACACACCCACCGACCATACCATCCACCCACCATACCACCCACCCACCATACCACCAACCCACCCACCCACCATACCACCAACCCACCCATCCAGGTTGTACTTCAAGACACCCCCCTCCCAGAGATACTCGTACTTCTCCCAGGAGAAACACAGATGACAACGCCTTATATCCTGGGATTTCAAAATGGTTACTGTGAATATTTTTTTTATTCCAGGAGCAACACGGACGTGAGTGTCGTACATCCTGGGACATTAAACAACTTTTGAACACATGTTTATATCACGTTTCCTGTAGCCGAGAGAAAGGCACAATAACATGAGAGAAGCTTACGACGACGTTTCGGTCTTTCTTGCACCATTTACAAAGTCACTATCTCTGCTATATGCGGGTTATTTGTGTGTTCCTGTAGTCGATTCCGGGGGTCACCGTCCCACACGGACCGGTCTCAGACCAGGCCTTCTGGTTGCTGGCCTGATTGATCAGGCTGTTGGTGTCCACCTCTCGCAGTTCAGCGTATGCACCACAGCCCGGATGATCAGGAACCAACTTGGGGAATTTATCGAGTTTCCTTTTAAAGACAAACAGGAATTTATTGGTTATCTCCCTTATACATGATGGCAGGGTGTGGAATTATGATTATTATTATGGGGAGCGCTAAACCTATAGGGATTATATATTGCCGGGGAATGGGGGACAGAAAACATTCAGGCTCAGTTCAGGGAACTGGAGTGCAGATCCAATTCCCTATATCAAGAGCCCCTCACCAGTATCAAGGAACCTTCCTCGAGGGATGGAGGGTGTTGAAGAGTCGAGGTCCCTTTATACTTATTGAGTTCTCTCTCATTATGTTATTAGTCGCAGCTTTTCACCGGAGGTGTATCGCACTGTCTGCCAGGTCTCTCTTTTGTCTTCAAATGTAGTGATTTCTGTGTGCAGGTTGAGGACCAGTCCCTCCATTCTACCTGGAGTCTACCTGGAGGGTGGTCCGGGGGTTAGCACCCGTGCGACCCGCTCCATGACCAGGCCTCACGGTGGACAAAGGCCTGATCAACCAGGCTGTCATTGCTGGCGGCACACAAGCGAACGTACGAGCCACTGCACGACTGGTCAGGTACTGATGTTCGGTATCTGTCCAGATCCCCCTTATGTATGATGGGAGGCTGTTGAACAGTTTTGGGCCCCTGACACTGTGGTTGCCGTGGTAGTGGTGGTGGGAATGGAGGTTTTCTTGGTGGGGAAAGAGGGGAAGGGTAACAGTATATGCCCTCATTTTCCCCTCATACATTTCCCACATTAGTACTTCCAACCATCCCCCCAACCCCTTGCCTCTCATCCCTCAGGTCCCGGATTCAGTTCTCTGGTACTGAGGGAACATGTGGGCAGGTTACCTGACACCCTGCTGCCCCTGCTCACCTAGCAGTGAAAATAGGTACGTGTGTATTAGCAGGTACCTATATGCAACATTCCAGCAGTACCTGCTGGAATGTTATATATTGTGCAAGACACTCAGATTACATTCATTAGGTACCGGGTATACCTAATGAAGTTAATTGTCATCCTTGCTCTCTCTCTCTCTCTCTCTCTCTCTCTCTCTCTCTCTCTCTCTCTCTCTCTCTCTCTCCTCTCTCTCTCTCTCTCTCTCTCTCTCTCTCTCTCTCTCTCTCTCGTTTTTTTACCAGTTCTCCCACATTCCACTTCCTCTCCCCTCAACCCTTCACTTCCATCTGTCTTCCCTCTCTAAGTCTTGCCCTCTTTTCCCCTATATCTTTAGCTCTCCCTCCCCTAAGTCGTGATAAGGTAAGATAAAGTTCCCCACTTGTTTTCCTCTTATCATGGCTGGACAGGTATAGCTCTCGTGCCTCTGTCTGAAGCTGTGTAGGAAATATATTCACATATTTGTGTGTTTACAGAGATACCTCCAAGTTTTGTGTATATGCAGAGATAATTGTCTATCTCTGTGTATATACTGACATGCCTGTATGTCACTGTGTATATAAAGAGATGAAGAATTATACACACGTATATTTTTTGTATGTACGGAGATATCTGTATAATTTTGTCTTTATACTAAGATGTGTGGTGTATATTGTATGTATATATATATATATATATATATATATATATATATATATATATATATATATATATATATATATATATATATATATATATACACACACACACACACACACACACACTTTAGGGATTAAAGTGTTCTTGATGTACAAGTGAATGGTTGTCTTTATGTCCCTCTTGTAGTGTAGGCCTTAGACCTAAGAAACTTTCCCAACAGAACTTTCCACTCAGCTTACCCCACCCTCCTTACCCCCCCCTCCCTACTCCACCCTCCTTGCCCTCCTTACCCCCAATCAGAGGCACATATGTCCTCTCCATGGTTCAGGTTACCCAAGGTGTGAGTGCCAATATACCCAAAATAACCATCTTCATGACCGTACCCCCATTTCTCTACCCTCTTCTCCAGTGCTTCCTACCTCAGTGTTTACCTTAACGCAAATAAGGATAGATGCCACAAGATTTAGGTAAATAAGTGTCTTGATGCACTTACTTAAAGTTAGATTGTTTGGATAACTAAAAGTTAAACTGTTTGAGTGACTTATAGTTAAAGTGTTTGGCTAACTTTAAGTTAAATTATTTGGGTAATCTTAAGTGTTATTAATTTTTTACTGGATAATGTTGGTAACATTACTGTTTAAGTGAATAATATTGGTACGGTGTTTGTGGTGGGGTGTTGGCGATGCAAATTGGGAGTGGGGTGCAAAATAGGAGTGGGATGTTGGGTGCAGACGGGGGGTGGGGTTGTTGGCTCTGATTTGTGATCTGGGAGGGACTGGTAGCACTAGGGTAGGGGGAGGAGATAGAATAGGGGGAAAGGGTTAATATTGGGGTAGGAGTAGGGAAGTGAGGGGTGTGGGGGATTGTGTATGGGAGGGGAAGGTGCATGGGGTAGTGATGAGGGGTGTCGAGGTGTTAATGTCTCACACCAGATCCCCTTAGTGGCCATCCCGACCCTCTTATTTCTTCCCCTCATTTCCCTCCTCTTCCTCCTCCTCCTCCTCCTCCTTCTCCCTCCTCCGCCTCTTCTTCCTCTTCCTCCTGCTACTATTTTCAACACATTTCTCGTTCATTTTATAGCCAGGGTCACGGCTGGTACACTTCGTCACCCACCAACACTTGAAGTGAGGGAGAGAAGGAGGGGAAGTAATGGAGGAAATATATCTGTGAGGGTATGCAGGAAGGAGAGTGGGAGGAAGGGATAATTAAGGAGTATGGAGGAAGGAGGAGAGTGTGTGAGAGAGAGAGAGAGGGTGACTGAGTATCTTGGCAGGTATGAGGAGAGTGAGTGACCTAGTGTGTCTGGGACAGTGAGGGGAAATGTGTGAGAGGAAGCGTGCGAGGAAGAGAGTGTGAATCAGGGAGGCAGGGTGTGATAGAGGCGTGTGTAAGGGAGGGAGAGTGTAAGAGAGGCATGTGTAAGGGAGGGAGGGTATGAGAGTGGCGTGTGTAAGGGAGGAAGAGTGTGAGAGAGGCGTGTGTAAGGAAGAGTATTAATAAGGGAGTGTGAGAGAGGCATGTTTAAGGGAGGGAGAGTGTAAGAGAGGCTTGTATAAAGGAGGAAGAGTGTTAGTAAGGGAGTGTGTGAGAGATTCGTGTGTGAGGGAGGGAGGGAGAATATTGATGTTGGAACAGATGGCTTGAGGACCCCACTAGTGCTTGGGTTACCCCGTGACGTCACAGCCATCCGTATTTCCCTTGTTTACCTTTTCGTAATCAGTGGCTCATTAAGTTGGATTTCTGGGAGGGTTGTGGAGCCATATGTGCCCGTACCTATAAATTGCTCAAAATCTATTCCAAAAGTGTATGTATGTACATTAACATCTCCATACAAAGCAGGTGAAATCGCAGATCTAGAGAGTGTACAGAGATCCTTTACTGCACGTATAAGTTCTGTCAAGCACCTTAACTACTGGGAACGCTTGGAAGCACTTGACTTGTACTCGTTGGAACGCAGGAGGGAGAGATATATCATAATCTACACTTGGAAAATCTTCGAAGGAATGGTCCCAAATCTGCACACAGAAATCACTCCCTACGAAAGTAAAAGACTGGGCAGGCGATGCAAAATGCCGCCCCGCCATTGGTACACTAAGATAAAACACCATAAGTGTCCGGGGCCCAAAACTGTTCAACAGCCTCCCATCAAGCATTAGGGGAATTGCCAATAAACCCCTGGCTGCCTTCAAGAGAGAGCTGGACAGATACCTAAAGTCAGTGCCGGATCAGCCGGGCTGTGGCTCGTACGTCGGACTGCGTGCGGCCAGCAGTAACAGCCTAGTTGATCAGGCCCTGATCCATCAGGAGGCCTGGTCATGGACCGGGCCGCGGGGGCGTTGATCCCCGGAATAACCTCCAGGTAACCTCCAGGTATATGTAAGTATGGATTGTTATACTTTTTTAACTGAAGAGGGGATTAAAAAGATTTAGTTTTACACTAAGATAAACTTAAAGAGCTCTCCTACAGCATATCAGCAACAGCATATCATCGTTTCGTGGCGTCTGATGTGGCCAAAACTGGTTAACAACCAAACCATCAAAGTAGTCACCAAATTTTCCTCTTCAAACACTTGGTGCAGAAACACAAGAAAGAACTAGACACAGGTGTAACATCTGGGTATCTGTATTCTGAAGACGTTTTGTCAACCAGTGGCTTTATCAATACAATACAGGAGACTGGAGAGGTCTTGATAAAGCCACTGGTTGGCGAGAAACGTCTGCAGAATAAAGATACCCAGATGCTGAACATGTGTCTAATTCATCATCTTGTCGGTATTATATACCCTTGATATACACAAGAAATAACCTTCGACAAGCGCAGGAGTATACATAATATCATGTTGTGGATGCGACAAGAGGTATTTTGGAGAAACTGCTATCTGGAGTCTACCTGGAGGGCATTCAGGGGATCAACGCCCCCGAGCCCCGGTCCATGACCAGGTCTCCTGGTGGATCAGGGTCTGATCAACGAGGCTGTTACTGCTGGCCGCACGTAGTCCAACGTACGAACCACAGCCCGGCTGATCTGGCACTGTTCAGCTTCCTCTTCAAGGCAACCAGGGGTCTATTGGTAATTCCCCTTATGGCTGGTGGGAGGCTCTTGAACATTTGCAACATTTAGGTATCTTTATCTGCATTAAACTGAAGAAGACAGTGGCTTCTTCAGTTCACTGCAGAGAAAGGTGGAACATGAGGAGGAATTTGAGGTAATCAGTCCCTCAGGGTGGAGTCGATGTGTTCAGTCCATCACTTTTATCAAGACTGTTGGACTCAATACAAGTGTCTCATTTATCTCCATTCTTATGCTCTTATTTATCTGTCCAACATATTTTCTGCAATTTGAAGTACCTCCTGCCTCACCTCACTTTTGATTCAGGTTACCTGCACTGTCTACTATAACCTATTTTAGCTTTGTATTAGGACTGAAGAAGCCAATCGTGGCGAAATGTTTCCTTTAATAAATGTCCTGAACTGTACACAAGTGTAATTTTCCACAGTACATAAGTGGGTGTGAGTTAGACCTGCCTAGCATGAGCCAGTAGGCCTCCTACAGTGCTCGTCTTTTCTTATGTTCTTCTCACATGTGATCTCTCTCACTCTGCATTCCCCTTGCCCCTCCCCTGAGGTCAGAACAAATCTCTCCCTCAGTGCCATTACTCGTGAAGGTCACACCGGAGGTCAGGTCAAAGGGCCAGGCTGCGAGAAAAGTATGTGAAGCAGCCGGGGTGTGGAGGCACCCAGAGTGAAGAGGCAGCCAGGGTGTGGAGGCACCCAGAGTGAAGAGGCAGACAGGGTGTGGAGGCACCCAGAGTGAAGAGGCAACCAGGGTGTGGAGGCATCCAGAGTGAAGACGCAGCCAGGGTGTGGAGGCACCCAGAGTGAAGAGGCAGCCAGGGTGTGGAGGCATCCAAAGTGAAGAGGCAGCCAGGGTGTGGGGGCATCCAGAGTGAAGAGGCAGCTAGGGTGTGGAAGCATCCAGAGTGAAGAGGAAGCCAGGGTGTGGAGGCATCCAGAGTGGAAAGGCAGCCAGGGTGTGGAGGCATCCAGAGTGAAGAGGCAGCCAGGGTGTGGAGGCATCCAGAGTGAAGAGGCAGCCAGGGTATGGAGGCATCCAGAGTGGAAAGGCATCCAGGGTGTGGAGGCATCCAGGGTGAAGAGGCAGCCAGGGTGTGGAGGCATCCAGAGTGAAGAGGCAGCCAGGGTGTGGAGGCATCCAGAGTGAAGAGGCAGCCATGGTGTGGAGGCATCCGGAGTGAAGAGGCAGCTAGGGTGTGGAGGCATTCAGAGTGGAGAGACAGCCAGGGTGTGGAGGCATCCAGAGTGAAGAGGCAGCCAGGTGTGGAGGCACCCAGAGTGAAGAGGCAGCCAGGTGTGGAGGCATCCAGAGTGAAGAGGCAGCCAGGGTGTGGAGGCATCCAGAGTGAAGAGGCAGCCAGGGTGTGGAGGCATCCAGAGTGGAAAGGCAGCCAGGGTGTGGAGGCATCCAGAGTGAAGAGGCAGCCAGGGTGTGGAGGCATCCAGAGTGAAGAGGCAGCCAGGGTGTGGAGGCATCCAGAGTGAAGAGGCAGCCAGGGTGTGGAGGCATCCAGAGTGAAGAGGCAGCCAGGGGTGTGGAGGCATCCAGAGTGAAGAGGCAGCCAGGGTGTGGAGGCATCCAGAGTGAAGAGGCAGCCAGGGTGTGGAGGCATCCAGAGTGAAGAGGCAGCCATGGTGTGGAGGCATCCAGAGTGGAAAGGCAGCCAGGGTGTGGAGGCATCCAGAGTGAAGAGGCAGCCAGGGTGTGGAGGCATCCAGAGTGAAGAGGCAGCCAGGGTGTGGAGGCATCCAGAGTGAAGAGGCAGCCAGGGTGTGGAGGCATCCAGAGTGAAGAGGCAGCCAGGGTGTGGAGGCATCCAGGGTGAAGAGGCAGCCAGGGTGTGGAGGCACCCAGAGTGAAGAGGCAGCCAGGGTGTGGAGGCATCCAGAGTGAAGAGGCAGCCATGGTGTGGAGGCATCCGGAGTGAAGAGGCAGCTAGGGTGTGGAGGCATTCAGAGTGGAGAGACAGCCAGGGTGTGGAGGCATCCAGAGTGAAGAGGCAGCCAGGGTGTGGAGGCATCCAGAGTGGAAAGGCAGCCAGGGTGTGGAGGCATCCAGAGTGAAGAGGCAGCCAGGGTGTGGAGGCATCCAGAGTGAAGAGGCAGCCAGGGTGTGGAGGCAGCCAGGGTGTGGAGGCATCCAGAGTGAAGAGGCAGCCAGGGTGTGGAGGCATCCAGAGTGGAAAGGCAGCCAGGGTGTGGAGGCATCCAGAGTGAAGAGGCAGCCAGGGTGTGGAGGCATCCAGAGTGAAGAGGCAGCCAGGGTGTGGAGGCATCCAGAGTGAAGAGGCAGCCAGGGTGTGGAGGCATCCAGAGTGGAAAGGCAGCCAGGGTGTGGAGGCACCCAGGGTGAAGAGGCAGCCAGGGTGTGGAGGCATCCAGAGTGAAGAGGCAGCCAGGGTGTGGAGGCATCCAGAGTGAAGAGGCAGCCAGGGTGTGGAGGCAGCCAGGGTGTGGAGGCATCCAGAGTGAAGAGGCAGCCAGGGTGTGGAGGCATCCAGAGTGAAGAGGCAGCCAGGGTGTGGAGGCATCCAGAGTGAAGAGGCAGCCATGGTGTGGAGGCATCCGGAGTGAAGAGGCAGCTAGGGTGTGGAGGCATTCAGAGTGGAGAGACAGCCAGGGTGTGGAGGCATCCAGAGTGAAGAGGCAGCCAGGGTGTGGAGGCACCCAGAGTGAAGAGGCAGCCAGGGTGTGGAGGCATCCAGAGTGAAGAGGCAGCCAGGGTGTGGAGGCATCCAGAGTGAAGAGGCAGCCAGGGTGTGGAGGCATCCAGAGTGGAAAGGCAGCCAGGGTGTGGAGGCATCCAGAGTGAAGAGGCAACCAGGGTGTGGAGGCATCCAGAGTGAAGAGGCAGCCAGGGTGTGGAGGCAGCCAGGGTGTGGAGGCATCCAGAGTGAAGAGGCAGCCAGGGTGTGGAGGCATCCAGAGTGGAAAGGCAGCCAGGGTGTGGAGGCATCCAGGGTGAAGAGGCAGCCAGGGTGTGGAGGCATCCAGAGTGAAGAGGCAGCCAGGGTGTAGAGGCATCCAGAGTGAAGAGGCAGCCAGGGTGTGGAGGCATCCAGAGTGGAGAGGCAGCCAGGGTGTGGAGGCATCCAGAGTGGAGAGGCAGCCAGGGTGTGGAGGCATCCAGAGTGGAGAGGCAGCCAGGGTGTGGAGGCATCCAGAGTGGAGAGGCAGCCAGGGTGTGGGCGATGCAGCCAGGGGCTGCCTTCAAGAGAGAGCTGGACAGATACCTAAAGTCAGTGCCGGATCAGCCGGGCTGTGGCTCGTACGTTGGACTGCGTGCGGCCAGCAGTAACAGCCTAGTTGATCAGGCCCTGATCCATCGGGAGGCCTGGTCATGGACCGGGCCGCGGGGGCGTTGATCCCCGGAATAACCTCCAGGTAACCTCCAGGGTGTGGACGACGTAGCCAGAGTGTAGTCGACACAGCTAGGGTGTGGACGACGCAACCAGGGTGTAGTCGACACAGCCAGGGTGTAGTCGACATAGCCAGGGTGTGGACGACGCAGCCAGGGAGTGGACGACGCAACGAAGATGTGGTCGACGAAGCCAGGGTGTAGTCGACGCAACGAAGATGTGGTCGACGCAGTCAGGGTGTAGTCGACGCAACGAAGATGTGGTCGACGCAGCCAGGGTGTAGTCGACGCAACGAAGATGTGGTCGACGCAGTCAGGGTGTGGACGACGCAACGAAGATGTGGTCGACGCAGCCAGGGTGTAGTTACCTGGTTACCTGGAGGTTATTCCGGGGATCAACGTCCCCGCGGCCCTGTCCATGACCAGGCCTCCCGATGGATCAGGGCCTGATCAACTAGGCTGTTACTGCTGGCCGCACGCAGTCCAACGTACGAGCCACAGCCCGGCTGATCCGGCACTGACTTTAGGTATCTGGCCTCCCGATGGATCAGGGCCTGATCAACTAGGCTGTTACTGCTGGCCGCACGCAGTCCAACGTACGAGCCACAGCCCGGCTGATCCGGCACTGACTTTAGGTATCTGTCCAGCTCTCTCTTAAAGGCAGCCAGGGGTTTATTGGCAATTCCCCTAATGCTTGATGGGAGGCTGTTGAACAGTCTTGGGCCCCGGACACTTATGGTGTTTTCCCATAGTGTACCAATGGCGCCCCTACTTTTAATTTGGGGCATTTTGCATCGCCTGCCCAGTCTTTTACTTTCGTAGGGAGTGATTTCTGTGTGCAGATTTGGGACCATTCCTTCCAGGATTTTCCAAGTGTAGATTATGATATATCTCTCCCTCCTCCGTTCCAACGAGTACAAGTCAAGTGCTTCCAAGCGTTCCCAGTAGTTAAGGTGCTTGACAGAACTTATACGTGCAGTAAAGGATCTCTGTACACTCTCTAGATCTGCAATTTCACCTGCTTTGAATGGAGATGTTAATGTACAGCAGTATTCCAGCCTAGAGAGAACAAGTGATTTGAAAAGGATCATCATTGGCTTGGCATCTCTCGTTTTGAGCGTTCTCATTATCGATCCTATCATATTCTTTGCACGTGCGATCGTGGCACTGTTGTGATCCTTGAAAGTGAGATCCTCAGACACTACTACTCCCAGGTCCCTTACATTATTTTTCCGCTCTATTGTATGGCCAGAGTCTGTAGTATACTCTGTTCTAGTTATTATCTCCTGCAGTTTTCCATAACGGAGTAGTTGGAATTTGTCCTCTTCGAACATCATATTGTTTACCGTTGCCCATTGGAAAACTTTGTTTATATCTTCTTGGAGGTTAACCGCATCCTCAGCAGATGACAGCCTCATGCCGATCCTAGTATCATCCGCAAAGGATGATACGGTGCTGTGATGTATATCTCTGTCTATGTCTGATATGAGGAATAAGATGGGGGCGAGTACTGTGCCTTGTGGAACAGAGCTCTTCACTATGGCAGCCTTCGATTTAACTCTGTTGACCACTACTCTTTGTGTTCGATTTGTTAGGAAGTTGAAGATCCATCTCCCCACTTTCCCAGTTATTCCTTTAGCACGTATTTTATGGGCTATTACGCCATAATCGCATTTGTCAAATGCTTTTGCAAAGTCTGTGTATATTGCATCTGCATTCTGATTTTCTTCCAGTGCATCCAAGGCCATATCATAGTGATCCAGTAGTTCTGAAAGGCAGGAGCGACCTGCCCTGAACCCATGTTGCCCTGGATTGTGCAGATTTTGGGAATCCAGGTGATTTGCAATCCTGCTTCATAGAACTCTTTCAAAGATTTTTATGATGTGGGACGTCAGAGCTATTGGTCTATAGTTCTTAGCTAATGCTTTGCTGCCACCTTTATGGAGTGGGGCTATATCCGTTGTTTTAAGTGACTGTGGAACTTCACCCATGTCCAAGCCCCTCCTCCATAGTGTACTTAGGGTATGCAAGAGGGGTTTCTTGCAGTTCTTAATGAAAACAGAGTTCCACGAGTCTGGGCCCGGGGCTGAGTGCATGGGCATGTTGTCAATGGCTTTTTCAAAATCTATTGGAGTTAGAGTAATGTCGGAAATCTGGCATACATTTATAGAGTTTTTGAGGCTCATTCATGAAGAAATCATTTGGGTCGTCGATCCTCAGACTGATTAGTGGTTCACTAAACACAGAGTCGTACTGGGATTTCAATATTTCACTCATTTCCTTGTTGTCATCTGTGTAAGTCCCATCCTGTCTGAGTAAGGGCCCGATACTAGATGTGGCATTTGCCTTGTTTTTGGCATATGAAAAGAAATATTTTGAATTTCTTTCAATTTCACTGATAGCTTTAAGCTTCTCCTCTCTCTCCTGGTTCCTGTAAGAGTCATTTAACTGAAGTTCGATAGTTTCCACTTCCCTGGTCAGCGCCTCCTTTTGTGTATCAGATATTCTAGCACTCCTGAGGAGCTCAGTGACTCTTCGTCGTCTTCTGTTGAGGGAGCGTCTTTCTCTCTCCAGTTTACTCCTGCTCTTCTTCTTTCTTAGGGGAATATGCCTAGAACATGCTTCGGCTGCCAGGAAGTTGATCCTTTCAAGGCACTGGCTTGGATCCATATCGACGAACGAGGATGTGGTCGACGCAGCCAGGGTGTAGTCGACACAACGAAGATGTGGTCGACGCAGTCAGGGTGTAGTCGACGCAACGAAGTTTGTGGTCAACGCAGCCAGGGCGTAGTCGACTCAACGAAGATGTGGTCGACGCAGCCAGGGTGTAGTCGACGCAACGAAGATGTGGTCGACGCAGCCAGGGTGTAGTCGAGGGCAACGAAGATGTGGTCGACGCAGCCAGGGTGTAGTCGACGCAACGAAGATGTGGTCAACGCAGCTAGGGCGTAGTCGACTCAACGAAGATGTGGTCGACGCAGCCAGGGTGTAGTCGACTCAACGAAGATGTGGTCGACGCAGCCAGGGTGTAGTCGACGCAACGAAGATGTGGTCAACGCAGCTAGGGCGTAGTCGACTCAACGAAGATGTGGTCGACGCAGCCAGGGTGTAGTCGACGCAACGAAGATGTGGTCGACGCAACCAGGGTGTAGTCGACGCAACGAAGATGTGGTCGACGCAGCCAGGGTGTAGTCGACGCAACGAAGATGTGATCGACGCAGCCAGGGTGTAGTCGACGCAACGAAGATGTGGTCGACGCAGCCAGGGTGTAGTCGACGCAACGAAGATGTGGTCGACGCAGCCAGGGTGTAGTCGATGCAACGAAGATTTGGTCGACGCAGCCAGGGTGTAGTCGACGCAACGAAGATGTGGTCGACGCAGCCAGGGTGTAGTCGACGCAACGAAGATGTCGACGCAGCCAGGGTGTAGTCGACGCAACGAAGATGTGGTCGACGCAGCCAGGGTGTAGTCGACGCAACGAAGATGTGGTCGACGCAGCCAGGGTGTAGTCGACGCAACGAAGATGTGGTCGACGCAGCCAGGGTGTAGTCGACGCAACGAAGATGTGGTCGACGCAGCCAGGGTGTAGTCGAAGCAACGAAGATGTGGTCGGCGCAGCCAGGGTGTAGTCGACGCAACGAAGATGTGGTCGACGCAGCCAGGGTGTAGTCGACGCAACGAAGATGTGGTCGACGCAGCCAGGGTGTAGTCGACGCAACGAAGATGTGGTCGACGCAGCCAGGGTGTAGTCGACGCAACGAAGATGTGGTCGACGCAGCCAGGGTGTAGTCGACGCAACGAAGATGTGGTCGACGCAACGAAGATGTGGTCGACGCAGTCAGGGTGTGTAAATAAAGGGGAAAAGTTCCATTTTAAGAGTTGTAACTTGTATGGGTATTCACCCCAGAGCTGTAGAGCTTCATGAAATCTTATTTTACTTTATAGAGCTTGATCAAGTCACATTTTACTATATGTAGAGCTTTATCAGGTCATATTTTACCGTATAGAGCTTGACCAAGTCGTGTTTTGCTCTCTGTGTAGAGTCTTACCAAGTCATGTTGCGCTCTGCGTAGAGCTTAAGAAAGTCTTGGTTGCGTGGAGCTTCATGAAGGTACGCTTCATTCTGTGCAGAGCTTTATTAAGTCGTTGACATACCTGGAGGGGGTTTCAGGGGTCAATTCCCCCGCGGCCCGATCCGTGACCAGGCTTTACATAGAGCTTTTCCTTGTGGCACTCTTACGTCAAGGTTAGAGGTCAAGTGCGGCACCATTGAGGTCAGGAATGGACCCACTTGAGGTCAAGGATCACAGGTGTCACATTTGGAGGGTCACGAACGACGCGGATGACACTTCAGTTAGTCATGATAACGTACGGCGCTGGTGAGTCGTGTGAAGCGATCACTACTGACATGACACTGGATTTACAACTGACATAAAACTGGATTTACAACTGACATAAAACTGGATTTACAACTGACATAAAACTGGATTTACAACTGACATAAATTGGATTTACAACTGACATAAAACTGGATTTACAACTGACATAAAACTGGATTTACAACTGACATAAAACTGGATTTACAACTGACATAAAACTGGATTTACAACTCACACAACACTGTATTTACAACTCACACGACACTGGATTTACAACTAACACAATACTGTATTTACAACTCACACAACACTGGATTTACAACTTACACGACACTGGATTTACAACTCACACGACAATGGATTTACAACTCACACGACACTGGATTTACAACTCACACGACACTGGATTTACAACTCACACGACACTGGATTTACAACTCACACGACAATGGATTTACAACTCACACGACAATGGATTTACAACTACCACAACACTTGATTTACAACTAACACAACACTGGATTTACAACTGACATGACACTTGATTTACAACTGACATGACACTTGATTTACAGCTGACATGACACTTGATTTACAAACTGACATGACACTTGATTTACAACTGACATGACACTTGATTTACAACTGACATGACGCTTGATTTACAACTGACATGATACTTGATTTACAACTGACATGACACTTGATTTACAACTGCTGACATGACGCTAGTTTTACAAATAAAGTGAAAACTTATTTACAGCTGACATGAAACCGGATTTCTTCAGATTTTTTAATCTGTTGATAGATAATATTAGGAATATAATGTAACTTACTAAGCTATAAAGTACTATAATGTAGATAATAATATAACTTAATAATAATGTAACTTACTGTAATATAACTTAATAATAATGTAACTTACTGTAATATAACTTAATAATAATGTAACTTACTGTAATATAACTTAATAATAATGTAACTTACTGTAATATAACTTAATAATAATGTAACTTACTGTAATATAACTTAATAATAATGTAACTTACTGTAATATAACTTAATAATAATGTAACTTACTGTAATATAACTTAATAATAATGTAACTTACTGTAATATAACTTAATAATAATGTAACTTACTGTAATATAACTTAATAATAATGTAACTTACTGTAATATAACTTAATAATAATGTAACTTACTGTAATATAACTTAATAATAATGTAACTTACTGTAATATAACTTAATAATAATGTAACTTACTGTAATATAACTTAATAATAATGTAACTTACTGTAATATAACTTAATAATAATGTAACTTACTGTAATATAACTTAATAATAATGTAACTTACTGTAATGTAACTTAATAATAATGTAACTTGCTGTAATATAACTTAATAATAATGTAACTTACTGTAATGTAACTTAATAATAATGTAACTTACTGTAATATAACTTAATAATAATGTAACTTACTGTCATATAACTTAATAATAATGTAACTTACTGTAATGTAACTTAATAATAATGTAACTTACTGTAATGTAACTTAATAATAATGTAACTTACTGTAATATAACTTAATAATAATGTAACTTACTGTAATGTAACTTAATAATAATGTGACTTACTGTAATGTAACTTAATAATAATGTAACTTACTGTAATGTAACTTAATAATAATGTAACTTACTGTAATATAACTTAATAATAATGTAACTTACTGTAATGTAACTTAATAATAATGTAACTTACTGTAATATAACTTAATAATAATGTAACTTACTGTAATGTAACTTAATAATAATGTAACTTACTGTAATATAACTTAATAATAATGTAACTTACTGTAATGTAACTTAATAATAATGTAACTTACTGTAATATAACTTAATAATAATGTAACTTATTGTAATATAACTTAATAATAATGTAACTTACTGTAATGTAACTTAATAATAATGTAACTTACTGTAATGTAACTTAATAATAATGTAACTTAATTATTGCCCTCTCATCTTGAAGAATAAGACACAAATGTGTAACACTTAAGAATCTTTATCAACGAAACTTTTCGCCTGCGCAGCAGGCTTCTTCAGTCGAATGCAGGTGAGTATAACACTAGAGACAGTAGACAAGGTAACTTTGACGTCACCTCCAGCTGGTACGCCTCATTTTTGCTTTAGACTGAAGGACTGACCACCTCCAGGTAGTACTGAAAATGTATTGAGAATTTTTGTTAGTGGGTTTGGGTGTGAGAAAGACCTGAGGGACTGACCAACTCCTATCAAAGCAGGGGGTCACCACCCCCGTTCCCAGTCCTAGATCAGGCCTCCTGTTTTCTGGCTAGATTGATCAAGCTGTTAGTGCTTGCCGCTTGTAGTTCAATATATGCACCACAGCCTGGCTAATCAGAGCGTCATGTGGTTTTCGCTCACCATGAGGCGGGCCAAAACAACATGGGTTCGAATCCTTGGCTAGGATGGAATACTGCTGTACATTAACATCCCCATTCAAGGCAGGTTAAATTGCAGAGCTAGAGAATGTACAGAGAACCTTCACTGCACGTATAAGTTCCATCAAACACCTTAACTACTGGGAGCGCCTGGAAGCACTTGACTTGTACTCACTAGAGCGCAGGCGAGAGAGATGTATCATAATCTACACCTGGAAGATTCTGGAGGGACTGGTCTCTAATATGAACACAACAATCACTCCATACGAAAGCAAAAGACGTGGCAGACGATGCAACATACCCCCAGTGAAAAGTAGGGGCGTCACTGGTCTACCTGGATTCTACCTGGAGGGCATTCCGGGGATCAACGCCCCCGCGCCCCGGTCCACGACCAGGCTTCCCGGTGGATCAGGGCATGATCAACGAGGCTGTTACTGCTGGCCGCACGCAATCCAACGTACGAACCACAGCCCGGCTGATCCGGCACCGTCTTTAGGTATCTGTCCAGCTCCCTCTTGAAGACAACCAGGGGTCTTCCCGTAATGCCCCTTATTGCTGGTGGGAGGCTGTTGAACAGTCTTGGGCCCCGGACACTTATTGAGTTTTCTCTTAGTATACCAGTGACGCCCCTACTTTCGCTGGGGGTATGTTGCATTGCCTACCAAGTCTTTTGCTTTCGTATGGAGTGATTTCTGTGTGCATATTAGGGACCAGTCCCTCCAGAATCTTCCAGGTGTAGATTATGATATATCTCTCTCGCCTGCGCTCTAGTGAGTACAAGTCAAGTGCTTCCAGGCGCTCCCAGTAGTTAAGGTGTTTGATGGAACTTATACGTGCAGTGAAGGTTCTCTGTACATTCTCTAGCTCTGCAATTTAACCTGCCTTGAATGGGGATGTTAATGTACAGCAGTATTCCAGCCTAGAGAGAATAAGTGATTTAAAAAGGATCATCATTGGCTTAGCATATCTTGTCTTGAATGTTCTCATTATCCATCCTATCACACTAAGAGAAAATACAATAAGTGTCCGGGGCCCAAGACTGTTCAACAACCTCCCACCAGCAATAAGGGGCATTACGGGAAGACCCCTGGTTGTCTTCAAGAGGGAGCTGGACAGATACCTAAAGACGGTGCCGGATCAGCCGGGCTGTGGTTCGTACGTTGGATTGCGTGCGGCCAGCAGTAACAGCCTCGTTAATCAGGCCGTGATTCACCGGGAGGCCTGGTCGTGGACCGGGCCGCGGGGGAGTTGATCCCCGGAATGCCCTCCAGGTAGACTCCAAGTAGTCGCCAGGTAGTCGCAGTGTTGTTATTGATCAGTACCGCTCGTTCCTGGGTATAATAATATATTATATATATATATATATATATATATATATATATATATATATATATATATATATATATATATATATTATATATATTATATATATATATATGCAAAACAACCACTCTGAAAGAATAGAGAAATTCCAAGCGCTTTCGTGACTACTCACATTATCAAGGAACTATGATAATGTGAGTAGTCACGAAAGCGCTTGGAATTTCTCTATTCTTTCAGAGTGGTTGTTTTGCATATTCTGAAATCACCTGTTTACTGTGATCTTATTGCATATATATATATATTATATATATATATATATATATATATATTATATTATAATATATATATATATATATATATATATATATATATATATATATATATATATGTCGTGCCGAATGGGCAGAACTTGCGATCTTGGCTTAAATAGCAACGTTCATCTTGCCATATAGGACAAGTGAAAATTTGTGTATGCAATAATTTCGCCATAATCATTCTGAACCTAACGAAAAAAATATATTTCACTGTGTTTAGTATTAAATTACTGTAAACAAATCTAAAATATATATAGTTGGGTTAGGCTAAAATAAATTGTTCTTGTTATAAAAAGGTTAGGTAAGTTTTCTTAGATTCTTTTGGTGCAAAATTAATTTTTTTTACAATAACATTAATGAAAAAAATATATCTTTAAACGTATAAGAGAAAATTTTAGAAAGGACTTAATTTTAAACGTAGGTGTCACCGTGGACGGTGACACCTACGTTCTAAGGGTAACCATGGACGGTGACACCTATGCTACTCTGAGACCTCTGCCCCTGCTTTGGTTGCTCCCTTGCAACATTGCATAGCTCTTGATGACCCACTGAAAAGTATGAAAGTACTTGAGCTAAAGATTCCCCCCCCCCATCCCCCCCGTGGCTTGTCCTGCACAGTTAAGATCGCCCGTCTGCGATTGTTTGTATATATATATATATATATATATATATATATATATATATATATATATATATATATATATATAATATATATATATATATATATATATATATATATATTATCACACGTTGTGAAAATGTATTTTTATAGAAAAGTATGAGGAAATCTGAGGATAGCAGAGATAGATATAATTACAGTTACAGGCAAAAGTGCAACAGAAGCACAGGAGGAATAGTAAGGGAGGAGATGGTAGGGAATATTTTCCCTGCCAAGAATAATCTCCCCACCACTGGTCACTGACTTGATGATTTACTCGTGTTTGTTGATCTTTTCCCCTTCTGGTAATCCCTGCCTCAGTTTGTTTACATTCTCGTTTTCTACGGTCCTCATCCCCTCATTTTCTATACTCTCCAGGGATCATGTTTCGTCATTTCTCTCTGTCATCACGGTAAATTTTCTAACACACAAGTGAATTGTTTATAAATTTGAGTGTCCTAGGGACTCCACTGAACTAAGCTAAATAAATAATTGTTAATCAGTTAGAAGTTAATTTTAAGGATGCCAGAAATGTTCTTTATAACCAGGTTGGGCTTTCTTTAAAATTGTTTAAACTTGTTTATTAATCCTATATCAGTTGTGTAATATACTTTATGGAAATAAAGTTATCATTGTCATTATCTGTTGCCAGATTTTTAAATCATAAGATGATGGAATTGCTTGAAACATTAAATACAAATTTCATATTTTCCATTTTTCTCTCATATGGAAATTAATTTTTAATTTTATCGCTTAAGGGGCACTTCAGTTCCCCTATCTTATAATATGTTAATTTTTCCCTATAATCTACCTTGTCCATAATTGTTATCGCATTTGCTTAGTCTGCTTTCGTAAGGTGAAGTCTAGAATGTTTCTTAATTCATGGTATAACTTAACAAATCTTTGAGGACAATAGTGAGAAGTTACGAAAGAGCTTGGAATTTGGTTATTCTTTCACAGTGATTGTTTTGCATATTCTGATATCACCTGTTTACTGTGATCTTATTGCATATATATATATATATATATATATATATATATATATATATATATATATTATGTGTGTGTGTGTGTGTGTGTGTGTGTGTGTGTGTGTGAGTGTGTGTGTGTGTGTGTGTGTGTGTGTGTGTGTGTGTGTGTGTGTGTGTAGTTCGTAGTTCTCAGTAACGAATAAATGAATTGCAAGTAAAGAGTGAAGATGAGAACATTTTCTTTCAATGGTTTAGATTAGATTTTGCCACCGAAGTGGCTAGTTTATTGTGCACCCCATATCTTATTCCTTATCCTCATATCAGACATAAACAGAGATATACACCACAGCACCGTATCATCCTTTGCGGATGATACTAGGATCTGCATGAGGCTGTCATCTGCTGAGGACGCGGTTAACCTCCAAGAAGATATAAACAAAGTTTTCCAGTGGGCAACGGTAAATAATATGATGTTCAATGAGGACAAATTCCAACTACTCCGTTATGGAAAACTGGAGGAGATAATAACTAGAACAGAGTATACTACTGACTCCGGCCATACAATAGAGCGGAAAAATAATGTAAGGGACCTGGGAGTAGTAATGTCTGAGGATCTCACTTTCAAGGATCACAACAGTGCCACGATCGCACGTGCAAAGAAAATGATAGGATGGATAATGAGAACTTTCAAAACGAGAGATGCCAAGCCCATGATGATCCTTTTCAAATCACTTGTTCTCTCTAGGCTGGAATACTGCTGTACATTAACATCTCCATACAAAGCAGGTGAAATCGCAGATCTAGAGAGTGTACAGAGATCCTTTACTGCACGTATAAGTTCTGTCAAGCACCTTAACTACTGGGAACGCTTGAAAGCACTTGACTTGTACTCGTTGGAACGCAGGAGGGAGAGATATATCATAATTCCACTTGGAAAATCTTGGAAGGAATGGTCCCAAATCTGCACACAGAAATCACTCCCTACGAAAGTAAAAGACTGGGCAGGCGATGCAAAATGCCCCAAATTAAAAGTAGGGGCGCCATTGGTACACTATGGGAAAACACCATAAGTGTCCGGGGCCCAAAACTGTTCAACAGCCTCCCATCAAGCATTAGGGGAATTGCCAATAAACCCCTGGCTGCCTTCAAGAGAGAGCTGGACAGATACCTAAAGTCAGTGCCGGATCAGCCGGGCTGTGGCTCGTACGTCGGACTGCGTGCGGCCAGCAGTAACAGCCTAGTTGATCAGGCCCTGATCCATCGGGAGGCCTGGTCGTGGACCGGGCCGCGGGGGCGTTGATCCCCGGAATAACCTCCAGGTAACCTCCAGGTAACCATCCTGTGGACGGTAGCGCGAGAGCATGTGGATACACAAAAGGCCTAGGAACTAGGCCCCAAAGGGTTAACAGGAATACATATGGTTTTTATATCTACATATCAATAGTTCACTTATCTGTTACAAGCAAATTTAGGAAATTTGCTTAGTATATCTGGTATCTTATTTTCATTAATAAGATATCTTGACATGTCACATAGGTTATTATACTGTCTGTCTCTGTATTCCTCAATAAGTGGACAATTAAGCACATAGTGTTCAAGAGAGTGACCATATGCCTGATCACATAATTTACATTTAGTTTGATCATCATCTGTGTGTCTCCCAAACTTCCAGAAGTACTTGTAACCAAGCCTAAGCCTGGCCACTACAACATCAGTCAGTCTGTTCACATTGCAAGTTGCTCCATAAACATACTTATCTACGTTCATGTTATCATAGTGGGTTATAGATCTACTCAGGCTTCTAACTGCATTCCTATAACAATCATCTTCATTATTTACTTCTCTCCTAATATTATTCCTAATGCTAGACACAGTTATACCAAAGTTATATTCTACGTTCTAGCAATTAAGAGAAGTTTCCCCAAAATATTTCAAGGTGATCCCTCGAGTTATAAAACCCATCTTTAGTGGCATTCCCAGAAATTTATTTTTCCCCCAGATAATCATTTTAGAGGGGAATGTGTGTTGTTTTTTCAGGAAAGGGGAAAGTGGCCTTCAGGGGAGCCCTGGGGGTCAAAGTCTAGCCCCTGGAATGTTAAAGTTTTCTCTCTACTTAAAAGTTAAGTGTTTCCTGCGTGTGGGAAGGAGGTTATAAAGCCGTCCCTGGGAGGCTGATGGTGGGAGGTGGAGAGAGAGAGAGAGAGAGAGAGAGGCGCGTTGGGAAGAGTGAGTATGGTATTAGGTAGTAATTTTTTTTAAGTTATCAAAACTGGATACGTTAACTGTATGCTGCTACACTAATTTTGATGATAGCCCCCTGGCTGCCTTCAAGAGGGAGCTGGACAGATACCTAAAGTCAGTACCCCATCAGCCGGGCTGTGGTTCCTGGTCGATCAGGTCCTGATCCACCAGGAGGCCTGGTCAAGGACTGGCCCGCGGGGGCGTTGATCCTTGGAACACCCTCCAGGTAGAGTAACAATAGTAGGAACAAAACCTATTACATTTCCCTGTCATATTCCATCACACAGGATGGGTTTCCCTGTCATATTCCATCACACAGGATGGGTTTCCCTGTCATATTCCATCACACAGGATGGGTTTCCCTGTCATATTCCATCACACAGGATGGGTTTCCCTGTCATATTCTATCACACAGGATGGGTTTCCCTGTCATATTCCATCACACAGGATGGGTTTCCCTGTCATATTCCATCACACAGGATGGATTTTCCTGTCATATTCCATCACACAGGATGGGTTTCCCTGTCATATTCCATCACACAGGATGGGTTTCCCTGTCATATTCCATCACACAGGATGAGTGACATACATAGTGTTGAAATGTGTCAGGCTGAGTTGGGAGACTTCAGTACTCGATCGGCCAGGCTATGTGTGGCCAGCAGTAACAACCTGATTGATTAGGCCTTGATCCACAGGGAGGCTTGGTCAAGGACTGGGCCGTTGAAGATTGAGACACTTATGCAGCATATGGGAATCTTATTGGGAAGTTTCCCACCGGGGCTTCATTCCAATAAAAAGGGGAAGGCTAAGGAGAGGAAAAGAGGTAATCAGCCCTCAACCTGGGTCGATGTGTTCATCCACAATCCCTTTTGAATGGTCCATACAAGGGGAAGGCGTAGGAGAGGGGGAGAATAGGTAATCGTCCCCAAGGATCGAGTGTTCAGCCATCAATCTTTAGATTGAGGGACAACACATCGACCCGGGTTGGGGAGTTTACTCATTCCTCCTCTCCTTACCCTTTCCTCTTTGTTTTGGAACATTCTAAAAGTTTGATGGATGAAAAATTTCGACCCGGGTTTGGGGACTGATTACCCTTTCCTCCTCCCCTTTAGCTTCCTCTTTGTATTGGGGATGTAACCCACTGTGGGGCAAACTTTCCCCTGAATAAGTTTCCCCCATAGCTGATAAGTGTCTCAATTTCAACTTGTCGGTTTTTTCAAACCATTCATCCGAGGGGCCTGGGGGGCGTTGCCCCCAAAACAACCTCCGGGTGACCCCAAAGTAGGGCACTGGGGCAAGATTCCCGCTTGTCTTTTTTCAACGTGTCAAACGCATCCAACCCCTACCTCGTGACCGGGGTTATTAACCTCAGCTTTTTGCAAGCTGAGGCTTTTTTTTTCCTCAGCTTTTTTTGGCGCTAAAGTTTCCCATCCTACTGAAAACTTTTTTACAAGCTAAGAGCTTTATCCTACCTATAAATTTAAAACCCTGCCGAAATGCCTAGCCATGCTGGGGGTTTCAGGGGTCACTCTGAATTTTTATTTTATAAATGTAACCAACAATAACCAAAATTCTGTAAAACTACATTGTAACCCTTTATAGAGAATAAACTTTAAATTTTGAACCCTAAAAACATTTTTCCCCTACCTCAGTTACACTAAAAAATGTTTCTCCCCAAACCATCCCGAGCCAATTAGTGGATGTACCATGAAAGCCTCTGAAGCATGGGTGCTTCCCATCGGTGTCTGTACTACACCCCCATCACAGTTTTAGACACCTGGGCAACATCGGGGTGTCTAAACTTTTTGTTGGTATTATATACCATCCCCCGGGGATGCCCCCCCACATCATTGGCCCCGGTCCCAATTTATTCTACGTAACAAACAACATTGAAATGCTTATTACAGGCCGGGTGAAGCAGCTCTGGGGCGAAAGTTTCGTCAATAAATATATATGTATTTACATATGTATCCCTCCCCCCCCCCTAAACCCACCCCCTTCCCTCCCCCCCTCCTCTCCCTCCCCCTTTTCCCCTCCTAATTCTTACTCTCCCACCCCCACTTAACCCCCCATCTTCCCCCCCCTATCTTCCCCCTACCATCCCCTCCCCCCCCCATCCCCCAAAAAAATTTGTCCCCCCATCTTCGCCCCCTCATCACTCCCTCCCCCCTCCCTTTTCCCCCATAACTAAACCCCCACATCTCCCTCCATTACCCCACCATCTACTCCTAAAATCTCTCCCCCCCCCTTTCCTACTCCCCCCAAATCTATACTCCCCCACCTTTTACCCTTCATCATTTCCCCACCCCCCGCTCCTCCAATCTACTCCCCACCATTGCCCCCCACCATCTACTTTCTACCATCCCATACTCCCCACCATCTGCTACCCCCCCACCCCTCTGCTACTCCCCCCACATCTCCTCTACCCCCACCATCTCCTATACTCCCCCCCCATCTCCCTTCTCTGCTCTTACCATCTGCCCCCCCAATCTACTCGCCACCTTCCTGTCCCCCATCCCCTACCCCCCACCATCTCCATCCCCCCCTACCCCCCCCAAATCTATCCCCCCATTCTCGCCAAGCCCCCCCTCCCCCGGCGGGTGGAAACATTTGACACGTTTCCGACAATATTGTCCTTTCCCTAGAGGGGTGGGTGCCGGGTGTTGGTCGACGGGTGGGGGGGTCGATCCGGGGGACAAATTAAGGACCCCAATGGAAAAAGTTAGCGTTCGATAAAAGCATGCTTTTTTGGGGGTGCCCTGGTGGCTGACCCTCCGGGGTTTTAAAAACCCGAAAATTTTCTTATTTTATAGGTATGAATTGTGGATGAGAAATCCTTTTAAAAACCGATGCTAGTGAAAAACTTAGGGTGTAATTATATGGAAAAACTCAAGTTTCCGGGCCCCCACGATCCCCCCACCTCTCCCCCCCCTTCGTACCCCAACCAGGGGGGTTGTTCCCCCCGGGGGACCCATCCCTGGACCCTTACCCCAAAAACCAAGAAAAGGGAGACGGGGGGGGATACAAACGGGATAAGTATTAAGCCTAGAGAAAAAAAAAAAATAAAGATTTTATTTGATGGGGAGGGAAACATAACTTGCATGACTTTTAAAAAGGATAAACCCCCACCAATCCTCTCGCCACCCCCCCCCTCCGACACCCAACCAGGGGGAGGTCCCCCCCCTTTGGCACCCATCCCAATCTCCACCACCGAACAATTTCATCCCCGAAACCCGCCCCCCACACATATAATGTCCGGACAAAAACAGCAGTGTTCATGACAGGAATCAATTGTGGGTTATTTATATGTTATCAACATAAAAGTTTTTAATGGGAAAATGTCTCCATGCTAATTACACCCCACATCCCCAGTATTGCCCTATAACCCCCACACCTCTGCAAGCTAAAGGGTAAAGTAAAAGATCAAGCTCTTTGGCCCCCAGTTGCAAATAGGACGGGCGGGATGGCAGTACAGTATACCTGGGGGGAAATTTAAAAAAGGGCTCTTGGGAAACTTCTAGATACATCAACTTTCTTTTCAAAACATCAGTTACCTGTAAAAGAATAAACCTGAAACTAAAAAAAATCTATCTAGATGGTTTTTCGGGAAATCTCAACGGGGTTTGGGGAAACTTTGAAAATCAGGAAAGCACCAGGGGGTTAATAAACAATAAACACAAAAAAGGAGGAATATTGAAATCTACCTGAAATAAAGCAGGGGAAATGGAAGGGGATAAAGTCTAACACAGGAAACCCCGTCTACAACAATGACCCAAAATAAGCAAACCCCTAAAAAAACAAAAAACAAAAAAACAGCTAGTTCATGCCCCCTTGGGGCTACCCCCCCCCCCCAGCCATTGTGAAAACGGATTCAAAAGGACTCCCCACGTACCTTTTTTGCCTACCCCCAGTAAAATGTATAAGGACCCTCCCGGAGAGACTTTTCTCAACCATCACATCATAGCCCCGCCCATCCCCCAGCCCTGGTTGACCCAAAACCCAGCCCCCAGCCTTACCCCACCCAACCCTAGGCACTACCCAAAACCACAAAAAAGTAAATAAAACAACCATCATTGAAAAGACCGTGGCCCACGTACAGATGTTGGGGGGAGTCTCCTTCCTCTACTGGGAAAGTAAGGGAAATCCGGACGGGGGGGCCCTGGCTTGATACTGGGTTATAGTCATCCCAGAACCTAAAATTGACAACACACTCCCCAACAATTCTCAACCAAAGGTGAATTTGGCAAATTTTAATTTGGGGCATCTGTAAGCGGGAATAAAAGGGGGGAAAAAAAAGGGGACCAACTTTGACCATCCAAAAAAATTACGCCCCCTTTAAAGGGTGTTCCCTTCTTCCCTGTACTTTCTTTCCCCCCAAAATGTCCCAAACCTGGGTCCTCCAGAAGCATGTTAAAACATCGGGCCCTGCATACCATCTAAAAAGGGAACCGGGGACAGACCCCACAGGAAAAAAAATAGTGTCGACACCCCCTCCGGGTGATTTTTTAAGGGGCAAAAAGAAAAAAGAAATTGGAAAAATAAAAAAAATATCCCCCCTTGGGGCCTTTTTTGGCTGGAGGCGCACCAGTGGCCACCAGGCCCTCCGAATTACAATAAACTACTGATGCCTAACAAACCCCCCCAACAAACACAAATCAACCTCTTCTATTTGCTAAAATACGGGGCCTTAAACCCATCCCCAACAACAAAATCCTTTTTCAGTGGACTTCTAGGGGAGTCTAAGCAAGTTTGCACCCTTCACAGAGATCACACAAAAAGTCACTTTAACTGAAATAGGAAAAGGGGTTAAAACCTTTTTAATCACAGAAAAAACCGGCACGGGGGGGGGTTTGGCTGATGTCAAAAGGGTCCCTTTTTCTCAGGATTTGCTGAACACCACAAATGGGGGTTTAAATTTCTATCAATAAAGATGAGAACCAAAACTAGTCATTGGGGTTGATACAAACCCCCGATAAAACCCCCCAACATTAAGGGAACACTACTAAAATCGATTACGTTTGGAAAACCTTCCAGTCCCCCCCAAACATTTACGCTTGGGACTTCAATAAGCATACAAAATGGGAAAAAAATTTGCAAATAATGTTATAGCGAAACAATCCCCGGGGGTAGCGAGTGAAAGTCTCCACAATTTGGGTACTAAGTCTCGCGAAAAAAAACACCTTAAACCCCGCGATAGTGGAGCCAACAAGACTAGAAAAAAAAACTTTTATTATCTTCACAAAAAATGAACCCCAAAAGCATAAAAATATCAAAAAACAACAATTCACACTCAATCGAGTCCCGACTAATGATAGGGGGCCGAACACAGAATGCATGTACCGTGAAGGGTCTTCACAAAATACAATTTCAACAACAAGAAAATCAATGGGGCCCGGGAAACCTGTCCTAAAACGAAAAATTTGGGGGAAAATGCTTAAAGACAGGGCCCAAAACCCGTGCCTTGAAAGGATCAATTCCTGGTGCCCAACTGTTCTAGGGGATATTCCCCCAAAAAAAAGAAGAGCAGGAGTAAATTTTGGGGGAAAAAAAAAAGCCCCTCTACAGAAACACGAAAGGGCAATAGCCTCAGGAGTCTAGAAATCTGAGCCAAAGGGGGCGCTGACCAAAGGGGGAAATTGAAACTATCGAACTTAAGCTAAAAGACTCTTTCAGGGCCAGGGGGAACGAGGGGCTTAAAGCTAAGGAAAAAGAAAAAAAATTCAAAAAATTTTTTTTCATTCCAAAAAACAAAGGGAAAATCCCAAATTTTCGGGCCCTTACTCAAGGTGGGACTTACACAGACCAAAAAGGGAAATGATGAATATTGAAATCCCAGTCGACTCTGTGTTTAGTGAAACCCCTAATCGGTCTGAGGATCGACCCCAAATGTTTTTATTTCATAATTTTTTTACCCCCAACTCCATAAATGTAGCAATTTTTGACTTACCCTCTCCTTTATTTCGAAAAACCCTTTGACAACGCCTATGCACCAGCCCCGGGGCCCCGACTCGGGAACTCTGTTTTATTAAGAACTGCAAGAAACCCCTCTCGCAGCCCTAATACACTATGGAGGGGGGCTTGGAAATTGGGGGGATTTTCCCCAGGCACTTAAAACAAGGTATAGCCCCGCTCCTAAAGGGGGCAGCAAAGCATTAGAAAGAATTAGACCAATAGCTCTACTCCCACATATAAAAATCTTTGAAAAAATGCTAAGAAGCAGGATTGCAAATCCCTGGGTTCCCAAAAATCTGCAAATCCGGGGGAACAGGGTTTGGGCAGTCGCTCCTGCCTCCAAAACTGGATCACTTTCATGGCCCTTTGGGTGCACTGGGAAAAAAATGAATGCAGAGTAAAATACCACTTTGCAAAAAACATTTGACAAATGCGATCATGGTGTAATAGCCCATAAAATCGTGCTAAAAGGGTAACGGGGAAAATGGGAATATCTTTAATTCCTAACAAATCGAACCCAAAGAGTAGTGTCAACAATTTAAAACGGAAAAGGTGCCATTTGAAGACTCTGTTCCACAAGGCACGTACTCCCCCTCTTATTTCCTTATCCTCATATCAGACATAAACAAGATATTAAACCCCCCGTATCATCCTTTTCGGGTGTTCTTCTGCATGAGGCGTTCTCTGAGGACGCGGGTTAACCTCCCGAAGATTAAAAAAAAGTTTTCCCCGTGGGGAACGGTAAACAAATGATTTCAATGAGGACAAAAAATTTCCAACTACTCCGGGTTTGAAAACTGGGAGAAATAACTAAAAAGAGTATACTACTGACCCCCCGCCATACAATAGACGGGAAAAAAAAATGTAAGGGACCTGGGGGTATAAAAGTCCGAGGGTCTCCTTTTTAAGGGTCACAACATGCCACGATCGCACTCCAGAAAATATAGGAGGTAATGAAACTTTCAAAACAGAGATCCCAAAACCATGATGATCCTTTTTCAAATACTTGTTCTCTCTACTGGAAAAACTGCTGTACATTTAAATTTCCCAAAAAAGCGGTGAAATCGCAGATCTGGGGGTGTACAGGGGTCCTTTACTGCACGTATAAATTCTTCACCCTTAAAATCTGGAACGCTTTAACAACTTGACTTGTCTCGTTGGAAGCAGGAGGGAGAGATATTTCATAATCTACACTTGGAAAATCTTGGAAGGGAAGGTCCCAAACTGCAACAAAAATCACTCCCCCCGAAATAAAAACGGGCAGGGATGCAAAATCCCCCCAATAAAAAATAGGGGGGCCATTGGTAAACCCAAGAGAAAACACCATAAGGTCCGGGGCCCCCAAAAATGTTCAAGCCCCCCTCAAGCATTAGGGGGTTTTCCAAAAAACCCCTGGTGCCTTAAAAAAGCTGGGCAGATACCTAAAGTCAGTGCCGGGTCCCGGGGTGTGGCTGAGCGGGTGGTGCCCGGGCCGCATAACAGCCCTAGTTGACAGGGCCCCGATCCTCGGGGGGGGCCCGGTCGTGGACCGGCCGGGGGGGGTTGATCCCCAAAAAAAACCCCCAGTACTCCAGGGCCATTTCCCCCTCCTTTCCACCCTCCCCAATCCCCACGCCCCCTCCCCCTTCCCCACCCCTTTCTCCCCTACCCCCCTCTTCCCACTCCTCACCACCCCCCTTCCCCACCCTCTCCCACTCCCCCCCTCCCCACCCCCCCCCATCTCCCCCCCCTCCACCACCCCCACCCCCCTCCACCGCCGACCCCACCTACTCCCCCCCCCATACCTCCCACTCCCCCCCCACCTCCCCCTTTTTCCCCCCCACCACCTCCCCTCCCCCACCCCTACCCCCACCCCCCACCACCCCTCCCACTCCCCACTACCACCTCCCACTCCCCATCACTATTTTCCCCTTCCCCACCACCATTTCCCCTCCCCACCACCTTTTCCCACTCCCCACCACCACTCCCCCTCCCCCACCCCCCACTTCCCCCCCCCACCCATTTCCACTCCCCCCCCCACCCCCTCCCATTCCCCCACCACCCCTTCCGCTCCCCCCCCACCATTTTCCCCTTCCCCCACCCCACCCCCACCACCCCTGTCCCCCACCACCACTCCCCCCACCACCACCCCCCCCCCACACCTCCACTAAAAAACCACTAACTAATTAAGGGAAAACAGTTTAATTAGTTAGTGAAGGGGGGGTAGGTGTCAATTTAGGTAAGGGGGCGCATGAAATTAACCCAAACGACACTTAAAGACCCAACACCTTAAAAGCGCTTCGAGCCTTACTTTACGATAAGGCGGGGCACCACGACGCGTCGTGTCGATGGGTTCGGGGGGTAACGTCGGCTGATCCCCCCTTGTTGCTTGCTCATTTTGTTTAGTACCCCTGCAGGGCAAGGGTTAACCCTCCGGGGGGTCGACCTTCCTTTCGGCCCCGAAAGGGGCACACAAACTTTTGCCTTTATAACAACGCAACTCCAAAACAATATCAACACAACAGTGACAAACACGTGATGCAATAATAAAAATACTTAACAATTCAACAACCTTAACAATAACTCAAAAAACAATAAAAATAATAATGGGTTTGGAAAAAGAATGGGAGAAAGAGGCAGAAAAGTATGAGGGAGGGAACATATTTTTTATAATCAAAAAAAACGCAACCCCAAGGACTATAACAGGGGGGGTAACATGAAAACAAAACTAGATTTCACACAACCCCAAACCAAAACCCCACAAACCTTTTTTCCATTTATTTTACCACCATCGGCCCTCAAAAAGTCTAAAAACCTCATTATCTTCTATCCCCTTCTCTCTCTTCTCCTCTCCTCTCCTCTCTCTCTCTCTCTCTCTCCCTCTCTTCTCTTCATAGGGGTTTTCGGGCTAAAACCCTTTGTTTTATGAACATACCCGATGCGAGATCGTCGAAGTTTGTAAACTTCCGGCCCCCTTTTTTGCAAATTTTTTCGGGTTCTTCAGGCTTTTTGGGTCAATTCGCCCCAAGGATTTAGTTCGTCCCCGGGGGACCAACATTTCCCCCCTTCATACTTCTTGCCTGGCATTCCATTATGGGGGCCTAGAACCCCTCATCATTTGTGTTTTTTTCAGGTGCAAATGTTACCTGTCACGGTTTCCCCAACTGGGGATTGATGTAGCTTAGAGCACTGGCTTCCTTCTTGGAAAAAATGTCAAGAGGCCGTTCTCTATGCATGGGGTTCTGGGGGAGTTGAAGGAGGTATCGAATAGAATTTTCCCTAACAATGGCCCCCAGCACTTTCACTGTGGAACCTTGCACAAAAAGGTTGTCTTGTGACTCTGCCCCTTTAAACACCCTTAGGGGGAGGAGAATGGGGCACCTGCTTTTTCCCGGGCTTTCATTTTCCAAGAGTCTCTCCCCTCTTCTCCTTCTCTCTCTCTCTTCTCTCTCTCTCTCTCTCTCTCTCTCTCTCTCCTCCCTCCCCCCTCCCCCCTCTCTCTCAACACATGTGAAAAGTATGGAATGTATAAACCACACCTGATGGGGTTTGGGAAGCTTCTCCCACTTTTTTGTTGACGATCACTTGCTCATATTTATCTTTGGGTCAAGTTCTTCCCCCTGCTTATCCCATAGAACCGCTCTCTCTCTCTCTCTCTCTCTCTCTTCCTCTCTCTCTCTCCTACCCGTCGTTGTGGGTCTTTTTTTTTTCTGTACATCTCTGTTTTTTCCCTCATTTTTTGTTTTATTTTTTGGGGGTGAAAGGTTTGTGAAGATTCTTTTCTTTGTCGATTCGTTTTCAGGGGATTTTAGAAAATATACTTTAAAAAAAAAAAAGTACTGCATAGGCACGGCCCTTAGGCTCCAAGTCACCTATTGGCCTAAAATTTAAAACCATTGCAACACTGGGGGATGTTTATTGCAGCCTTTCGCCCAAACAGTGGGGTTTATCAGTACAAATTTCAAGGTATTATTTCCATTTATGTACAACTTTTCAACGCTGCAAACACATGGAACTTTTACAGAACATTTTAACAACCCTTTTTTAACTGTGAAAAATGGTTTTGAAAAAACCCGTGGAAAACAGGTCAACCCAGGGCTCGTAGTAGTTAAAAAGGGTTTAAGTTGAACACTTATGTAACACATGGGAATTTTTTTATTAAGGAAAAAGTTTCGTAACAGTGGGTTCATCAGTCCAGACAAAGCAGAGAGGTGTAAGGAGAGGAGGAGTTTGGGGAACGTCCCCCAGCCCCGGAATCGTGTGTACAAAGTGGGGGATGAAAACATCTTTCCGGGGTGAGGGCTGGGACCTCAAATACTCCCTTTTCACCCTTTTGCTTTGTACTGGCTGTGAAGCCCCTGTGTAGCGAAACGTTTCCTTAATAAAGATTCCCATGTGTTACATAAGTGTCTCAATCTTCAACCTTCTTAACTACTATTGACTCGTCCCTCGGGTATGACCTGCTTCCACTGGAATATCCCGCCTACCAGTGACAGTGTCTTCGTCTGCTACACGCCCGTCACCACTTGACGCCAGTATATAAGCGCCAGTTTTCTTGCCTGTGCTTCGCCGGGTCACCATCAAGAAAAGACCCGGCCAGGACATCACCAGAGAACCTACTTGCCTGTGGTTCAGACTCTTCACGACTACGGTGCTCTTCATACCAACTCCAAGGCTGAGGGAATAGAGCAAGCTTGCTGTAGTGCTCCTGCTGACTCTATTTGACTGAAGAAGCCTACTGTGGAAACAAGACAACATACCAAGCCTAGTGTGTAGGCGAAACGTTTCAACAATAAAGATACGTAAATATGCAAATGGTATACAATACCGACAAATTGATAAGTAAGACACATGTGCAACAGTTGTACATGTGTCTTCCTTATCAACAATAAAGATACTCAACCGTTGCACATGTGTCTTCCTTATCATAGTTCGTACTGCCTGATTGTGATTAACCTCTATAGAAATATTTTGTCAACAAATGTGTGTTCTTGTACGTGTTTGTGGTGAAGGGAATGGGAGAGAAGGGAAGGAGAGAGAAGGGAAGGTGAAATGAGGGAAGGTTCGTAAGGTATAGCAAGAGGGAAAAATTGGGAGGTGTTGCTGTGTGGAAGGAAGAATGAGGAATTTGGGGGTTGAAATAGAAGGGAGTTTAACAGATGAACCGGGAGTTTGGGAGGTGGCTTAGAATGGAAATGGGAGGGGAGGGGGGAGTTGGGAGTGTAATTGGGACGGGGGTATGGAAAATGGTTGGGGAGATCTTGAGGCGGGGTGATGGAAATGGAAGAGGGAATAAGATAGGCCTGAAAGGTGCCTAAAAGAGAGGCTGGCTGGCATCCCTCTGGCACCCTCTCTAGCACTCCCCTGGCACCCTCTCTGGCACCCCCCTGGCACCCTCTCTGGCACCCCCCTGGCACCCCCTCTGGCACCCTTGCCAACGTTTACACTTGTATTGATTAGCTTTCCTTCCTCGTTACCATGGTAACATCTTCCAGTTACTACCTGCGGCTGATGCTCTCACACTGCTATGCTGGAGCCTATCCCCGTGTTCACTAGTGGTGGAGCCTATCCCCGTGTTCACTAGTGGTGGAGCTTACCCCCGTGTTCACTAGTGGTGGAGCCTATCCCCGTGTTCACTAGTGGTGGAGCCTATCCGTGTCCACTAGTAGTGGAGCCTATCCCTGTGTTCACTAGTGGTGGAGCCTATCCGTGTTCACTAGTGGTGGAGACTATCCCCGTATTCACTAGTGGTGGAGCCTATCCCTGTGTTCACTAGTGGTGGAGCCTATCCCTGTGTTCACTAGTGGTGGACCCTATCCCTGTGTTCACTAGTAGTGGAGACTATCCCCGTGTTCACTAGTGGTGGAGCCTATCCCCGTGTTAACTAGTGGTGGAACCTATCCCCGTGTTCACTAGTGGTGGAGACTATCCCCGTGTTCACTAGTGGTGGAGACTATCCCCGTGTTCACTAGTGGTGGAGCCTATCCCCGTGTTCACAAGTGGTGGAGCCTTTTCCCGTGTTCACTAGTGGTGGAGTCTATCCCTGCGTTCACTAGTGGTGGAGCCTATCCCCGTGTTCACTAGTGGTTTAGCCTATCCCCGTGTTCACTAGTGATGGAGCCTATCCCCGTGTTCACTAGTGGTGGAGCCTATCCCCGTGTTCACTAGTGGTGGAGACTATCCCCGTATTCACTAGTGGTGGAGCCTATCCCCATGTTCACTAGTGATGGAGCCTATCCCCGTGTTCACTAATGGTGGAGCCTATCCCCATGTTCACTAGTGGTGGAGCCTATCCCTGTGTTCACTAGTGATGGAGCCTATTCCCGTGTTCACTAGTGGTGGAGACTATCCCCGTATTCACTAGTGGTGGAGCCTATCCCCATGTTCACTAGTGATGGAGCCTATCCCCGTGTTCACTAGTGGTGGAGCCTATCCCCATGTTCACTAGTGGTGGAGCCTATCCCCGTGTTCACTAGTGATGGAGCCTATTCCCGTGTTCACTAGTGGTGGAGCCTATCCCTGTGTTCACTAGTGGTGGAGCCTATCCCTGTGTTCACCAGTGGTGGAGCCTATCCCCATGTTCACTAGTGGCGGAGCATATCCCTGTGTTCACTAGTGGTGGAGACTATCCCTGTGTTCACCAATGGTGAAGCCTATCCCCTTGTTCACTAGTGGGTGGAGCTTATCCCTGTGTTCACTACTGGTGGAGCCTATCCCTGTTTTCGCTAGTGATGGAGCCTATCCTTGTGTTCACCAGTGGTGAAGCCTATCCCCGTGTTCACTAGTGGTGGAGCTTATCCCTGTGTTCACTACTGGTGGAGCCTATCCCTGTGTTCGCTAGTGATGGAGCCTATCCCTGTGTTCACTAGTGGTGGAGCCTATCCCTGTGTTCGCTAGCGGTGGAGTCTATCCCTGCGTTCACTGGTGGTGGAGTCTGTCCCTGTGTTCACTAGTGGCAGAGTCTATCCCTGTGTTCACTAGTGGTGGAGTCTGTCCCTGTGTTCACTATTGGTGGAGTCTGTCCCTGTGTTCACTAGTGGCAGAGTCTATCCCTGTGTTCACTAGTGGTGGAGTCTGTCCCTGTGTTCACTATTGGTGGAGTCGATCCCTGTGTTCACTAGTGGTGGAGTCTGTCCCTGTGTTCACTATTGGTGGAGTCTGTCCCTGTGTTCACTAGTGGTGGAGTCAATCCCTGTGTTCACTAGTGGCGGAGTCTATCCCTGTGTTCACTATTGGTGGAGTCTATCCCTGTGTTCGCTGTTGGTGGAGTCTGTCCCTGTGTTCACTAGTGGCGGAGTCTGTGTTCACTAGTGGTGGAGTCTATCCCAGTGTTCACTAGTGGTGGAGTCTATCCCAGTGTTCACTAGTGGTGGAGTCTATCCCTGTGTTCACTAGTGGTGGAGTCTATCCCTGTGTTCACTAGTGGTGGAGTCTATCCCTGTGTTCACTAGTGGTGGAGTCTATCCCTGTGTTCACTAGTGGTGGAGCCTATCCCCGTGTTCACTAGTGGTGGAGTCTATCCCTGTGTTCACTAGTGGTGGAGTCTATCCCTGTGTTCACTAGTGGTGGAGCCTATCCCTGTGTTCACTAGTGGTGGAGCCTATCCCTTTGTTTAGTGGTGGAGCCTATCCCTGTGTTTAGTGGTGGAGCCTATCCCTTTGTTTAGTGGTGGAGCCTATCCCTGTGTTTAGTGGTGGAGCCTATCCCTGTGTTCACTAGTGGTGGAGCCTATCCCTGTGTTCACTAGTGGTGGAGCCTATCCCTGTGTTCACTAGTGGTGAAGTCTATCCCTGTGTTCACTAGTGGTGGAGCCTATCCCTGTGTTCACTAGTGGTGAAGTCTATCCCTGTGTTCACTAGTGGTGGAGCCTATCCCCGTGCTCATCATTTTCTTTTCATCATGTTTGGATGATAGAAATATCGTGGTTTTTATGTTGGGTAAAAACGCAGCTATAACGCGGCTTCGAAGATTGTACTGCTTTGAGAGGTCAGCCGGCTTAAGGCCTCCATCTTATAACTAAAAAGTACAATGAGCCGAGGGCGCTGTATGACCCGCTAGGGCCTAAGGGTTTAGTGCCTTCCATATATATAATAATAACAATTGACTGGCTGGGTTAACATTCTGTAGTCTCCTGACCCCAGTGTTATATTCTCCTGTGTTCAACTGAAGAGAGGAAGAATTAGACATGTGTAACTTCTGGGTATTTTTATTTATAGACGTTTCGCCATCCAGTGGCTTTATCAGTACAGTTGAAGGACCGTAAAACTATATACAAAAGATGAGGTAAAGAGTCCCTCAGCCTTGGAGTTGGTGAAGAGCACCGTGTCTTGAAGAATCTGAAGCAGAGGCATGAAGATTGGCGCTTATATACTAGCGTCAGATGAGGGAGGTGTATCAGATGAAGACAGTGTCACTGGTAGGAGGTTCTCCAGTAGAAGTAGGTCATACCCGAGGGACGGTAGTAGTTAAGGTTGTGGAGATGTCCTCTGTACCGAGATTCCATGATGTTGCTGTGTCTGACAGTTGTACATGAATGGTATACAATAGCATTCATGTACAACAGTTCGACTGAAGAAGCCCTGTGGTGCAGGCGAAACGTTTCAGTAATAAAGATGCCTAAGAGTGGCACATGTGTCTTGTTCATCAAGGTATGAGTATTGTGTGCCATCAGTAATCTGAAGACAGATATGTCAGGAATAATTGTCATCATGGAGATCTGTTTAGGCTCCAAAGTTATGACACATTAACAGCCTGGTTGATCAGGTCCTGATCCACCGTGAGACCTGGTCATGGACCGGGTCGCGGGGGCGTTGACCCCTAAACTCCTTCCAGGCAGCCTTTTTTTGGTGTCCAGTGGATTATATTTGTTTTATTTCAATGTCATTCTATCTTGTAAATGTTTTTCGCTGTGTTTTAATTAAGAATGTTGTGGAAGACTCGTTCTTCTTCACGCCGCCGCCTCGCTCTAACGACGGACACTTGATGTAACCATAAATCGATTTTACAGGCTAAGAGCTGTTATCCAACCTCAGCTCATATCAAAACCCAGCCTTATTTGAGGTATACTACCCCACCCTCCCAGGATGCCACCCACACCAGTCGAGTAACACCCAAGTACATATTTGCTGCTAGATGAACAGGGATAGGTGCAAGGAAAAACGCAGAATGTTTCAACTCATACCGGGGATCGAACCACAGACACTATGTGTGAGCTGAGTGTGCTACCATCCGAGCTACGGGACAACTAATGTTCGTTTAATATCGAAGGAATTTAATTAACTTACGGGGGTGACTGGGATTAGTGGAGTTACTTTTTTTTTTTAGGGTGAAATGAATATTGTCTTGATTGAACATTCCATATTACCAAGAAATATTAGCATGACGTGGGATACCTGGTTACCCTGGAGGTTATTCCGGGGATCAACGCCCCCGCGGCCCGGTCCATGACCAGGCCTCCCGATGGATCAGGGCCTGATCAACTAGGCTGTTACTGCTGGCCGCACGCAGTCCAACGTACGAGCCACAGCCCGGCTGATCCGGCACTGACTTTAGGTATCTGTCCAGCTCTCTCTTGAAGGCAGCCAGGGGTTTATTGGTAATTCCCCTAATGCTTGATGGGAGGCTGTTGAACAGTTTTGGGCCCCGGACACTTATGGTGTTTTCCCTTAGTGTACCAATGGCGCCCCTACTTTTTATTGGGGGCATTTTGCATCGATGTGGGATAATACACAAATAACCCGCTCATGGGAGAGAGGAGCTTACGACTTTGTAAATGGTCCAAGTCGGACCGAAACGTCGTCGTTAGTCTGCTATGTGCGGGTTATTTGTGTATTGTCCAGTCACGGTATTGTGCCTGTTTGTTCTTTATGATTTGCGATACGTTTCATCCTTTTATTTAGCGTTAGTCTCACTGTTTTCCTGTTTTCTCCCAGTCCCTCTTAATTCTGTTTTGGTCACTTGGTGTGGGGACACACGTGGCCACGGGTTGCATGATCACGTAGATGTCTTGGATAGATACGATTGGTCATGAATATCTTGGGGGTATTGGAAGTGCATTTTCATAGGCCTAGGTACGAGGTACATAGACCGGGGGGAAGGATTGAAGTAGGTCATTAAAGACATTGCAGACAAATTTGAGCAACTGGGTGTCCTTGTATGTAGACGTTTTGCTAAGCAGTGGCTGTACAATACAGTACAGGATCAAAAACAAGACTGGAGAGGTTGAAGGTGAGGTAATCAGTCCCTCAGATAAGCAGCAGGTGTTCACAACCGTAGTTTTCAACCTCTTCAGTCTTTTGTTTTTGTCTCTGTATTATATTGATAAAGCCACAGGTTGGCGAAACGTCTGCATAATAAAGACACCTACTTGTTGTACACGTGTCTAATACATCACCTTGTTTGTATTATATACCATTTGCGAAGACTTACTCAGCCCTGTAACAACTTCAGACAGTATTACCAAGGCTGGCTCCTCCTCAGGAAAATTAATGAATAGAAAAAGAAATAATTCACAAAGATAAACACTATAATTTAGTAATGCAAAGATAAAACATTGAAAAAATGAATGTGTATCCTATTTGACAGAAAAATGAAAAATGAAATAAAAATATGACATTTGAATTCAACGCTAATATATACAGTTATACTGGGGTGTCTGGTGGAGGTTGACACCGTCTAATAGAAATTGTAGCCGTTACTGATGATGTGGGGGGGGGGGGTCACAGATGTTGGTGACAACCCAACGACTAGTTCTTCAGTCCAGATGACAGGAACGCAGGTTCTTTACCACTGCAAAGATGAGGGGTAGTGTCCTGTACAATTAATCAGGTAGGTAGATTATAAGGTGACGTCCCAAGACCGTTTTCAGTCCGTCTCCTTCAACACTTCTCGTTGGTTGGCAGGTGACCCGATCTGTTATTCCAAGCTGGAAAGAGAGACAGATTACCCACTGCTTAAGGAATCACTCTCTATGATAAGTGTAAGATACTTAAAAAAGGTGGTGATTATTGAAAAGTCTCATGTGGAGCTTAAAACTAAAAGGACAAAGTTTATTATTGGTCAAAAGTGAAGCTTTCAACCATATCCACTAGAATAGGAGCAGAGGCTTTTACTTACAGTTGTGCTGGGAGCTGTGAGTCGATTGATTACTGTTTGGCCGGAGCCCCACACGTAACCTTTCGGGGTGGGGAGAAAGGGGGGGGGGGAGGGGATAGCGGGAGCTAGACTGACCCTACCTTAACAAGCAGCCGGCAATCAAACTATCGTTACCATATACTCGCTCGCTACTCCTATCTGTTGAACTTTTCCCTCACACCTTGAGCTCTCTCAGTCTCTCATAATCTCAAACTGTCTCACAAGATTCACTCAGTGCTCACCGGAGTCTCACAGAGTGCGTGAGCGTCCGTTTGTGCGCCATTCCTGTGGTATAAGAATGGCGTCGTTGAATAACTAAAGTGTACTGAAAAGTGCTCAATAATAATTCACATGAAGACCGAAACACGGAGGTTGATTGATCTGTATATTTCAATTCCCTTCTGTCACCAGTATTGCTTGTGTAGTATACTTATATATAGTTCCTAGAAGTATTTATAAGCAGGCTCCCTGGCCAAGCCTCAAGTCATGTGACTCCCCCTCTCGTGTTGACCGCCACTCAAGGCCTCTCTGTCTCAGAGTCCGGCAGGCGTAGCAAGTGGGCTGACGTGAAGTCTGGCCTCTTCCTGTCTTACCAAATACCAGAGGATCCCAGAAGGGAGTCGAAATATACAGATACCTGGGAGAGGGTTTTGGGGGTCAACGCCCCCGCGGCCCGGACTGAGACCAGGCTTCAAGGTGGATCAGGGTCTGATCAACCAGGCTGTTACTGCTGGCCGCACACAGACTGACGTACGAACCATAGGTGCCTGTCCAGCGTCTTCTTGAAGACAGACAGGGGTTTGTTGGTAATTCCCCTTATATATGCTGGAAGGCAGTTGAACAGTCTTGGACCCCTGACACTTACTGTGTTGTCTCTCAGTCTCTGTGTTTCTGTATGTATGTATAATGTTCGCCAAGACCGTAGTCCTGGCACGGGTCTCAATCTTGCGACCCGTGCCAGGACTACGGTCTTGGCGAACATTATACATACATAATGTTCGCCAAGACCTCTGTGTTTCTGTCTCTCCATGTGGGTTATTATTGAGCATGACATCATTGTCAGGTGCTGTATCTTGGTAATTAATGCGGAGGTGAAGGGAAATGAGGATATAACTGTACCTGTCTCTCTTAGTGTTATTACTGTTCTTGATAAATGAGACGTTTGGGTATCTTTTATTTTGGAAACGTTTCGCTAACCAGTGCCTTCTTCAGTCCAATGCAAAGAAAGGTGGAAGATGAAAAGTTTGAGGTAATCATTCCCACAGCCGCCTGGAGTCCATGTGTTCAATCATCACCTCCCTCTCTCGTTTCTCTTAGTACTCCCTGTGTCAATGCCTCTCTCCCTCTCCCTCTGATCTCATCTCTCTCCCTCTCCCCTCAAACATCCCCTGTTTTCTCCCCTAATAAAATAATTTCATGGTCAGATAACTCAGTACACAGTACATAATGTTCCAGCTGCTCAGTACACAGTAACTATCATAATGTTCCAGCTGCTCAGTACACAATAACTATCATAATGTTCCAGCTGCTCAGTACACAGTAACTATCATAATGTTCCAGCTGCTCAGTACACAGTAACTATCATAATGTTCCAGCTGCTCAGTACACAATAACTATCATAATGTTCCAGCTTGTTGGATTACTCTCTCTCTCATACCTCTCACACCCTCCTCTTCTTCATCTTCCTCCTCCTCCTCCTCCTCCTCCTCTCTGTTTCCCTATCCTTTTCTTAATATATCTAATGTCTCTATGTCTGTCTATTTTTGTGTCTGCATTTGTCTGTCTGCCTGTGTGTATGTATGCTGTTTATTTCTGCCTATCTCTGTATGTATCTGACTGTCTGTTGGAACAAATTTATGTATCTCTCCCTGTCTGTCCTTGTATTTATCTAACTGTTTCTACAGTATGTTCAATAAAGATCGTACACAGGAGAAATAAGGTGACATTGTATCTAATTAGAAACTGGTAAAAGCAAGATATCCAAGTGAGATATAGAAAGCGATGACTTGATAGCCATCACAATAGTGAGAACAGTAAAGCTCGGGTTGTCCAACCTCTTCCACACCGTGGCCCATTTCCCACTAAACACATTATCTCTACGCCTAGAGCTGACTCGAACCTGAAAAACCTGCATCACGTACACGTACTTTACCCACGAACCAACCCCGGGATGAGTATGGCACCTAGTTGGAGCTACGCGCCCAATTTTCCTTATGAACTTAAGTCTATAAAAAAAAAAAAAAATTTTAAATATTTTTATATACAGGGGTTTTTCCTTGAGACATGAAAATTTTTAAAGGGGTTTTTCCACAAGGGTAAAAAATTGAAAACGCTGTGCAGCACTAATAAGTTGTCCCCGGGGTCAACCTTTTTTTTACAAGATCCCGTGTCCCTTTTTGGTTTTTGACTGTTAAAACACTCATCCACTTTTCATTTCCCATTTGATTTTTGGTTTTTATTTTTACTTGCTTTATGGAGAAAAAAGTTTCATTAGCATATATATGTACTACTGAACACTGGTGCACTTTATACAAAGACTCTCTGCTTGGGGAAGCTTTTCCTTCCAGACCCCCTTCCAAAAACTCTCCTGATTTTCATTTTTCTTTGTAAGCAGAAATGAGTAAACTGCATTTTCACAGTTTTGATAATGTGTCTCCCAATTAATTTTGAGGGGGTTGTTAAATAATAGGAACTGGGTTTCATTTTTTCTAATCTCTAAATTTTTTCCCTCAAACCTAGATCATTTTTTCTGACATAAAAAAGAAATCCTCGAATCTTCCCATGATTTTCACGAAAAAAGAAAAGGGTTTCAAGATAATTTCTTTCCTTAACACCATTAAATAACTGCAGCTTCTTGGGGGAAGTTTTCAGTGTGTCCAACAGTTAGAAATATTAATTTTTGCCTTGTAAGCTCGATTCACCCGGGGTGCAAAGAATATCTTGCATCTGATTTTAGAACTCCTGTGTATTGTTCACTTTTCTTTTTGAAGAAATTAAATGATATTTATCCACACTCAGCCACCTGATTATTATTATTTTTAAAATTATTATTATAAATTATTTTATTATTTTTATTATTATTATTATAAAAAGAACCTTTAAGCCACAAGGGCTATACAGCGCTGCTCAACCCACCTATTACTTGAGTCCAGTGGTAGGGTCACGAATTCTGCTTTCATTTCTTCAAGGAAGGATATAAATTTTTTCTGTGTCCTGTGACTTATTACCCCCTCTGATTAAGTTCACTTTTTTTTTTTTTATAGAAAAAAATCAAAAACCTAAATTTAATGAGTGCTCGCGTGCCACAAAAAAAAACCGGGTCAATGTAGCCGAGAACCCTAGTTGGACCACCCTGGGTCATAGCTTAAAAGCATGTCGTCTTGTGCTTCTGGACGGAGGGTTGAGCCCTTTACGGTACCATCTCGTATTACACCTAAAGGGTTTTCATTGCAAATTGGGCCATGAAATTTTTCCCTCTCTCCTTCGCTCTTAAATCCCATTCTCCCTCCCCCTTTCGCTCCTTCGAATTCACTTCCTAAACTCCCCCCCACTCAATCACCCCCCCATTACATCTCCCTTTCCTTTTTCTTCCCTCCCCATCTCTTCCTCTCTCTTTCTCTCCCTCCCTCGCTCTTTGCCTCCTTGCCTCGTTTCCTCCTCTTCTTACCCCCTCCTCTCCTCTGGCTTCCCCTCACTCCATTTGTCCCTCCAAACAGCTGTGGTTCTTAAGAGGGATTTACAAAGATTTACACAGATTTACAGTCTCTCCTCCCCTCCTCTCTCTTCTCTATTTCTCTTGCAGTTCTCCCCTCCAGATTCATTATTTTTCCCTTCTCATCTCTCCCTTTCTGTCATTCTCTTCTTTGTTTCCTTACGTAGCTCCTACCTACCTGGAGTGAGTTCCGGGGTACAACTCCCCTCCCCTGCGGCCCGACCTATGAATTAGGCCTCACGGTGGATCAGGGCCTGATCAACCAGGCTTTTACTATTGGCCGCACGCAATACAACATACGAACCACAGCCCAGCTGGTCAGGAAATGACTAGGGATCCGTCCAGTTCTCCCTTAAAGACAGCCAGGGGTCTTTTGGTAATCTCCGTATGTATGATGGGAGGCTGTTGAACAGTCTTGAGCCCCTGACACTTATTGTGTTTTCTATCAGTGTACTCATGGCACCCTTGATTTTCATTGGCGGGACGTTACATCGTCTGCCGAGTCTTTGGCTTTCATAGCGAGTGATTTCAGTGTACAGATTTGGAACCTGATGTAAATTACGAAGTACCTTTCTCGCCTGCACTCCAGGGGGTACAGGTAAGGGACTTCAAGCATTCCCAGTAACTGAGGTGCTTTGCTGAACTTATACATGCAATGAAGGTTTTCTGTACAATTTTGTCTGCCTTGAAAGCGGCTGTTAGTGTGTAGCAGTATTCCAGCCTAGATAGAACAAAGTGACTTAAAGAGGATCATCATTGACTTGGCATCCTTTGTTTAGGTTCTTATTCTCCGTCCTGTCAGTTTCCTCTCAGTTGTGATAATGACACTGTTGTGTCCCTTGATATCGAGATATTCTGACATTATAACTCTTAAATCCTTCACATTAATTTTTTGCTCTACTGTGTTAGAATTTGTCTTAAACTCAGTTCTTACTTCCTAAGTTTTCCATAATGGTGTAGCTGGAATTTGTCCTCATTTAACATCATGATGTTTTCTGCTGTCCACTGGAAGACTTTGTATTTGCTTGAAGATTTACAGTGTCCTCAATGGGTGATACTCATGTGGATTCTCCTTCATCTTCCCTCTTCTTCACTTTTTCTTTACTTTCTCCATCTTCGTAACTTTTCCCTTCTTCCCCACCCTCTCTCCCTCGTTATTTCTCATTCTTGCATTAAGAAAAGGATATTTTATTAGCAACTGTTCATCTTTCCTTTTCAAACCACCTTCTTCTTAACTTCCCTCCATTTCTTCTTCTTCTTCTTCTTCTTCTTTGTTTGTTATTTTCATTTGTTATATTTATAGTCTTTGGAGTAACTGTAGTCGATTTTTTCAGGTCAAATACATCAAATTTTATCCCCTAATCGTGACTGGATGATGGTGATAATAATAAAAAGAAAAAAAACAGCACGTTTTTTCAACACAGGTCCTTAAAGCCTTTTAGAAAGGTCGATTTGGTAGGATTAAGGAAGGATTCCTTGTGTTATTTGGTCCAGGAAGATCTGTTACGGAGGCTAGAGTGGTTGTTGCTGCTGTTGTTGTTCTTTTTACTGTTCCACCACTTCAGAAGTTCTAGGTCTGACCACCATTTCAGAAGTTATAGGTCTGACCACCATTTCAGAAGTTATAGGTCTGACCACCATTTCAGAAGTTATAGGTCTGACCTCCACTTCAGAAGTTCTAGGTCTGACCTCCACTTCAGAAGTTATAGGTCTGACCACCATTTCAGAAGTTATAGGTCTGACCACCATTTCAGAAGTTATAGGTCTGACCTCCACTTCAGAAGTTATAGGTCTGACCTCCACTTCAGAAGTTCTAGGTCTGACCTCCACTTCAGAAGTTATAGGTCTGACCTCCACTTCAGAAGTTATAGGTCTGGCCACCACTTCAGAAGTTATAGGTCTGACCTCCACTTCAGAAGTTCTAGGTTTGATCTCCACTTCAGAAGTTCTAGGTCTGACCTCCACTTCAGAAGTTCTAGGTCTGACCACCACTTCAGAAGTTATAGGTCTGACCTCCACTTCAGAAGTTCTAGGTCTGACCTCCACTTCAGAAGTTCTAGGTCTGACCACCACTTCAGAATTTATAGGTCTGACCTCCACTTCAGAAGTTATAGGTCTGACCACTACTTCAGAAGTTCTAGGGTTGACGACTTCAGAGACCAACATTTCAGAAGCTAGAGAAAAACAGTATAATAACCTAAATGATATTTCAAGGTATCACATTAATGGAAATAAGATACCAGATATATTAAACAGATATCCCGAAAATTCTTGCAACAGATAAGTCAACTGTAGATATAAATCCGGATATACTCCTGTTATCCCCTTTTGGGGCATAGTTCATAGGCCTTTTGTGTGGACATATGCTCTTGCCTCACCATCCACAGAATGGATATGGGGTGCAGAATAAACTAGGTACATAATTTGATCACCACCTCATAAACTCTTGACTTTCAACAAATATAGTGTTCTAGCGGTCACATTCCAGGGATGATTACGTACTATACAGTGCTGGTTATAGCTCTTGTCAGCCTGGATCCCGGCACCCTAGCGGGGGGGTCTGGAACTACACGGCATGTCTGGTCATGATCTATCCAGAGCACAGTAATTAGTACTGTGGTTGACATTATAGTAGTATAATTATTGCCGTAGAGGTAGTTGTAGCGAATTCCTTCAGTCTACTTCTTCCAGTTCTACTAAATCCTCGAACCTGATTTTTCAATAGATTATGGTATTTTGTTTTTCTTTTTATGCCAGCGATGTACCGGAGGTAGTAGAGGGTAAGAAGAGAGCCTTTTGCTTTATTATCACGACCGGGTCGCAAATCAGGTCTCCTGCTCTTTGCTTTTTCCACATATTCTCCCTCCGCCTTTCCCAGATTATGCTCCCAATATCCACAAACTATAACCTTAGTAATTAAATTTGTTTAGGCACAAGTACACATAAGTACAATTATTATATATAGTGTAAGAAAAACAGGTCTGACGTCAGTAACTATAGGCTTGTTAGTAGAAATATTGTTTTTTTTTAGGGTAAAATCCCCTTGTGCATAAAGGGAGGATAGTGAAGAGTCGTGGTCCCTTTACATTAATTGAGCTCTCAGTGTACTTACAGCTTCGTCTACTTTTCATTGAAGATTTAGTTTTAACACTGAGGGTTGAGTTCCTCCGGAACAACACCTCGTCGCTACCCCAACTTTCTCCACCAATAAACCACAGCCACAATCTTTCCCCAATAAATAAGGTCACCATCTTCCTGACAGCTACCAGACCCCACCAAGAGTTGCTATGATACACGTAAAGGGCTTACCTGTCATCAAAGAGCCGACCTCTGTGTGTGTGTGTGTGTTTGTGTACTCACCTATTTGTACTCACCTATTTGTGGTTGCAGGGGTCGAGTCACAGCTTCTGGCCCCGCCTCTTCGCTGATTGCTACTAGGTCCTCTCTCTCCCTGCCCCATGAGCTCTATCATACCTCGCCTTAAAACTATGTATGGTTCCCGCCTCCACTACGTCACTTTCTAGGCTATTCCACGGCCTGACTACTCTATGACTGAAGAAATACTTCCTAACATCCCTTTTATTCATCTGAGTCTTCAACTTCCAATTGTGACCTCTTGTGTCTGTGTCCCTTCTCTGGAACATCCCGTCTTTGTCCACCTTGTCTATACCGCGCAGTATTTTATGTCGTTATCATGTCTCCCCTGACCCTCCTGTCCTCCAGTGTCGTCAGGCCGATTTCCCTCAACCTTTCTTCGTAGGACAATCCCCGTAGCTCTGGGACTAGTTGCAAACCTTTGCACTTTCTCTAATTTCTTGACGTGCTTGACTAGGTGTGGATTCCAAACTGGTGCTGCATACTCCAGTATGGGCCTGACGTAAATGGTATACAGAGTCTTAAACGAATCCTTACTGAGGTATCGGAACGCTATCCGTAGGTTTGCCAGGCGCCCGTATGCTGCAGCAGTTATCTGATTGATGTGCGCCTCAGGAGATATGCTCGGTGTTATACTCACCCCCAGATCTTTTTCCTTGAGTGAGGTTTGCAGTCTTTGGTGTGTGTGTGTGTGTGTGTGTGTGTGTGTGTGTGTGTGTGTGTGTGTGTGTGTGTGTGTGTGTGTGTGTGCGCGCGCGCAAGAAAACAGTATTATTGAGCACATTGGGCTCACAAGTGGAGGACAGTGTTCACCTAACAGATATTCAGACTGTGTTCACTTAGCAGGGTGTTCACTTTTCACCTAGCAAGGTGTTAGCTAGGGCAAGGATTTTTAAATCGCCCCAGTGGAAATAAGCCACACTATTTAGATTTTTGGGGGATTTCCTGGGTTACTAATCCCTCCAAGGTTCAAATATAAATGAGCATCTTTCGTTACGTCGTTCTTCAACTTAAGACGAGCACTAGCGTAAGCCTCAGGTGTTCGGTCGCTCAGCTGAGCTCCAGCTGATATGTAAGTGGGAACCTACACCACTTAGTGTTTGTGATGGTATGGAACCTACACCATCTACAGTGTGGTGATCGTGTAGAACCTACACCACCCACAGTGTTGTGATAGTATAGAACCTACACCACCCACAGTGTTGTGATAGTATAGAACCTACACCACCCACAGTGTTGTGATAGTGTGGAACCTACACCATCCATAGTGTTGTGTTGGTATAGAACCTACACCACCCACAGTGTTGTGATAGTATAGAACCTACACCATCTACAGTGTGGTGATGGTGTAGAACCTACACCACCCACAGTGTTGTGATAGTATAGAACCTACACCACCCACAGTGTTGTGATAGTATAGAACCTACACCACCCACAGTGTTGTGATGGTATAGAACCTACAGCACCCACAGTGTTGTGATAGTATAGAACCTACACCACCCACAGTGTTGTGATAGTATAGAACCTACACCACCTACAGTGTTGTGATGGTATAGAACCTACACCACCCACAGTGTTTACCTGGAGTTTACCTGGAGAGAGTTTCGGGGGTCAACGCCCCCGCGGCCCGGTCTGTGACCAGGCCTCCTGGTGGATCAGCGCCTGATCAACCAGGCTGTTGCTGCTGGCTGCACGCAAACCAACGTACGAGCCACAGCCCGGCTGATCAGGAACTGTCTTTAGGTGCTTGTCCAGTGCCAGCTTGAAGACTGCCAGGGGTCTGTTGGTAATCCCCCTTATGTGTGCTGGGAGGCAGTTGAACAGTCTCGGGCCCCTGACACTTATTGTATGGTCTCTTAACGTGCTAGTGACACCCCTGCTTTTCATTGGGGGGATGGTGCATCGTCTGCCAAGTCTTTTGCTTTCGTAGTGAGTGATTTTCGTGTGCAAGTTTGGTACTAGTCCCTCTAGGATTTTCCAGGTGTATATAAATCATGTATCTCTCCCTCCTGCGTTCCAGGGAATACAGGTTTAGAAACCTCAAGCGCTCCCAGTAATTGAGGTGTTTTATCTCCGTTATGCGCGCCGTGAAAGTTCTCTGTACATTTTCTAGGTCGGCAATTTCACCTGCCTTGAAAGGTGCTGTTAGAGTGCAGCAATATTCCAGCCTAGATAGAACAAGTGACCTGAAGAGTGTCATCATGGGCTTGGCCTCCCTAGTTTTGAAGGTTCTCATTATCCATCCTGTCATTTTTCTAGCAGACGCGATTGATACAATGTTATGGTCCTTGAAGGTGAGATCCTCCGACATAATCACTCCTAGGTCTTTGACGTTGGTGTTTCGCTCTATTTTGTGGCCAGAATTTGTTTTGTACTCTGATGAAGATTTAATTTCCTCATGTTTACCATATCTGAGTAATTGAAATTTCTCATCGTTGAACTTCATATTGTTTTCTGCAGCCCACTGAAAGATTTGGTTGATGTCCGCCTGGAGCCTTGCAGTGTCTGCAATGGAAGACACTGTCATGCAGATTCGGGTGTCATCTGCAAAGGAAGACACGGTGCTGTGGCTGACATCCTTGTCTATGTCGGATATGAGGATGAGGAACAAGATGGGAGCTAGTACTGTGCCTTGTGGGACAGAGCTTGTCACCGTAGCTGCCTCGGACTTTACTCTGTTGACGACTACTCTCTGTGTTCTGTTAGTGAGGAAATTATAGATCCATCGACCGACTTTTCCTGTTATTCCTTTAGCGCGCATTTTGTGCGCTATTACGCCATGGTCACACTTGTCGAAGGCTTTTGCAAAGTCTGTATATATTACATCTGCATTCTTTTTGTCTTCTAGTGCATTTAGGACCTTGTCGTAGTGATCCAGTAGTTGAGACAGACAGGAGCGACCTGTTCTAAACCCATGTTGCCCTGGGTTGTGTAACTGATGGGTTTCTAGATGGGTGGTGATCTTGCTTCTTAGGACCCTTTCAAAGATTTTTATGATATGGGATGTTAGTGCTATTGGTCTGTAGTTCTTTGCTGTTGCTTTACTGCCCCCTTTGTGGAGTGGGGCTATGTCTGTTGTTTTTAGTAACTGAGGACGACCCCCGTGTCCATGCTCCCTCTCCATAGGATGGAAAAGGCTCGTGATAGGGGCTTCTTGCAGTTCTTGATGAACACAGAGTTCCATGAGTCTGGCCCTGGGGCAGAGTGCATGGGCATGTCATTTATCGCCTGTTTCGAAGTCATTTGGCGTCAGGATAACATCGGATAGGCTTGTGTTAGTCAAATTTTGTGGCTCTCTCATAAAAAATTCATTTGGTCTTCGACTCTCAGTCTGGTTAGCGGCTTGCTAAAAACTGAGTCATATGGGACTTGAGTAGCTCACTCATTTCCTTGCTGTCATCTGTGTAGGACCCATCTTGTTTAAGTAGGGGCCCAATACTGGACGTTGTTCTCGATTTTGATTTGGCATAGGAGAAGAAATACTTTGGGTTTCTTTCGATTTCATTTATGGCTTTTTAGTTCTTCCCGCGATTCCTGACTCCTAAAGGATTCTTTTAGCTTAAGTTCGATGCTTGCTATTTCTCTGACCAGTGTCTCCCTGCGCATTTCAGATATATTGACCTCTTTTAGCCGCTCTGTTATTCTTTTCCGTCGCCTGTAAAGGGAGCGCCTGTCTCTTTCTATTTTACATCTACTCCTCCTTTTTCTTAGAGGAATAAGCCTTGTGCATACATCGAGTGCCACCGAGTTAATCTGTTCTAGGCATAAGTTTGGGTCTGTGTTGCTTAGTATATCTTCCCAGCTTATATCGGTTAGGACTTGGTTTACTTGGTCCCACTTTATGTTTTTGTTATTGAAGTTGAATTTGGTGAATGCTCCCTCATGACTAGTCTCATTTTGTCGGTCTGGGGCTCCATGCATACATGTCTGAACCTCAATTATGTTGTGATCTGAGTATATTGTTTTTGATATGGTGACATTTCTTATCAGATCATCATTGTTAGTGAAGATGAGGTCTAGTGTATTCTCCAGTCTTGTAGGCTCTATTATTTGCTGGTTTAAATTGAATTTTGTGCAGAGATTTAAAAGCTCGTGTGAGTGTGAGTTTTCATCAGAGCTGCCTCCTGGTGTTATTTCTGCAACAATATTATTTGCTATATTCCTCCATTTTAGGTGCCTTAAGTTGAAATCCCCCAGGAGCAAGATGTTGGGTGCAGGAGCTGGAAGATTTTCCAGACAGTGGTCAATTTTTAACAGCTGTTCCTGGAATTGCTGGGATGTTGCATCCGGAGGCTTGTAGACTACCACAATGACTAGGTTTTGGTTCTCGACCTTTACTGCTAAAACTTCCACTACGTCATTTGAGGCATTAAGCAGTTCTGTGCAAACAAGTGACTCTGCAATGTACAGGCCAACCCCCCCCTTTGCCTGTTCACTCTGTCCAATCTGTATAGGTTGTAACCTGGGATCCATACTTCGTTGTCCAAGTGATCCTTTATGTGGGTCTCAGTGAAAGCCGCGAACATTGCCTTTGCCTCTGCAAGCAGTCCACGGATGAAAGGTATTTTGTTGTTTGTAGCTGGCTTTAGACCCTGTATATTTGCAAAGAAGAATGTTATCGGACTGGTGGTATTGTTGGTACTGGGGGGGGATTTTTTTTTCCGGCATTAGTATCTGTATCTGTTGGTTTGGAGTGGAGGCCATCGACTGTGGTTCCACTCCAGGAATGACTGGATTTGGTGTACGATTTCTGCCATTTCCTGCCAGTTTTTTTTCCTTCCTGGCACTAAAAAACCTCTCCCTCTTGAGTGGCTGTGGCTACCCAGGTTTTCCCCTGGCCTGGATGTTTTGTATCTTTTTGTCCCCTTTAGATGGTATGCCTGGCAATTTAAGTTATAGCACAGTCTTTCCTGTACTGAAGAGGTACACATTTCAGGGTGAAAAAGCTTACAGGAAGGGAGTTTGCATTTTCCTGTTTTCATATGGGCATGGCATTTTCTAGGGTGGTCATAGTTGCATGTCCCATCTGTTTTTCCAGATTTCCCATGCCAGCAGATACCAAGTGCATAGTATGTGCACAGGCTTGGTTTCCGCTTGCCTTGGGTTTCTGTGACTGTATTCCCTGTTGGTGCATGTTTCCCTGTCTTACTTCTATCCTCCCTAGCACCAACAATGGAGCTCCCACCAGTTGTTTTTGGTAATTTATCCTCACTATTGCTATTGGAGTCCTCTTGTTTGCTATTTCCTGCGGTGTTTCTAGTTTGCAATATTGGTTTTATCTTATCTTTGACTACACTTGTTTCCCTACTATGGCTCCTGTCCCCTATGAGGTCATTTATATGTATTCCTTCCTGCGTATAATTCCCGACTCCCTGGACAATATCTCCAGCTTCACCATTTCTGTCTCCCAGGACAGTATCTCCAGCTTCACCATTTCTGTCTCCCAGGACAGCACCTCCAGCTTCACCATTACTGTCTCCCAGGACAGTATCTCCAGCTTCACCATTTCTGTCTCCCAGGACAGCACCTCCAGCTTCACCATTTCTGTCTCCCAGGACAGTATCTCCAGCTTCACCATTTCTGTCTCCCAGGACAGCACCTCCAGCTTCACCATTACTGTCTCCCAGGACACCTCCAGCTTCACCATTACTGTCTCCCAGGACAGCACCTCCAGCTTCACCATTACTGTCTCCCAGGACAGCACCTCCAGCTTCACCATTACTGTCTCCCAGGACAGCACTATCAGCCCCACATTTACTGACTACCAGGACATCACCTCCAGCCTTACAGTTTATGACTACATGGCCAGTATCAATGGCAGTACCATTCAGCCCAGACATTTTATGTTCCCATCTGTTGTAGAAAGCTTCCAGGTTTTCTATGAAAGCAGCTTTGATGTTGTCCTCTTTTAATACCCTTGTGATTTTAGTCCACAGTTTTTCCTCATTTGAGCATACCCAAAAACACTTCTCTGTTTTAATACTGCTTGTAGCTAGTTCTGGGATATCTGCACAAGGGGCGTGACACCAATTTCCACAAAAATGACAATTTATCCATGTGGAAGCCCGTTTGTTTGACTGACCCAAGACTACACAGGGCTTCATAATGATTTGAATGGTTGATTTACTGCAATTCTACTAGCAACCTCTTGAAAATTCTATTAATAACCTTAAATGAAGCTCTAGCTATTTGTATTTCTGTTTCTAACTCTTTTTGTATATTGGACAGCTTACCGTCACGTTCCTGATTTTTAATGTTTGGTTTATAGGGCGCCTACAACCCCATCCGTTTACAGTCTGCTTTATTGTCCAACGAAACTGTTTGAAACCAGTCCCGGGTTCGGACCAGTCAAGGGTTCGGACCAGGCAAGGGTTCGGGCCAGTCGATCTGCTCTGATCAGTGGGTCACTTATTTAAAACATACTGGTCGGTGATTTGAGCTAACACATGAAGGATCTACTGGAAATTATCTACCCGAGTAATATGTGATTTGACTGATACAAAAGTATAACTTGCGTGTTGAAGAGCCGGTGATATCTGGCAGCTCCTACAATGACGAACGGTCACCTCCTTGTTTATCAATCGCTGTATCTGGCTTTTCTCTTTTTTTTTTTTTTTTTTCCGTCTCCACCACAATAAATGCTATATTATCACTATAGTTGACTGGTGCAAATTTTGGAGGAAGGACGCTTTTTCTGTAGTAATAATTGCTTCTCGTTGTGTATATTGCGACTGCTGGTAACTACAGGTTATATGAAATTCACAGTAACGTCTCGTATTTCAAGAAAAAGAAACTAATGAAAGTCACTCCACTCCACTAAGTACCATTATAATACTGGTTAGTTGCTACTACAACACTGTATTCTGCTAATCACTGGTATCACTAGATTATATGCGAGTACACTGGCAAGCCAGGAAGATTATTAAAAAACAGCTGACCTGTGGTAAGTTCTGGCGACTTCTGGCACCTGCCTCTATAGGCTTATCACTTCATTTACAAATTCACCTGTTTTCAAATGACACTTTAGCCTTTTATCATCAATATACTAGGGAGCCACTGTAGTATACACTATATACTATGTATACTCAATGTTATCAGGGAGACTTTCTTTCCTCTGACATGAAAAGTTCAATTATTATTTTTTTTTTCCACACGGGACAGGCCTATGATTCCCCTCTGGCAGTAAACTCTGCTAGTGCACACTAATTCTCCTTTTTTGACTCAGTATATAATGTTTTCCGCCCAAGATTTGTTCCAGGCGCTAGAGGGATGTATCGTATAGGATTGATGACACAAATTAAAGTTCTAGCACGTAAGAGCGACCGTGAAAACACGAAAAACCCGGAGCACAACGAGGCACGCCTGAAATCTTTGTTAGTGATGGTATAGAACCTACACCACCCACAGTGTTGTGATAGTATAGAACCTACACCACCCACAGTGTTGTGATGGTATAGAACCTACACCACCCACAGTGTTGTGATAGTATAGAACCTACACCACCCACAGTGTTGTGATAGTATAGAACCTACACCACCTACAGTGTTGTGATGGTATAGAACCTACACCACCCACAGTGTTGTGATAGTATAGAACCTACACCACCCACAGTGTTGTGATAGTATAGAACCTACACCACCCACAGTGTTGTGATAGTATAGAACCTACACCACCTACAGTGTTGTAAATAACAAAAAGGCAAAATACCGTGACTGGAACGATACACAAATAACCCGCACATAAAAGACAGAAGCTTACGACGACGTTTCGGTCCGACTTGGACCATTGACAAAGTCACACTAACAGAGGAGGAGCAGGACGGCTATATATAGGCAGGAAGAGGTGGAGGTAGTAGTAGTGGTAGTAGTAGTAGTAGTAGTAGTACAAGAATTGTATATAATACCGACAGGATGAAATGACACATGCACAACACCCGGGCATCCCCACCGTAGACGTTTCGCCATCCAGCCAGCCACTGGATGGCGAAACGTCCACAACAAAGACAACCAGACGCCGCACATGTGTCTAATTTCATCAGAAGTTGTAGTAGAAGAAGAAGAGGTAGTAGTAGTGGTAGTGGTAGAAGTGGGAAATAAGGAAGACGAGCCAGTCAAATACCGAAACGTCGTCGTAAGCTTCTGTCTTTTATGTGCGGGTTATTTGTGTACCTACAGTGTTGTGATGGTGTGGAACCTACACCACCTACAGTGGTATGATGGTGTGGAACCTACACCACCTACAGTGGTGTGATGGTGTGGAACCTACACCACCTACAGTGTTGTGATGGCATGGAACCTACACCACTTACACTGGTGTGATGGTGTGGAACATACACCACCTACAGTGGTGTGATGGTGTGGAACCTACATCACCTACAGTGTTGTGATGGTATGGAACCTACACCACCTACAGTGGTGTGATGGTGTGGAACCTACAGTGGTGTGGTGTGTAACCTACACTATCTACAGTGGTGTGATGTTGTGGAACCTACACCATCTACAGTGATGTGATGGTGTGGAACCTACATCACCTACAGTGTTGTGATGGTATGGAACCTACAGTGGTGTGATGGTGTGGAACCTACAGTGGTGTGGTGTGTAACCTACACTATCTACAGTGGTGTGATGGTGTGTAACCTACACTATCTACAGTGGTGTGATGGTGTGGAACCTACACCATCTACAGTGGTGTGATGGTGTGGAACCTACACCATCTACAGTGGTGTGATGGTGTGGAACCTACACCACCTGCAGTGGTGTGATGGTGTGGAACCTACACTATCTACAGTGGTGTGGTGTGGAACCTACACCACCTACAGTGGTGTGATGGTGTGGAACCTACACCATCTACAGTGGTGTGATGGTGTGGAACCTACACTATCTACAGTGGTGTGATGGTGTGGAACCTACACCACCTACAGTGGTGTGATGGTGTGGAACCTACACCACCTACAGTGGTGTGATGGTGTGGAACCTACGCTATCTACAGTGGTGTGGTGTGGAACCTACACCATCTACAGTGGTGTGATGGTGTGGAACCTACGCTATCTACAGTGGTGTGATGGTGTGAAACATACACCATCTACAGTGGTGTGATGGTGTGGAACCTACACCATCTACAGTGGTGTGATGGTGTGGAACCTACACCACCTGCAGTGGTGTGATGGTGTGGAACCTACACTATCTACAGTGGTGTGGTGTGGAACCTACACCACCTACAGTGGTGTGATGGTGTGGAACCTACACCATCTACAGTGGTGTGATGGTGTGGAACCTACACTATCTACAGTGGTGTGATGGTGTGGAACCTACACCACCTACAGTGGTGTGATGGTGTGGAACCTACACCACCTACAGTGGTGTGATGGTGTGGAACCTACGCTATCTACAGTGGTGTGGTGTGGAACCTACACCATCTACAGTGGTGTGATGGTGTGGAACCTACGCTATCTACAGTGGTGTGATGGTGTGAAACATACACCATCTACAGTGGTGTGATGGTGTGGAACCTACGCTATCTACAGTGGTGTGATGGTGTGGAACCTACACCATCTACAGTGGTGTGATGGTGTGGAACCTACACTATCTACAGTGGTGTGATGGTGTGGAACCTACACCATCTACAGTGGTGTGATGGTGTGGAACCTACACCACTTACAGTGGTGTGATGGTGTGGAACCTACACTACCTACAGTGGTGTGATGATGTGGAACCTACACCACCTACAATGGTGTGATGATGTGGAACCTACACCACCTACAGTGGTGTGATTGTGTGAAACCTACACTATCTACAGTGGTGTGATGGTGTGGAACCTACGCTATCTACAGTGGTGTGATGGTGTGGAACCTACACCACCTACAGTGGTGTGATGGTGTGGAACCTGCACCACCTACAGTGGTGTGATGTGGAACCTACACCACCTACAGTGGTGTGATGATGTGGAACCTACACCACCTACAGTGGTGTGATGGTGTGGAACCTACACCACCTACATTGGTGTGATGGTGTGGAACCTACACCACCTACATTGGTGTGATGGTGTGGAACCTACACCACCTACATTGGTGTGATGGTGTGGAACCTACACCACCTACATTGGTGTGATGGTGTGGAACCTACACCACCTACATTGGTGTGATGGTGTGGAACCTACACCACCTACATTGGTGTGATGGTGTGGAACCTACACCACCTACATTGGTGTGATGGTGTGGAACCTACACCACCTACATTGGTGTGATGGTGTGGAAACTACACCACCTACAGTGGTGTGATGCTGTGGAACCAACACCACCTACAGTGGTGTGATGCTGTGGAACCTACACCACCTACAGTGGTGTGATGCTGTGGAACCTACACCACCTACAGTGGTGTGATGCTGTGGAACCTACACCACCTACAGTGATGTGATGGTGTGGAACCTACACCACCTACAGTGGTGTGATGGTATGGAACCTACACCACCTACAGTGGTGTGATGCTGTGGAACCTACACCACCTACAGTGGTGTGATGCTGTGGAACCTACACCACCTACAGTGGTGTGATGCTGTGGAACCTACACCACCTACAGTGGTGTGATGCTGTGGAACCTACACCACCTACAGTGGTGTGATGCTGTGGAACCTACACCACCTACAGTGGTGTGATGGTGTGGAACCTACACCACCTACAGTGGTGTGATGTGTGGAACCTACACCACCTACAGTGGTGTGATGCTGTGGAACCTACACCACCTACAGTGGTGTGATGCTGTGGAACCTACACCACCTACAGTGGTGTGATGCTGTGGAACCTACACCACCTACAGTGGTGTGATGCTGTGGAACCTACACCACCTACAGTGGTGTGATTGTGTGGAACCTACACCACCTACAGTGGTGTGATGCTATGGAACCTACACCACCTACAGTGGTGTGATGCTGTGGAACCTACACCACCTACAGTGGTGTGATTGTGTGGAACCTTACATCTTAAAGGTATAAGTGACCTTAATAATTCTTCGAATCTGTTAACTACCTGATGTCAAGGGTGACACTGACTGTTCGGGGTAGACTTAAAGAAGAAAAGAAGGAAGATGAAGGAGAGGAAGAAAAGGGATAAGTAGAAGAAAAGGAAGAAGAAAGGGGAGAAGAAAAGAAGAAACAGCTGCTACTGTAGCAGCAGGAGGAAGGGAAGAAGGTGGCTGCAGCGTTCTTGTACTTGCTTTACCTCCTCTAAGACTCTTGGAGGTGCTGGCGCCCCTGCCATAAAATGCAGGTTCCCACTACCTGTGTAGCACCGTGCTTTACCTGAGTTCCAGGGATGCTGCAGACATCTCGCCCTTCAACACCCTGCCTGGGATACCCACATACCTAATGATACCAGTTCTTTAAAGAGACAAGAATATGATACTCATTCATAGTTATCTCTATATTAAGACTGAAGATGACACTCGTGGCGAAACGTTTCCACAGACTATAATATGTTTCGCTTTATCTCGCGTGAACCGCCCGTTTTCCACGTTTCGATATTGCATGCTAATTATAGGTAAATGTATGTTTATATAAGTTAACCTGACAACTTAACAAGGATATTTTGGTAGTGTGTTATATCGGCCAGAAATCAACGAACTGGAATTTGAAGGAAACTGAACATTTTAGTTGAGGTTGAGATTGATGGAGGAGGTCAGGCTAGTACTCACCTATTTGTGGTTGAAGGGATTGATTCACAGCTGCTGGCCCCGCCTCTTCGCTTGTCGCTATTAGGTTCGCTCTCTCCCTACTCCATAAGCTTTATCGTACCTCTTCTTAAAGCTATTTATGGATCCTACCTCCACTACTTCACTCTGGAGTTTGTTCCACTTCCTGACAATTTTAAGGCTGAAGAAATACATCCTAACTTCCCTATGGCTTCTCTGAGTTTTCAGCGTCCAGCTGTGAAAAATTCTGGCCCTGTCCACCTTGTCAATTCCTCTTAATGTTTTATACATCGTTATCATATCCACCCCTATCTCTCCTGTTTTCCAGTGTGTGTGTTTGTGTGTTAATAAAACACAATATGAAGTTAATAGAATTTTATTGAAAAGACATTTCGTCCACCAGGAAGTTTATCAATTCCACTAAAGTTTTGATTAAGACTAAATTCTTGATAAACTTTCTGGTGGACGATATGTTTTCTCAATAAAATTTCACAGATCGCTCATTGTGTCTTATTCACATATGTTTATCTTTCAGTCTGTATGTTCGTGTTTCTAAAAAATATCCTTCATGCAAGTACTGGCGTCTTGAAAGACAACAATTGTGTTCTTGGGACCCCAGGTAACCAGCAGATCTACTTGTCTCTCCTTGAGAATCACACACAAAGACCTGGTATCCTTGTCCCCACTTCGACCCCCACCGTGTCTGTGTAAACTTTTCTCCTTTCATTCAGTTTGGTCGTTTAAACTCCTGTCACTCTGCTGGACACAGGTATGCATTCCATATCCCAAGTCTGGAAAGAAACGTAAGCGAACACTAGGGCATATTTATTAGATAACGTTTCAGTCCTTGATCACTTCTATTAAGTGATCACTTCTATAAATGATCACTTCTATAAATGATCACTTCAATAAGTGATCACTTCTGTAAGTGATTAAGGTCCCAGGACCGAAATATTTTGTAATACGTATATCCTAATGTTTGCACACTTGTTTTTCTAAACCAATTTGTGGGTATCTGTTACTAAGGTTTATACCATATCCCAAGTCACCTCCATATCCCATGTCCAGTCGTGGGAGACACAATCCCACCTTTCCTACCCGTCACCTTCGCATGTGTGTAAATTCTTGAGGTTCGTCGCTACTATTTTGTGCTTCTGGATCTCTGGGAGTGTTTACGTGTGTCCCTGGAGCCTTCCTCCCCTCCCTCGCTCCCTCCCTATCTCTTTCATGACCTTTCTCCTGTGATGAGTTTCGGGAGTTTTTCTATCATCAGAGCCCGGCCTTGGGCCAGGCTTTTCTGGTGATTGCCTTGTTAACCAGGATGTTGCTGGTGGTGGTTCGCTGACCCACATATCCAGTACATCCTGGTTGATCTGGCACCTTGGTTGGACTGACCACCTTCTACCAAAAGTACTAACCACTGTCTCTAACATTGTTTTATCCTGAATTCGACTGAAGCAGCACGTTCTTCAAGCGAAACGTTTCCCCAAGTGAAGATTCGCAGGTGTTGCACGTGCGTCTTGTACATCAACATCTTGCCTGGTGTTACCCGACTGTTGTGGTTAACATGCTAGGAACATGTGTTCTCCTGAAGAATGTTTAGAGACCTGTGCCTCCGAGGCCCGGTTCCAGACCGGGTGTCCCAATAAATGGCCTGATCAAATCAAGGCTGTTGGGTCGTAGCCGCAACATTCAAGTGTTGGTCAAGGGTATCCGAAGGTCGTGGTATTTAATGTTCAATCCTTCTCCTCCTCCTCCTCCGCCTACTCCTCCTCTCCGCCTATGCCTACTCCTCCGCCTACTCCTCCTCCTCCTCCTCCTCTCTTCCTCCTCCTCCTCCTCCTCCTCCGCCTACTCCCCTACTCCTCCTCCTCCCGCCTACTCCTCCTCCTCCTCCTTCTCCTCCTCCTCCTCCTCCTCCTCCTCCTCCTCCTCCTCCTCCTCCTCCGCCTACTCATCCTCCTCCTCCTACTCATCTTCTTCCCACTACTGATCCATCACAGGTGAGGCCAAGAGTCTCCACTACTGTCGCACTCCTGGTTCCGTCTACCTTTCTCTATTAAGCATTTATGGCTCATTTCCATAACAATTAGAGTTTTTCTGGCGATTGTAAACATTGAGGAATACTTGTCGGACAAAGCAGCGGCCATCGTGGTATCATAAAATGACTTAACAGTTTGCTGTGGGCTCCACTTGTAGTGCTCTCTTAAGCTCCAGTGGTTGGTTCCTGGTCCAGACTAACGGTCTGGACCACGGTCCCTGGAAATACAAGACCTGGGACTCTTCAACAGCCTCCCACGATTCATAGAGAGAATTACCAAAAGACCTCTGACTGCCTTCAAAGAGGGAGCCGGACAGATACCTAAAGTCAGTACCTGCCCGACCAGCCGAGCTGTGTTTCATAATTTGGACTACGTGCGGCCAACAGTAACAGCCTGGTTGATCAGGCTCTGATCCAATGGGAGGCCTGGTCAAGGACTGGGCCGCGGGGGCGTTGACCCCAGGAACACCCTCCAGGAAGACCGGGCTGCCTTCTCCTACCAACACCATATACTCTACGCTAAAAATCCAGACCCCACTGAAGGCCTTCCACTGGTTTATGGCAGCACCAGCGATAATGTAACACTCACTCTGCTTATCAGATTGTTATTCCCGGTGAAGGGTTCTAAAACCTTATAGAACCATCACTATATGGAGTTGTAAATAAACATTTTGTGTGAAGTACTGGTAGGGAGGCATCTCGAGATGGATTCTTTTTACGTGTTCTATTTGTATGACTAAAGTATATTTAATATAGTTAATTACACACACCCCACAAACAACACACACACACACACACACACACACACACACACACACACAATATATATATATATATATATATATAATATATATATATATATAATATATTATATATATATATATATATATATTAATGTATATATAATATATATATATTATATATATATATATATATATATATATGTAATGTATATATATATATATATATATATATATATATATATATATATATATATATATATATATATATATATATATATATATATATATATATATTTAATATTATTATTTATAATTTATATATTCTCTCCCACATCACTGTCATTTATCTCCCCTCCTTCCACATCGGTTTCGTTATCTTCAACTCCCTACCACATCAGTTTCATTTATCTCCCCTCCCACATCAGTTTCATTTATCTCCCCTCCCACATCAGTTTCATTTATCTCCCCTCCCTCCCACATCAGTTTCATTTATCTCTCCTCCCTCCCACATCAGTTTCATTTATCTCCCCTCCCTCCCACATCAGTTTCATTTATCTTTCCTCCCTCCCACATCAGTTTCATTTATCTCTCCTCCCACATCAGTTTCATTTATCTCCCCTCCCTCCCACATCAGTTTCATTTCTCTCTCCTCCCTCCCACACTCAGTTTCATTTATCTCTCCTCCCTCCCACATCAGTTTGATTTATCTCCCCTCCCACATCAGTTTCATTTATCTCTCCTCCCTCCCACATCAGTTTCATTTATCTTTCCTCCCTTCCACATCAGTTTCATTTATCTCTCCTTCTCTCCCACATCAGTTTCATTTATCTCCCCTCCCTCCCACAACAGTTTCATTTATCTTCCTCCCTCCCACATCAGTTTCATTTATCTCTCCTCCTCTCCCACATCAGTTTCATTTATCTCTCCTCCCTCCCACATCAGTTTCATTTATCTTTCCTCCCTTCCACATCAGTTTCATTTATCTCTCCTCTCTCCCACATCAGTTTCATTTATCTCCCCCCTCCCACATCAGTTTCATTTATCTCTCCTCCCTCCCAAATCAGTTTCATTTATCTCTCCTCCCTCCACATCAGTTTCATTTATCTCTCTCTCTCCCACATCAGTTTCATTTATCCTCCCCTTCACTCCCCACATCAGTTTCATTTATCTCCCCTTCCTCCCACATCAGTTTCATTTATCTCCTCCCTCCCATCATCAGTTTCATTTATCTTCCCTCCCTCCACACAGTTTCATTTATCTCCCTCCCTCCCACATCAGTTTCATTTATCTCCCCTCCCTCCCACATCAGTTTCATTTATCTCCCTCCCTCCCACATCAGTTTCATTTATCTCCCTCCCTCCCACATCAGTTTCATTTATCTCCTCCCTCCCACATCAGTTTCATTTATCTCCCCTCCCTCCCACATCAGTTTCATTTATCTCCTCCCTCCCACATCAGTTTCATTTATCTCCCCTCCCTCCCACATCAGTTTCATTTATCTCCCCTCCCTCCCACATCAGTTTCATTTATCTCCCCTCCCTCCCACATCAGTTTCATTTATCTCCCCTCCCTCCCACATCAGTTTCATTTATTCTCCCCTCTCCCTCCCACATCAGTTTCATTTATCTCCCCTCCCTCCCACATCAGTTTCATTTATCTCCCCTCCCTCCCACATCAGTTTCATTTATCTTCCCTCCCTCCCACATCAGTTTCATTTATCTCCCCTCCCTCCCACATCAGTTTCATTTATCTCCCCTCCCTCCCACAACTAACATTATTATATATCTTCCCACCACTGAATGAAATGTGAAATGCAGCCTTCATGATCCTCAGGATTTCGGTCTATCGGACCAACCAGAAAAAATGCCAGAAGTCAGTATTTTTGTCAGTATGTTGAAGCGAAATATCATTCAGTAGAGTTTGTATAGGAGAATACCACTAGCACAAGCACTAAGTATCCACTGGAACAAGAGCTTAGATCTAGGTGAAATCCCAGACCTTAAAGAGTGCAGACAGAGCTCCTTTGCATAAAGGCGGCAGTAGAGCACTAACCAAAAATTACAGACCAGAGTGGTTTTAACATCACACGTCATAGAAGTCTTGGAATATGAGACGCAATATAACAAATTTTATGGAACATCGTAACCTAAGCAGTTTAAATCAAGAAGGATTTAGAGCAGAAGATCATGCTTGTTACCACTACTAAACCACAATGGCAGAATTACGGAGGCATTGGAATTAAACGAGTACACAGATGTGGTATACATTTTGTTAGGGCATTTGATAATTGCAATCATGGTGTGATTGCACGTACAGTGAAGGCGATAAGTATAACGGGGAAGGTAGGCAAACTAATACTGGACTTCCTGACAGCTAAAACACGAAGAGTGGTGGTAAACAGAAAAATCTATCGTTAGCAAAGTACAAAGCTCAGTACCCCAAGGCACGCTTCTGGCACCTCTACTGTTTATTCTGATACCAGACATAGATACAAATACTCACCACAGTTTCGTATCATTTTCGGATGATACTAAAAAAAAGAATGAAAATCCCCTCAGCAGTAGACAGGAAAAATATGCAAAAAGATATAATCATAGTTGTCCACTGGGCAGTAGAGAATAATACGACTTTCCACGGTGACAAGTTCCAAATGCTTAATTTTGGAAAAATTGAAGAACTCAAGAGAAACACTGCACTGTATACAAAACAATAAGATCAGCCAGAAAAAAAGGAACCTGTGAAGGGCTTGGGAGTAATTATGTAAGATGATCTTTCCATAAAAGAACACAATAAGGTAACTATCACGAAAGCCAGGATAATGACAAAGTGGATAATGAGAAGTTTTAGAAGAAGGGAAATAGTGCCAATGGTGACACTATTCAAACTGATTGTGCTCTCTCGTTTATTGTTCATTGTTGACGGCTCCGTTCAGGGCAGGAGAGAACACACACACACACAGATCAGTTACGGCCTGAATATTTACTCGCTGGAGCTAAGAGAGAGAGAGAGAGAGAGAAAGGCACGTGGTTTAGTAGGTACTTGGAAATTGCTTGAGAGCCTAGTTCTAAATCTGCACACTGCCACAACAGTATACTGGAGTGAGATATACGGGAGAACATGTAAAATAAAACCAGTGAAAAGTACAGGCGCCGTGGACACAATAAGAGAACATTGTATCAGCATCTGTTGTCCCCGAGTTTTTCATGTCTTACAAGAAAAATATCGCCTTCAGGTTCCGGATCAATCAGGCTGTGTGGATATGCGGGCCAGCGGGCCGCCAGCAGCAACAGTCTTGTTGACCAGGCAAGCACCAGACAAACCTGATGCTGGGCTAGGCTGCCAGAGCAGGAAAACTCTTAAAACTCTTCAGAGGTAAATAAAAGGTAGTCTTCGTTATTGGGTACATCCCAGGCTGTGCAATCCTTCCTAGCTGGATACATCCCAGGCTGTGCAATCCTTCCTAGCTGGGCATGTCCCAGGCTGTGCAATCCTTCCTAGCTGGGTACATCACAGGCTGTGCAATCCTTCCTAGCTAGGTACGTCCCAGTCTGTGCAAACCTTCCTAGCTGGGTACGTCCCATGTTGAGAAATGGGATTACCAGCTAAGTTTAAATATAGGGAAACTTAACTTAGAAAGACAACTCATCGCCTGCACAGCCGCCCCTGCAGACGAGGTCTTGAGAAACTGTCGAAGTCATCTCTCAATGGGCTGTAATGAGTTATAATTTGTAAGATTATAAATTACCCCTAGGGGGTGTTATGTCAGCATATTTCATTCACTGATGGCTGACAAACTTACTTGTGTGGACTCAAAGGTTCGCATATCACCGGGGTTTATGGTAAGTGACTAACTCACGACTTTATACTCAACTGCGCAGTCAATAGTAGTACATCACGAGTTAGAACACTTAACTGGGTATATGTATCTGACCCATAATTACGCCCGGATATCCGTTGAGTTGATTGAAGAATAGTGTTCTTTGAAGAATGTCGCACTACACTGTTAGATCACAACACTCGTTGTTACACTGTTCATCAATAATTGTTCACACAATATCACTAAGAAGTTGATCACACTTCTCTGTAAGTGTTTATCGTGTTTTGTGAGACACTTTGTTCACACTAATGCACAGATCGTTCTTTGTTGGTTATCCTGGCGTCAGTGTCACTCTCAGTAGAGTCAAAAGTAATCTGAAGACGCCACAACGCCCCACGCCGTTACTGCCCCCAGTACAAAGGAAAAGCTGACATAGTACTTTTGCTTCCTTGCCACTTCCTCGATGAAGCAAAGCAGAATGTTTAAATCTTGCTGTCTTAAGCATAGACAACAATGTCCACTATCTTTACTATGGTAATAAAGTGGGAGCAGGATTTTCCTTAATTGTCCTGCTAAGGTAAGAGATGTACTGTCTCTTATTAAAATACACTCTGCAACACTGGACTGCAAGGAGCGACGGTCGCTTGACCACGTCGCATACTGGTACTGCATCTGCGATCAATTACTCACTGTAGCAGTAAACAAGACGCTTGCCCCTTCTGAGAGGGCTGGGCCCCTCATGGCTGAAAGGGGCTGAAGGGGGCTGATACCCCCCTCCTGGAGAAAATTTCTCCACATCCCAGGCCGTGCAATCCTTCCAAGCTAGGCACATCCCAAGCTGTGCATTTCTTTCTAGCTGGGCACATCCCAGGCTATACGAACCATCCTAGTTGGACACATCCCGTGCTGTTCCAAACCTCCACCAACACTCTGACCAGTTGCGTAAAAATGAAAGGGAAACTGCTGAGTTCATCTCCGTACAATAGGGATATGCAGTCTTTTGTACCTTTGCTTCATGCCTTTGTACCTTTGGTTCATGATGGTCGTCTCCCACGAGTCGTCCGGTAATGGAAGGGAAAAAAACCTGTGTAGCTTAAACATACTTGCGGAGCTTTGGTTTACCTGGTCTTTTCAGATTGGTACACATCCTGCTCACGACCCAAGTTGCTGCAGGCAGACAGTATTTCCTGGGTTCCAGGACCTGCTAAATTTGTCAGTTTTCGTCTGTCTGTATCTAGATGTACTTCTGTTAACCCCTTTGGGGTCTAGTTCTTACGTACTTTCTGTTTCTGTATGATGGATATGGAGTGCATAAAAAACTAGCCACTGCCGTCCACAGGATGGATATGAGGTGCACAATAAACTAGCCATTATCATCCACAGGATGGATATGAGGTGCACAATAAACTAGCCATTATCATCCACAGGATGGATATGAGGTGCACAATAAACTAGCCACTACCATCCACAGGATGGATATGAGATGCACTCTTCTCCTATTCCCCATACCTTACCCCTGCCCTACATTTTTTTTACTATCACTACTATCCCATAATCTCTTCTTTCCCTTGCAGTCCACCTCTCCTCATCCCATTTCTCTAATCCTCCCCCTCCCGTTTACCCATCTCTCTCCCTCCGTCTCTACCTTCCCATTTTCTGTCCATTCCCCTATCTTTCTTCCCCTTATCCGCCACCTTCTTCACCCCATCCTCTTTGCCTCGTCTTATTTCCTCTCGCTGTTTACTCTCTCTCTCTCTCCTCTCTCTCTCTCTCTCTCTCTCTCTCTCTCTCTCTCTCTCTCTCTCTCTCTCTCTCTCTCTCTCTCCTCTCTCCTCTCCTCTCCTCTCATCTCCTCTCCTCTCCTCTCCTCTCCCACTCTTCCTACTCTGCCCTTCCTCTTTCCTCTCCAGCATCTTCGAGCACCAAGAGGAAGAAACGTTCACAATTTAACGTTAGCTGTTTTTGCTCGGTCACCTTGTTGCCAAACGTTTCAATTTTGGATTCTGTAATTTGATTATTTGTGATTAAAATTACGTATTTACAGGTTTATGTAACCTAACCTAACTTAACCTAGTAAAGCCTAACGTAACCTAACGTAACCTAACGTAGTGTAACCTAACCTAACGTAGTGTAACCTAACCTAACTTAACCCCTAACGTAGTGTAACCTAACATAACCTAACCTAACCCCTAACGTAACTGAAAATAACCTAACGAATCTTAACCTAATCTAACCTAAGCTATCTAGGAAAAGGAAAAAAAATGGCAACAAATTGTACGAGTATATGTTTGGAGTCGAGGGACCTTCATGGACTGGAAGGTAAGTCATAGAAGTCCCCCAGAACAGCAGCGAGCAACATAACATCACTTGTCTTCGTAAACATTCAGGAGTAATAAAATATCTTTCATCAATGGTCTCCTCATTGAGTCGAATATAATATTTGCAGTCTCCTACCTCTTCTTTTTTTTTATTGTGGATAACTTATCAACTTTATCATGAAGGAATAATTCAAGTAAAAGGACACAAGTGCAACTAATGTGACATTTATTGTGGCAACGTTTCGCTCTCCAGGAGCTTGATAAAGTCTGGAGGCGAACGTTGCCACAATAAATGTCACATTAGTTGCACTGTGTCCATTTATTTAATATTCGTATTCTACACTTTATTACAAGGAATAATTCAGTGTGTCGTGAATCTATAACAATTCTAAATGATTCCTTGTCTGACTTGCTTCTATAATGCTATATTATTAAGTCATTGTGTAGTCAGGTCTTCAGTAATGACAGAATCAGTAATAATCAAGTCAGCCAGTGTAATTAGTACCTTTACGCTATTGATGAAATTCAAGTCACAGTGTAAACGCCCAGATTTTAATTCCCATCTCTAATTTAACATGGTTGCTATAGTTCTTATTTAAAGAGGTGACAACAAGAACAGATGCAGCCTGCTAGTAGACACCTGCTTAGAACCATCAATGTATATAATTTGTGATATATTATTACTAACAGTTATAATAGTAATAATATCTTTATTTCTACAAGTACATGTATAAGGTACACAGGCCTAGCTGATATCAATGACATAACTCACGAAATCGTAATGACACGATTGCAAACAAACCATACCACGGATGGGGATAGAACCCGCGATCAGAGAGTCTCAAAACTCCAGACTTCGCGTTAGCCACTGGACCAGCTAGCCACGGTCTGGAGTTTTGAGACTCTCTGATCGCGGGTTCCAACCCCGTCCGTGGTATGGTTTGTTTGCAATCGTGTCATTACGATTTCGTGAGTCATGTTGACGGCTTTGAGGGGACTTGAGCTAGAGTTCGTCACGGCCACGCTAGCTGGAGATTCGTCTGTAAAAACTTGCATTTGTGGACACAGTGATGCGTATGCTAACCTTCCTATGGTGTAGAAATATACCTAGTTGGACGAATCTTATTGTGGCTAGCTGGTCCAGTGGCTAACGCGACGGTCTGGAGTTTTGAGACTGACCGCGGGTTCTATCCCCGCCCGTGGTATGGTTTATCAATGACATGCTACTATATAAAAAGCCACATGTTATGGAGAGCATTTCGGGCAAATTAGATCAATTTTGTCCCAGGATGCGACCCACATGTCTGTCTTCACCCATTTTACTGATGGGTGAACATAGACAAACGGTGTAAGGAAACACGCCCAATGTGTCTACTCTCGCTGGGAATCGAACCCAGACTCTCGCCGTATGCACTTCTTGGGAGGGGCTTTAACTATGTGATACTAACTGAACACAACTTCCATAGAGGGGTGAAATACTCTTGTTTGAGGATTTGTGGGGTAAGGTGTGTGTGACTCTCTCTCTCTCTCTCTCTCTCTCTCTCTCTCTCTCTCTCTCTCTCTCTCTCTCTCTCTCTCTCTCTCTCTCTCTCTCTCTCTTTTTTACACAGGGTTTGACAAGGTTAAGGATCCCTAGCTTTATTGACAGCTGTTTACAGGTTAAGGATTCCTAACTTTATTGGCAAGCTAAGAGCTGTTACCTACATCAGCTCATTTGAAAGAATTTTTATTGTTATGAGACATACAAGTAGGGAACAGGATGAAGTTGGAGCCATCTGTGGGCCAGCATTTTCATTTGATCAACTGACTTTATCTCGTTGACATCATTATGCTGTACGAATGTGTTCTATACTCGAGTCATCCTGGGTATGTATGATCTCAGATGGAGTGATGTTCTGGAGAAGGGTACAGCCAGAGTGAAGTTGCTGCTTTCTGCCCGTCTTTTGGCATAAAAGCTTGTTTCACGCTGTCCTCGAAGTGGATCCAAGTGTGGTATTTTGACAATATTGGCCTTGTACATAACAGTAAGGCCACCCACATCCCTCCTATGTTGAAGGCTCTGCTGAAATGACAGATCTATCCAGGATGGGTCCAGGCGAGAGATGAGACGTCTTGCTCTGTTCTCTACTCTGTCAAGCAGTCGCAGATGAGAGGGGGGGCAGGCAAACCAAGAAAGTGGAGCATACTCAAGGTGTGAGCGTACTTGTGCCTCGTACAGGATCTTGCAACCCCTACTGTCAAGCAGATGCGAGATACGGCGAAGTGCTGTAAGCTTCCTGGCTGCCTTGTTTGCAAGATTTACAACATGGTTCTTCATGGTTAGTTTGGAGTCAAATTTCACCCCAAGGATATCAACTTCTTCTCCAGGTGCCAACATCCTCCCATTCATCCTTACTACTGCACCAGCATTACCATCATGTGCCTAGAGATGATCATCATTTGCGTTTTCTCAGGTGCAAATGTTACTTGCCATCTATTTCCCCAAGCTGATATAGCTCTCAGCTGGTGATTGATGTAGCTTAGAGCAGCTGGCATTTCTTCTCTTGGATAAGTGAATGTCAGTGTACAGTCGTCTGCATATGCATGTGATTCTGGGATGGGATGAAGAAGGTCGTTGAAGTAGACATTCCATAACAATGGACCCAGCACGCTTCCTTGTGGAACACTTGCCCCAATAGGATGCCTTGCTGATTCCGTTCCATTGAGGACTACACTTAGAGATCTACCATGAAGGTAATCACTGAGGAGACATAGCGTAGAGCCTGCAATTCCCAGTGCTTGAAGTTTTGCTAAGAGGCCCTGGTGCCACACCCGGTCGAAAGCGCCAGCAATGTCCAGTGCTACCACACAGCTGACTTTGGATTCATCCAGTGACTGGTGCCACTTATGGAGAGGTTTAACAACAGATCAGCAGCAGAGTAACCTTTCCTGAAGCCATATTGACGATCACAAAGTAGTGAGTGGTAGTCAAAAAACTCTGTCATTTGTCTTGAGATTATTGTCTCAAGGATCTTACCAGTGATTGACAGGAGTGACACTGGTCTGTAGTTGCTGATTTCTGCTCTGCTCTTCTTTTTGTGAACAGGGACTACATTTGCCTCTTTCCATAGAGAGGGCCATTTACACTGTACTAGGCAGTGCTGAAAGATGCGAGTTAGAGGTGGTGCTAGCTGGTCTGCACATCTTCTCAACAATCTTGGGCTCAACTTGTCTGGGCCCACAGCCTTTTCTTGGTCAAGCGATTTAAGAAGGAAATGCACCTCCTCCTGCCTTATTGTCACCACTGACAGTTTTGACACAGTTCTTGCAGCTAGCCAAGGAGGGTCCCTTGCTGGATCAGGAACTTGCATTTTGGTAGCAAAGTGTTCAGCAAAGAGGTCCGCCTTCTCTTGACTACTAGTAGAGGTGGTCCCATCGTGTCGATTTAGAGGTGGAATAAGTTCATCAGGCAGATAACCTTGTCTGTCCTTGACCAGGGACCACCAGGTTTTGGAGCCTACCCTACCTGATGCTAACTTTCTTTTAGTGTCCACCTCCCATTTAGCAATGGCCCACTTTTGAACATCACCCATATGCCTACAGGCTTGCATGTGCAAGTTCCTGTTATAGGTGGTAGGATGTCTCTTATACCTTCGCCATGCTTTGTACTTAGCAGTAGCAGCCTCTCTACAACGAAAGCCAAACCAAGGCTGATCTGTAGGCTTCGTCACATATTGCCGGTGAGGAATGTGTTCTTGTAGATTAAGGATGTGTCCAGTGAAGGCTTTCACTTGGTTGTCAACATCCCCTTGGAGAAGAGCATTCCAGTCGGTGGTGGCGAGCTCAGAGCAAAGGGCTGGCCAATTACCTCTTTTCCATAGCCAGGTTGTGCGTGTGGACTCCTCACCTCGTTCTGTTGGGATCTTAAGTGTGGTAAAAACAGCCTTGTGGTCAGACGGTCCAACGTAGCCGAGGGGTTGACAAGTGACTATGCCTTCTGCCAGATCACTCACTACTGGGTCAAGGGAGGAGCCAGAGATATGAGTAGGGAAATCAACAAAGTTTCTCATGTCAAACACTGCAAGAAGGTCATCAAAGTCCCTCTGTATAAGGTGCTGGTTGAGGTCACCAACAATTATAATATGTTGACAGTTGTGTTGTAGCAGAAGGCAGTCAATATTTTCCATTAGGAAGTTGATAGGGTCTGCATGTTGCCACTGAGGTCTGTACATTGCACATGTTAGTACAGAGGTACTAGTGTTTATACAGAGCTTGAAGAACACCATTTCAAGATGTGTAGGGGTGGCAACATCAATGTGCTGGGCATGAACACTTTTAGAGAAGCACACAGCAACACCTCCTCCTTGCCCTTCCTGTCTCTTCTCATCCATGAGGTGTAGCCAGCAATTCTTCCAAAATTTTCTGGAGTCCTGTCATCCAAAAATGTTTCAACAACAGCTATCATGTCGGGACGTCGAGTGTTCACAAAACTATGTGTGAGCTCTCTCTCTCTCTCTCACTCTCACTCTCACTCTCACACTCACTCTCACTCTCACTCTCACACTCACTCTCACTCTCACTCTCACTCTCTTCCTCCCTCCCTCCCTCCCTCCCTCCCCTCCCTCCCTCCCTCTCCCTCCCTCCCTCCCTCGCTCAGTACTTATGCAAGTTTTACCACAATGTAATATATCTTACCTCACGCCACTATAATATATCTTACCTCACGTCACTGTAATCCACGCAGTATTCCTCTATCATCTATGTAACATTTAACATTTCAAGTCGCACCTTCAAATAATTCCTGAGATCGAAAATGCATTTTAGGTTTTTCCTGTTGCAAACAATTCTCCTTAATTATCCACTGAATTGGCAATTGATTACCAATAATGTGGCGTGTCTGTTGCTGGATGGCATTTTTATCACTCTGCAAGACACAACCTGCTAATTGATCTCTGCATTTGCAAGTTTAGCATCATTAGTTAGCTCATCAGATTGATCTAGCGGGTTTAAATCTGTTTATTTTCGAGGAATTTCTGCGTGTGTTGAGTTCAGCAGTGATGGTTTGGTGGGTATCAACATGCAAGCGTCTGATAATTGTACCTCTGGTGGCCACCATTATTGTCTGCAGTCCATCCTTTGCTGGCAAGAAGTGATCATCTCTCCGTAAATTCTGTGGTATTCTGAAAGTTCAAAGTAATTTCTTTTTATACACTACCCTCCCCAGATTATTCTCTTCTCTCCCTCATTCCTACACTACCCTCCCCAGATTATTCTCTTCTCTCCCTCATTCCTACACTACCCTCCCCAGATTATTCTCTTCTCTCCCTCATTCCTACACTACCCTCCCCAGATTATTCTCTTCTCTCCCTCATTTCCTACACTACCCTCCCCAGATTATCCTCTTCTCTCCCTCATTCCTACACTACCCTCCCCAGATTATTCTCTTCTCTCCCTCATTCCTACACTACCCCCTCCCAGGTTATTCTCTTCTCTCCCTTATTCTCTTCTCTCCCTTTTCTCTTCTCTCCCTTATTCTCTTCTCTCCCTCATTCCTACACTACCCTCCCCAGATTATTCTCTTCTCTCCCTCATTCCTACACTACCCTCCCCAGATTATTCTCTTCTCTCCATCATTCCTACACTACCCTCCCCAGATTATTCTCTTCTCTCCCTCATTCCTACACTACCCTCCCCAGACTATTCTCTTCTCTCCCTCATTCCTACATTACCCTCCCCAGATTGTTCTCTTCTCTCCCTCATTCGTACACTACCCTCCCAGATTATCCTCTTCTCTCCCTTTCTTTTACACTACCCTCCCCAGATTATTCTCTTCTCTCCCTCACTCCTACCCTCCCCTCCCCAAGCTATTCTCCCTTCTCTCTCTCTCTCATCCATCTGAACAATCCCCTACCACCTGAACATCAGTCCTCTATCATCTGAACATCAGTCCTCTATCATCTGAACATCAAGCCCCCTACCATCTCAACATCAGTCCTCTATCATCTGAACATCAAACCCTATACCATCTGAACATCAGTCCTCTATCATCTGAACATCAACCCCTATACCATCTGAACATCAGTCCTCTATCATCTGAACATCAAGCCCCCTACCATCTGTACATCAGTCCTCTATCATCTGAACATCAAGCCCCGCCCATCTGGAGTATCAGACTGGCACATAGTATCACAGTGTACTCGGGGTGGGGTGGGGTAGGTGGGAGAGGTCAGTGATAGTTAAGGTTGAAGAGTGAGCAGTATGTGGCGTGGTGGTGTCTAGTGATGATAGTTGAGGCAGTGCAAGGTGCAGCCTTCACAATCTTAATAACCAGATACCTGCAGAAATTAGCCACGGAGATGGAGGATTGATGGGATGGAATAAGAGAGTTGAGGGAAGGAGGGGATGTGGGAGGGTGCACTTGTGATGGGTAGAGTTTGATAGGTGAGTGAGGGTGGATGAGTGGATGGTGAGTGATGGTGGATGAGTGGATGGTGAGTGATGGTGGATGAGTGGATGGTGAGTGATGGTGGATGAAGGGATGGTGGAACAAGTCATCGAGGTTATGGTACAACTCCAAACTGTTAAGACAAGGTTATGATGTAGTGATATAAACAGTTTGTGTTGCAGGAGTGCAGAGGCAGGAGGAAATGAGAGAGACGGGAAGTGAAGGAAAGAGATGAGAGGCAAGGCAAGAAATGATGAGGAGGGAAGGATGAGAGAGGTTGAAACCTAGTTAATAAGGGAGAAGGTTGAGTGTTAGGCTGTGGTTGTGAGCGCTCGCGTGCGTTGTTTGTTGTTAATGTAAAACTAGTGAGAAGAATAAACCAAACGAGGACAGGGAAAGGACTGCAAACGAATCTGAACAAACTGCAAGATTGGTCAGAAAAGTGATTGCTTGACTTCAGCCCCAGCAATGCCAGGTCATGAAGATCGAGGGAGTGAGGCTGCAGTCCTCACTGCAGCTCACTGCAGTCCCACTGCAGCCTCACTGGGTGAGCACAGTGCCTACCATTTCACCAGAGGCTCACATCAATCGAATAACCCCAACAGTAAATGATTATCAGGCAAATCTGAGAGAGCCTTCAGGAATCTCTACAAAGTGTCTTCTCGGGCTCTTTATACATTATACGTCAGGCCCATCTTGGAGCATGCAGCACCAGTATGGAACCCACACCTGAGCAAGCATATTAAGAAACTGGAGAAAGTACAGGAGTACGCATCAAGGCTTATTCCTGAGTTAAGATGTATAAGCTATGAGGAGAGGCTAACGTAACTGAACCTAACGACAGTGGAGGAGACAAGAACCAGGACAACCTCACGGCATCACCTCGATTTCTTTACCATCACCACAACTCTCCTCAGGCACCAAGCCTCCCTTCTTCCTCACCCACCCTACCCAATACTCTCCCATTACATTCTTCCCAAAATTCTGCTCCCAGGTAGTGGTATAGCAGTGAGGGTTGGAGGATGGGGAGATGAACATATGAGAACTTGGCTTTTCCCATCTCCTTTTTCCCAGATCTGAGCCCAGACCATTTTAACACCCTCGTGTTATATGTCACAACAATGTATATCCTGTTGGAGTTTATGCAAGGTCTCTTTAGCCTTCTGCCAGAACCCGTGTAACCTCATCCCTTTATCAGTTCTGCTTTTCCATTGTCAGGGCAGAAGGGACATCCAGCCTCTCCAAGCACTTAGTCTCCATGGATTGTCACTTGATGGGCTTTTCTTATAGTCTGCTTGGCTCTTATGGACAGAAGGAAAAGGGCAAAATCTTGTTACCAAATCAGTGTAGGGGCAGGTCTCTCAGAGTAGGTGAAGCAAGCTCTTGGTGTATATTCACCCTCTCAGGCCATCTGAGGTATCCTGTCAGGATCTTGGATAACCTCAGCTCTCCTCTCCTGGAATACTACTTCATTGCCTCTCATCTACATACTGGACCCTTCATGGATCCTATGACCTACATGATCCTCCAATAATTGCGATAGATGATCATCCTCATTTTCAGACCCGTAATCGAGTCCTTGATCCCTTCCTTAGGATCCTCTCATTACTAGGTCAAGGGACCTCATTTACAGGGCCCCTGCTATGTGGCCCTCTCATTACTAGGCCAGGGGACCTCATTTACAGGCCCCTGCTACGTGGCCCTCTCATTACTAGGCCAGGGGACCTCATCTACAGGCCCTGCTACGTGGCCCTCTCATTACTAGGCCAGGAGACCTCATTTACAGACCCCTGCTATGTGGGGCTCTCATTACTAGGCTAGGGAACCTCATTTACAGGCCCCTGCTACGTGGCCTTCTCATTACTAGGCCAGGGGACCTCCTCATTTACAGGCCCCTACTACGTGGCCTTCTCATTACTAGACCCCTACTACGTGGCCTTCTCATTACTAGGCCAGGGGACCTCATTACATGCCCCTGCTACATGGCAATCTCATTATTAGGTCAGCAGACCTCATTTACAGGCCCCTGCTACGTGGCCCTTTCGTTGCCATTGGACCTTTTAGCACACAAACAGGGAGTAGAAAGGAAATTAGCTCAGAGGCGTCCACACCACCGTATGTCCTTCGATGTTGGGTACAACATCTAGCTTGGCTGGATGCACCATTGTTAAGGATTGTGTAGTCTAGTGATCTAAAGCGTCATGCGTTTTCGCTCACCATGAGGCGGCCAAAGCAGCATGGGTTCGACTCCTTGGCTAGTGCAGTGTTGTTATATATATATATATATATATATATATATATATATATATAATATATATATATATATATATATATATATATATTATCTATATATAATACTATAATATATATATAAATAATTTAAATATATTATCTAATCTTACATATAAGTATATATTATTCAAATTATTTGCAGGGAAAAATTCTATATATTATAATATATAGTAATATTAGTTATAGTATGTATATATGAAGTAGTACTAATATATATATATCATATATATATATTATATTTTTTCATTTATTATCCCATATATATCATACTCTACCTTATAATATTATACATATACTTCCATATTTCTATACTAATATACTCCAATTTATCCTTCCTTTATATTATATATATTTTATAATCCATATATTCTATCCAATATTTATTCATATTACCCACGATGATATTCATCGAGCAGTCCTCATAACGTTAGTAAACCAACTCTAAAGACCTCTACCCTTGACTCCCTGACCTTGACCTATAGGCCAGGCCTGATTTTCCTAAGACTTTTTCGGGGGGGAAAGTGCTCCTTACCTCCGAAAATCAGTACGTTAGGGTTAGCGCTGGTACTTGAGAACAGTGCTAATTATCTCTCTCCCTTCTATCCTTCATATTGCTTTCTCCCCATTCTTCGCCCCTGTTCGTCCACCCCTCCTCTTATTCCTTCCCTCCCAGTCCTTCACACTTTTTCCTCCTCTCGCTATTCCTCCCCATTTTTCCTCTCCCTTCTCATAGTCCTGTTTATTTCTTCATCCCCATATCTCTCATCCCCATATCTCTTATCCTCCATATTCCCCCTCCTTATACCATTCCTCCCTCTTCCCTCTGTACTCCCCTCCCCATCTCGATACCTTTCTTCCCTATACCTCCCCTCAGTCCTCCCTGTTCCTCCCTGTTCTCATTCTTCTCTATTCCTTCTCCGTTTGCCTCTCTTCCTTTACCCTCCCCAATTTCTCCTTTATTCCTCTCCTTTACTCCTCAATTCCTCCTTTATTCCTCCTCTCATTTTTCCTCTCCCCTCCTTTATTCTTTCTCTCATTTTTCCTCTCCCCTCCTTTATTCTTCCCCTCCTTTTCCTCCTCCCCTCCTTTACTCCCTCTCTCAACCCTCCCTCATCAATTGCAGGGATAATTAAGCAACCCGGATCATAGCTGCTTCAATTATACACACCAGACTAAGTAAATAATCCGACTCTGATGCTATAATCGAAGAGGAGTGGGTAGAGGCTCTGCCTGGGAGAATTATTAGATTATCCTATAATTTTAGAAGGGGAAGTCTCCATTATACGTGATAATTCGACCTCGGAATGGGTTGGGAGTTGGGCCTCGAACCCCCTCGGTGAGTACTCGGTGAGTACACTGTAACTCATTTTTTTCGTAGTTTGAGTATGGTTGTACTCACCGAGTTATGTTTGCTGGTGGTCGAGACACAGCTCCCGGTCCTACCTCTTAGACTACTGTGAGCCGACTAGTGTATCAGGACGTGTATAACAGGAGGCTCATTATTGCAGTGTTTCGCCCACATGTAGGAGAAACGTCTGGATACTAAAGTGTCTCTTTCGCTACACATGTCTTTCTTTAGTCACATTAGCCTGAATATACATTGGTGCATGAATATACATTGGTAATGAATATACATTGGTGCATGAATATACATTGGTGCATGAATATACATTGGTGAATGAATATACATTGGTGCATGAATATATATTGGTGCATGAATATACATTGGTGCATGGTATAAATCTTGGTAAGAGATACCGAGAAACTGGTTTAGAAAGACACGTGAACAAACACTAGGAAATTTTAGAAAGCGTTTCGGTCCTGGGACCTTGATTACTTCTAACATACAGAAGTTCATGTTGATGTAGGTTTCCCACATCTGTAACTTCCACAGCGGGACAGTATCCCCTGTGGATACTGTTTCAAGAAATATGTAGGGGAAACAGGGAGAAATCTTTCAGTCCGCCTGACACACTTTCGGGAGTCACTGCCGGGTCACCACATGGAGAGGACCCGGGCCAGGACCCGGGCTAGGACCCGTCCTGGCAAACCTACATCAAAATGAACCACTCTAAATAACAAAAAAAAGGCACAATACCGTGACTGGAACGATACACAAATAACCCGTACATAAAAGAGAGAAGCTTACGACGACGTTTCGGTCCGACTTGGACCATTGACAAAGTCACACCACTCTATGTTAAAAGTGATCAAGGTCACAGGACCGAAGCGTTTTCTAATAAATATATCCTAGTGTTTGCTGACGTGCCTTTCTAAACCGCATTGGTACATGATAATACACTTGTGTATGAAGATACACTTGTGTATGAAGATACACTTGTGTTAGCATCAGTGAGGTAAATGATGGTGTATTCACAGAGGTGAGTGAGGTGGGTAATTGTTGGCCCTTGCTTCACCCTGCATGTGGTGGGGTGTCAGGGAGGGTGAGGGAGAGGACTTAGTGGATGGGGGAGGTATTGATGAAGGGGATATATTGGTGGTGATTGTTGGTTGAGGTGGGGAGGTGAGGGTGAGGTGGAGGAGGAGTGTTGGTGGAGGGGAGACACAAGAACTAAGTTGAAATGGAAGTCAGCCTTAAAATACTACTCCAGTGACTTGGACCTGGCTAGTTTAGGCCAGTAGCTTAGGCCAGTAGTTTAGGCCAATAGGTGACTCGGACGTGCCTAGCATGGGCCAGTAGGCCTGCTGCAGTGCTCTTTCTTTCTTATGTTCTTAAAATAACATCTTAAAAATATGTAGCCAAGACAGGACTCACATCAATGGGTTCAATTTAGAAAAAAATTAGATTTAGAAAAGATATAAGAGATCACTGGTTTGGTAATAGAGTTGTGGATGAGCGGAACAAACTCCTGAGTACCGTCGCTGAAGCGAAAACCTCTTGTAGCTTTAAAAATTGGTTATGTAAGTACACGAGTGTGTGTGGTATGTTGGACCTGCCTAGCATGGGCCAGTAGTCTTGCTGCAGTGCTCCTTCCTCTCTTATGTTCTCTCTTTGATGTGCACAAAATGGCCGAGCCACTAGATGGGTTGTGTGAAAAAGGGGCGGGGAAGGGGTGAAGGAGGGGGTAGAGGGAGGGGCAGGCCAGCGGTCATGCAAGAGTCAGTCATGCAAGAAAAGGGCCGCGCCAATCACCTAATTATGAACGCAGCTCAATCAGTGGGGGGGGGGGGTGAGGATGGGTAGGTGATGTGGAAGTGGGATATGTTGAGGAGGCGGGAGGTGATGAAGAACCAGTGGTGAGGGGGGGGGGGTAAGCTGGATTTTCCACACCCATCATCCACTTGTGACCTTTGACTGTGGGGGTCAAGCTTGGGTATAAGTCAAGCTCGGGTGTGGGTCAAGCTTGGGTGTAGGTCAAGCTTGGCCCACACCCTCAGCCTTGGAGAAGAGTTCAACTCTATGAAGCTGAACTCTTCTCCAGGCTGAGGGACTGACCATCTCAAATACTTTTTTTCAAGGTTGATGGACTGATTACATCATCTTTATTTCATTGCTGCTGCTACCTTCGTATTTGACTGAAGAAGCCTACTGTGTAGGCGAAACGTTTCATCAATAAAGATACCCAGCTGTTGCACATGTGTCTTAATCTTCAATATGTCAGTAATTTATACCATATTGAAAAGTCTCCAAACTATCATGTATCTTTACGTATACAAGAGACATAATTCAGTGTGTCAAAACTATTACGAGAGAGAGGACCCCTAGGTCTCTGAAGAGACCTAGGGATCCATGACTCAATCCTCACAAAGAGATTCATCTCAGCACAGTTAAGAAGCTGCAAATCAACATTCTCAGGGGGCAGCATACCTGTATGTAGCTCTGCACTTTCAACAGACCTACGAGCCAGAGCTCAACCCATTCAAACACTGTTAATATGTGAGACAGTATTATAAGTTGTATTCTTCAGGGCCTGACACATTGACTTCCAACTTTGCCTGTACAGGGGAACCTCGGTGTTTGAACTTAATTGGTTCCTAGGTGGTGTTGGAACTGCGAAAAGTTCGATGTCCGAAACAATACTTGCCCTGCATTAATTATCAGCCTCGCATACTGGAGGATATTAAACTAACTTCCAAAAGTGTCTTGAGAGTCAGGTCAGTGTCAGAGATCACTTCATAAGCACTTTTGAAACCGGTTTTTCCTGCAAAGTTTTTTTTTAACTGAATTATGAACAAGTCAGCCTGTTCGGACTCCAGAAAAACGTTCAAAAACCTGGTTATTTTTTTCTGAACAAAATTGTTCAGACTCCGGCTTGTTCGAGGTCCGGTGCGTTCGAATACCGAGGTTCCACTGTATTTGAAAGAGTTGACTTCCATCTCTTGGGACTCATTATGATGTTGAGTTACAGCTTCCAGTCTTCTTCATGGCATTTAACTATAGTTCCTGTGTTAAACTCTACACAGCGGAACATAAGTCAGACTCAAGGTTGTTAGGTAAATGGGCGCAGATGCGGCTGGTGTGACATTTTATTGTTCCCACAATTAAATGTCACATTGGTTATGTCCATTTATCTGACATTTTGTCGGTAATTCTTCCATTACTACGATGTCCACCCTGTCAGTTCCTCTTAGTATTTTGCACGTTGTTATCATATCACCTCTAGCCCTTTTATGATACTAAGTTTATCTCCTTTATTTTCTCCTCCTAGCACATACTCCTTGGATCCGGGACTCGTCTCTGCATCTTCTCTGGTCTCTGGAAGTGCATGGTCAGGTGTGGATTCCATACTGGTGCTGTGTACTCTAGTATGGGGCTGGCATGTGCCGTATACTGTATCGTGAATGACTCCTTACTTAGGTTCCGGAAACTGTAATGATTCATTTTCTTGTAAAATTCAAAAGCGTACGCAATAAAAAGTGTACTTAGAATCCTTACACACACACACACACACACACACACAGGCCAGGAGCTGAGTCTCGATCCCTGCAACTACAATTAGGTGAGTATACACACACACACACACGGAAGGCAAATCCTGTGTCACAAACCTTCTGGAGTTTTATGATAAAATAACAGAAGTAAGACAAGAGAGAGAGGGGTGGGTTGATTGCATCTTCTTGGACTGCAAGAAGGCCTTTGACACAGTTCCTCACAAGAGATTAGTGCAGAAGCTAGAGCACCAGGCGCATATAACAGGAAGGGCACTGCAATGGATCAGAGAATACCTGACAGGGAGGCAACAACGAGTCATGGTACGTAATGATGTATCACAGTGGGCACCTGTGACGAGCGGGGTCCCACAGGGGTCGGTCCTAGGACCAGTGCTATTTTTGGTATATGTGAACGACATGACGGAAGGGTTAGACTCAGAAGTGTCCCTGTTTGCAGATGATGTGAAGTTAATGAGGAGAATTAAATCTGATGAGGACCAGGCAGGACTTCAAAGAGACCTGGACAGACTGGACACCTGGTCCAGCAAATGGCTTCTCGAATTTAATCCTGCCAAATGCAAAGTCATGAAGATGGGGGAGGGGCACAGAAGACCACAGACAGAGTATAGGCTAGGTGGCCAAAGACTGCAAACCTCACTCAAGGAGAAAGATCTTGGGTGAGTATAACACCGAGCATGTCTCCGGGAAGCACACATCAATCAGATAACTGCTGCAGCATATGGGCGCCTGGCAAACCTGAGAACAGCATTCCGATACCTTAGTAAGGAATCATTCAAGACACTGTACACCGTGTATGTCAGGCCCATACTGGAGTATGCAGCACCTGTTTGGAACCCGCACTTGATAAAGCACGTCAAGAAACTAGAGAAAGTACAAAGGTTTGCGACAAGGTTAGTTCCAGAGCTAAGGGGAATGTCCTATGAGGAAAGATTAAGGGAAATCGGCCTGACCACACTGGATTACAGGAGGGTCAGGGGAGACATGATAACGACATATAAAATACTGCGTGGAATAGACAAGGTGGACAAAGACAGGATGTTCCAGGGAGGGGACACAGAAACAAGAGGCCACAATTGGAAGTTGAAGACACAAATGAGTCAGAGAGATAGTAGGAAGTATTTCTTCAGTCATAGAGTTGTAAGGCAGTGGAATAGCCTAGAAAATGACGTAGTGGAGGCAGGAACCATACACAGTTTTAAGACGAGGTTTGATAAAGCTCATGGAGCGGGGAGAGAGAGGGCCTAGTAGCAACCGGTGAAGAGGCGGGGCCAGGAGCTAGGACTCGACCCCTGCAACCACAAATAGGTGAGTACAAATAGGTGAGTACACATGCCTTCGACACAGTTCCTCACAAGAGATTAGTATAGAAGCTAGAGGAACAGGCACGTATAACAGGAAGGGCACTGCAATGGATCAGAGAATACCTAACAGGGAGGCAACAGCGAGTCATGGTCCGTGATGAGGTATCACAGTGGGCGCCAGTGACAAGCGGGGTCCCACAGGGGTCAGTCCTGGGACCAGTGCTATTCTTGGTATATGTGAACGACATGACGGAAGGGATAGACTCAGAAGTGTCCCTGTTTGCAGATGACGTGAAGTTAATGAGGAGAATTAAATCAGACGCAGACCAGACAGGTCTACAAAGAGAACTGGACAGGCTGGATGTGTGGTCCAGAAACTGGCTCCTAGAATTTAACCCCGCCAAATGCAAAGTCATGAAGATCGGAGGAGGACAAAGAAGACTGCAGACAGAGTATAGGCTAGGTGGCCAAAGGCTGCAAACCTCACTCAAGGAGAAAGACCTAGGAGTGAGTATAATACCGAGTACATCGCCAGAAGCACACATTAACCAGATAACTGCAGCGGCATATGGGCGCTTGGCAAACCTGATAATAGCGTTCCGGTACCTCAGTAAGGAATCGTTCAAGACTTTATACACTGTGTACGTCAGGCCCATACTGTAGTACGCAGCACCAGTTTGGAACCCACACCTGTTCAAACACGTCAAGGTGCAAAGGTTTGCAACAAGGCTAGTTCCAGAGCTAAGGGAAATGTCCTATGAAGAAAAAATAGGTCTGACAACACTGGAGGACAGGAGGGTCAGGGGAGACATGATAACGACATACAAAATACTGCGTGGAAGAGACAAGGTGGACAGAGACAGGATGTTCCGGAGATTGGACACAGAAACAAGGGTTCACAATTGGAAGGTGAAGACTCAGATGAGTCAAAGGGATGTTAGGAAGTATTTCTTCAGTCATAGAGTAGTTAGGAAGTGGAATAGTCTGGCAAGCGATGTAGTGGAGGCAGGAACTATACATAGTTTTAAGACGAGGTATGATAAAGCTCATGGAGCAGGGGGAGAGAGGACCTAGTAGCGGTCGGTGAAGAGGCGGGGCCAGGAGCTGAGTCTCGACCCCTGCAACACAATTAGTGAGTACGACAGTACGCAGTGAAGAGGCGGGGCCAGGAGCTGAGTCTCGACCCCTGCAACTACAATTAGGTGAGTATACACAAACACACACACACACACTAAGCGCTCGCATGCCTAAAACACATTAATTAAAGTCTGCAGGTAATGTTCACTTGTTGGGTGAACATGACTGCCGTGGCAGGCAGAGCGTTCACAAGAACAACTCAACGTAATGAACAAAGCTTTTTGCCCCAGCCGACGGTACAACACAATTAAGAAGCTTGACGTTCAGTTTACGCTCAAGCTTAAGATTTGATCAAGGCAAGAAGATTGAAAACAAAGAAAGAAGACAAGGAGAAGAGGGCGAGAGATAAAAGTTAGTGAAGGAAGGAAGAAGTGAGACAACCAACTGAGGGAGAGTGAGAACATACACACACACACACACACACACACAAACATATATATATATTATAATTATATATATATATATATATATATATATATATATATATATATATATATATATATATATATATATTCTCGAATAGGCAGACGTTTACGATTCCCATTAGAAATGAAAATTTTGTATCAATAATTTGAAAATACATGCTGAAACTAACGAAAAAAAATATATTTATAGTTTTGTATTTAGTATATATATATATTGTAAAAAATCTAAATATATATTTATGTATTGAGTAGTGTATAAATAAATTGTTCTGTAAAATAATTAGGTTAGGGTAGTTTTAAGATTTTGTAGCAAAATTAAATAATTTTTTACATGATACATTAATGAAAAAAATATGTCTTTAAAACGTATAAGAGAAAATTTTAGAAAGGACTTAATTTTAAATGAGTTCTTGCTATTTGACCAGTTTTACATATTCGGCACGACATATATATATATATATATATATATATATATAATATATATATATTTATATATATATATATAATAAAATATATTATATATATTATATTATATATATATATATATAATATATAATATACAACAATACACAGCAGTGTTGTTGTATTAATTCTATGGTCTAATTATCCTTTCCTGTTAAATTTTTATGGAGGGTGGAGAGAGAGCCTTCTGCTTTACGATTCAAACATAGCTTAGCTTGGCACAAGATCTAAATCTAGAACAATTTAGGGTTTTCTGATTGGTAACTTTCAAATAGGCCGTAGTGTATTCTGTTATCTCTCTCTCTCTCTCTCTCTCTCTCTCTCCATCTATCTATCTATCTTTCTATCTTTATATCTATCTCTCCCTTTTCTCCCTCCCTCCATCTTTCCTTCCATCACCACCACACTAACATCAGCATCATCTGTGTGACAGGTGAGTGTTGAAGAGCGGCGGGGTTGATGGACAGGTGTCAGGGAGAGCACCTGCGTGTCCCCCACACACCTCACATCTTAGGGAATGCACTTTCACCCGTCACACTGACAGATGAGGTGTAGGTGTGTGTGTGTGTGTGTGTGTGAGGTGAGGTGAGGGAGGAGCAGGAAGACAATCACCACAACATTCCTCTCACACCAAGTTAATGAGTCAGTTGCATCGTTAAGGACCAAACAGCCTTAATTAACAACATTTTATGTCTGTTTATTTTCAGAAAATTTCTTTCTGGCAACACATTTTATTTCTAGACGACGTAAATTTATTTCCTCTCTGATGTATTTCCCAGAGATGGTAACAGTATACTTCCCTACGATGTGTGTGTGTGTGTGTGTGTAGGGATTTATTTCCCCAGAGTGCTGAGATATTTTTCCCACAATAATTTTCCAAGAATCATATTTTCTTTTCCTCTGCAAAGAATATTGTGAAATTTTATTCCCTGGGATTACAATAATATTAAGTAAGATTATGTAGATCTATTTCTCAATTAATCCCTTCCCCATTTTTTTGTCCCTTGAGTATAAAAAATCTATTTCTAAATAAAAAAAATGCTTTTTCGAAAAAAATTAAAGATTAATTTATTAATATACGAAGATAGACTTAACAAAATATGAGTTTCTTTTTTCAGATACATGCTTTGATCTATTTCCCCAGTGTTTAAGGATGTATTTTTCTCGTGTTAAATGTATTTCCCCAGTGTTTAAGGATGTATTTTTCTCGTGTTAAATGTATTTCCCCAGTGTTTAAGGATGTATTTTTCTCGTGTTAAATGTATTTCCCCAGTGTTTAAGGATGTGTTTCTCGCCTTGTTTGAAGAACTGTTTATCCCATGTAGTAAATACAGTGAGTTTGGAAAGTCATTGTTGAGAAGAGTACTTAGTCTTTCCCCTAGAAGCTGGATCACTGGATCATGTCAGAACCACTGATAAACACTTGTGGGGACACGTGTTCACAGGGCTACATGGTATAATAATAATAGTAATAATATAATATAATAATAATAATAATAATAATATAATAATAATAATAATAATAATAATAATAACAGCAACAACAATAACAACAACAGCAACGATGATAATAATAAAAATAACAGTGATAATAATAATAATTATAACAACAACGACAGTAATCATAAATATAGCAACAGAAACAACAACAATATTAATAATAATAAATATAAAAAACATCAACAATAATAAATATGACAACAGTAAAAACAATAATAATAATAATAATATTATTATTATTAATATTATTATTATTATTATTATTATTATTATTATTTTCACCAAAAACAGCAGCGCTATAAGACTCTTGTGGGTTTAACTCTTAGTTATGATTATAAAACCTGCAGTCAGGAGAGGAACTATATGCCGACGCATCGGTCCTTGCTGAACTATTGTCAAGTCACAACTGAGCTGAGACAAGAAGGCCAGTAGATCATACAGAAGCTACAATATTGAAGGTCCATGGTATGTGTGGCATTTAGGAAATTTACCGATAAAAAGTCTTTCGGAGTGCCTTAAAGACTTGTTGGTATTTACGGCGTTAATTCATTGAAGGAGCCAGGCATTGAGACACTGTTGCAGTCTCCAGCCAGAACAGCTTCCTGTAAAGACTGGGATAACTGCAGAGTAGAATATATGGCCTGGACAAGGCTTGTGATTGCATCAGGGAAGATATAACTGGTATCCTAGCAGCTCGTGCTCCTCATGAAGTGGATTTCCTATTGGCTCTAAGTAATTTTCTCCTGGGCATTTGTCAGCACCTCATACCATTTGTATTAGTGTGCTCTTTGACCTGTTTCACCATATCCTCACCGAAAACTGGTGTCATAATTTTAATATTTACATGACATGAAAAACACTTCTCAAAATTGTCACTTTTTTGAGTTTTTTTAACCATTTTGGGGGGAACTTAAATTTTTTCTCCTCATTGCAAATATCCCATACTTTAAGTTTGAATTTGATTAAGAATAAGATGTTACTATGAACGCTACTGCTTATTTACCCTAGATAACCCCCTGTGTGTTATGTAATGCATTTATATTCATTCTTTTAATGTATCTGGGGTGACATTTTCAGTGGTACTGGGCGCCTGATGTTTGAAGCACTGATGGCCAAGTGGACTAAGACGTCTCGGAATTTTGACGGGCTTCGATCTCCGGCTAGTCGAAGTATTGTTATATATATCCATTCTGTAGTATTGCTAATGTGTAGAGTTGTAGTGTAACCTTTGGACTCCTGCTGCTTATAAGAACACAAGTTATGACTTAAGAAGGTTGTTCTGTATTTGCATCAACAGAATAATAGACATATCATGATTTTATGGACGGTAGAGAGAAAATGGTGAGTCATAAAGACGTTAATGACGCCAACAATATATTGCAAGTCATTAAGTTAATAATGTTATCAAAACACCGCAAGTCAATAAGAAGTTAATGAGCCATCAAAGCATCAGTAGTCACAAAGACGTTAATGATGTCATCAAAAGATGGCTAGTTGTAAAGACGTTAATGATGACATTAAAAGATAGCTAGTCGTAAAGACGTTAATGATGACATCAAAAGATGGTTAGTCGTAAACACGTTATTGATGTCATCAAAAGATGGCTTGTCGTAAAGACAATGATGTCATCAAAAGACGGCAAGTCGTAAAGACGTTAATGATGTCATCAAAAGATGGCTGGTCGTAAAAACGTTAATGATGTCATAAAAAAAAGTAAAGATAGAGAGACCATCTTACCCCTGGGCAGATGGTCAGCAGATGGTGTGGGACTACACATGTCCGTCCAGCTACAGTGATTAACACCTGTCTCCATTACAGTGGCTCAGTGGTACGCGCAGCTGTCATCTTCAGGGATTCGTAAAAGGTTACAGCTTCCTCCTAATTGGTTCGTAGATAAAAGGCACGCCAGGAAAATATGTACCTAAGCTGCTGAAAGAATTTATTAATAAACTCCCTTGGGAAAGCAAGTGGCAGTGATAGATTACACAGAGGTACACAACAACACTTGATGTGTATATCTCGATCTCGGGTTGAAACCTTCGTCAGTTGGTATTTTATAAGAATTAGAAAAGTGTATTTAGGTAGTGGGAACTCTGTAGTGGGCTAGGTGGGTGTCAGTGGTAGTTGTGGATGTGGATGGGGGGAGTGGAGTGTGGGTGAGGGACGTGGCATGAAGTTGGTACCGTTTTTGGTTAAATTAAACACTTGTTGTATAGAGTGTTTCACTCGTAGGAGGCCCCGAGTTATCGTTTACTACTGACATAATACACAGACAAGACGGTTGTAACTACGGGAGTACAATCTCAGGACCTCCTACGAGTGAAACACCTGTACTTCTTCACATCGAACTCGGTCCTTACTTATCTTTAAAGGGAACCTGATAATTATATCTGGTGAGGGATGTGTCAGGAAATTGGTGGGTTTTACGGATAAATTAGACGCTTGTTTATAATTTTTCGCCGCGAACTATGTGTTTCTGCTTAAATTACACTTTAGTGGCTGAAGTTTTTATTTTGAAATATTGAAGTTTGGTGGTTGATCTGTCACTGCTGCTTCCGGTGTCTTCTTGAATGAAACTTAATTTTTTTTTGTCGTATCTCAACACCTTTTCAATTGTGTACTTACAAGACCTCATATGAGGAAGCTCTCTGGTGTTTATCTAAATGATCGTTAAGTTATTCTCCTTGTGAGACCAAGACCAGTCTCACCCACGTCATCCAATACTGTTGTTGACATGACAGTCTCACCCACGTCAACTCGCTGTTGTTGACAAGACTAGTCTCACCCACGTCAACTCGCTGTTGTTGACAAAACTAGTCTCACCCACGTCATCCAATACTGCTGTTGACAAGACAGTCTCACCCACGTCAACCAACTCACTGTTGTTGACAAGACAGTCTCACCCACGTCAACCAACTCACTGTTGTTGACAAGACAGTCTCACCCACGTCAACCAACTCATGTTGTTGACAAGACAGTCTCACCCACGTCAACCAACTCACTGTTCTTGACAAGGGAGTATCACCTACGTCAACCAACTCACTGTTGTTGACAAGACAGTCTCACCCACGTCAACCAACTCACTGTTGTTGACAAGACAGTCTCACCCACGTCAACCAACTCACTGTTGTTGACAAGACAGTCTCACTCACGTCAACCAACTCACTGTTGTTGACAAGACAGTCTCACCCACGTCAACCAACTCACTGTTGTTGACAAGACAGTCTCACCCACGTCAACCAACTCACTGTTGTTGACAAGACAGTCTCACCCACGTCAACCAACTCACTGTTGTTGACAAGACAGTCTCACCCACGTCAACCAACTCATGTTGTTGACAAGACAGCCCTCACCCACGTCAACCAACTCACTGTTGTTGACAAGACAGTCTCACCCACGGTCAACCAACTCACTGTTGTTTGACAAGACAGTCTCACCCACGTCAACCAACTCACTGTTGTTGACAAGACAGTCTCACCCACGTCAACCAACTCACTGTTGTTGACAAGACAGTCTCACCCACGTCAACCAACTCACAATTATTGCATGATATTTTCTCATTCTGTGTATCACTGATGAGGATCTCGGACCAGAATCTATGCAGATCCACGATTTTCCAGACTTCTTGTACATGTGGCTTTCCCTCTATCACACACACACACACCACACACACACACACACACACACACACACACACACACACACACACACACACACACACACACACACACACACACACACACACACACACACACATACACACACAGAGTGACCTAGTAGCGGCCAGTGAAGAGGCGGGGCCAGGAGCTGTGAATCGACCCCTGCAACCACAACTAGGTGAGTGCACACACACACACCCACACACACAAACACACACACACACACACACACACACACACACACACACACACACACACACACACACACACACACACACACCCCACACACACACACATATGCTCAGTAATAACCTACATGGAGACAGAAACTCAGAAGATTAATGAAGAGGATCCCAAAAGAGGTTCTAAATATACAGATCAGTTAATCTTCTGAGTTTCTGTCTCCATGTGGATTGTTACTGAGCACTGACAAGTGTTCATTATACTTAAGTTATTAATATATATATATATATATATATATATATATATATATATATATATATATATATATATATATATATATATAATATATATATATATATAATATATATATATATATAATGTCGTGCCGAATAGGCAGAACTTGCGATCTTGGCTTAAATAGCAACGCTCATCTTGCCATATAGGACAAGTGAAAATTTGTGTATGCAATAATTTCGCCAAAATCATTCTTAACCTAACGAAAAAAATATATTTGATTGTGTTTGTTTAGTACTAAATTATTGTAAACGTATTTAAAATATATTTAGTTGGGTTAGGCTAAAATAATTTTTTTTGTTATAATAAGGTTAGGTAAGTTTTCTAAGATTCTTTTGGTGCAAAATTAAAATTTTTACATTAACATTAATGAAAAAATTATATCTTTAAACGTATAAGAGAAAATTTCAGAAAGGACTTAATTTTAAATGATTTCTTGCTAATTGACCAGTTTTACATATTCGGCACGACATATTAAAATATATATATATATATATATATATATATATTATATAATATATATATATATATATATATATATATATGTATAATATATTTATATATATATATATATATATATATATATATATATATATTAATATTATATATATATTATATATATATATATATATATATATATAGATTTTATATATATATATTAATATATATATATATATAATATAATATATATATATATATATATATATATATATATATATATAATATATATATATATTTAATATATATATATATATATATATATAATATATATATTTTATATATATATATATATATTAATATATATTTATATATATATATATATATATATATATATAATATATTATATATATTTTATATATAAAATATATATATATATATATATATATATATATAATATATATATAAATATATATATATATATATATATAGTGTGTGTGTGGAGAGAGAGAGAGAGAGAGAGATCACCTGTCTTCACGTATCCTGTTATTCCACAATCTTAATATCATTTTCTGTAAACATTTAAGCCTGTACCTCTGTACTCACCTGTGTTCCTTGCTCTTGTCACTTCTAATATCTTCTCTAAGTAGCAACAATACTAGAAACTACTGACAGACAGACAGGCATAAATCCACGTCAGCTGGACCCACAGCCAGTCATTAGTAGTTTCAAAGCGAGCAGTGTTAATTGCTTTTTAATTACCCCCTTCAAGACAATTTGTCGACCCTCTTCAGAAGAAAGTCGACCAGGTAATTTCTACTAATTAAATTTTTACCTGAAGTGGCCAATTTAGCGAGCCGCAAAGTAGCGGTAATTTGGACAACAGGAAGGTATATTCTGTTGTTTAGACAACTGAAAGATATGTTATTTGAACAACAGGAATATGTACTTTTTAGGCAACAGGAAGATATACTGTTGTTTAGAAAACAGGAAGATGTTCTCTGTTTAGGCAACAGGAAGATATACTGTTCAAAATAGGAAAATGTTCTCTGTTAAGGCAACAGGAAGATATACTGTTGTTTGGATAACAGGAAGATGTATTTTTCTTATTATTATTAAGACAACACAGAAGTCAAGAGTCCTTCCTCTCTGTTGAACTTTTCAAGGAAGGAATTCATACTGGTTTAGTGCTTGTTTACGCTGCTGCTGCTGCTGCTGCTGCTGAAGAAGAAGAAGAAGAAGAAGAACTTTCCCTCATCATCTTCACTCTGACTGCTAATCATGTGATTACTTGCATTTAATGGAGTCCGTAGTCATCTTCCCCATCAATACTTGATTCGTTTAGAGTAAATATTAAGCTAAGTCTTGCTGCCTCGTGACTGCCTCTTACTCATTATAATAGTTGATCAAGGCTGTCAAACTGAGCACTTATCAAGGCTGTTAAGCTGAACACTTATCAAGACTAAGCTGAACATTTATCAAGACTGTTGAGCTGAATGCTTGTCAAAGCTGTCAAGCTGAACATTTATCAAGGCTATCAAGCTGAACATTTATCAAGGCTATCAATCTGAACATTTATCAAGGCTATCAATCTGAACATTCATCAAGGCTATCAATCTGAACATTTATCAAGGCTATCAATCTGAACATTTATCAAGGCTATCAATCTGAACATTTATCAAGGCTATCAGTCTGAACATTTATCAAGTCTATCAGTCTGAACATTTATCAAGGCTATCAATCTGAAGATTTATCAAGGCTATCAATCTGAACATTTATCAAGGCTATCTCTGAACATATCAGCATCTGAACATTTATCAAGGCTATCAATCTGAACATTTATCAAGGCTATCAATCTGAACATTTATCAAGGCTATCAATCTGAACATTTATCAAGGCTATCAGTCTGAACATTTATCAAGGCTATCTGAACATTTATCAAGGCTGTCAATCTGAACATTTATCAAGGCTATAAATCTGAACATTTATCAAGGCTATTAAGCTGAACATTTGTCAAGCTGAGCGCTTATTAAGGCTGTCAACATGAACGCTTATTAGGACTGAAGAATTGACCACCTCGTATTTACCTCTCCACTGCTTCTGCTGTCTCCATTGTTTAGGCACTTTTGTTTTCGACTGAAGAAGCCTGCTGAACAGACGAAACGTTTCAACAGTAAAGATATCCAACTGCTTTTCATCTGTTTTTCCCATCATTTCTTTTTTGTGATTGAAATACATTTTAATCAGTATCCTTAACTTGTCCTTCCAATCTGTGTTGCTGTCTGTGTTGCTGCCTATACTGCTGTCTTTGCTGCTGTGTTGCTCTCTGCGTTGCTGCCTATACTGCTGTCTGTGTTGCTGACTTCCAAGCCCTTTGCTGTAGTATGTAGTGATTTCGCTGTGCAGGTTTGGGACCAGTCCCTTCAGAATCTTTCAGGTGAAGATTATGATGTATCTTTCTCGCCTACGTTCTGAGGAGTACAGTCCGAAGGATTTTAAGCACTACCAGTAATTTAAGTTCTTGATTGAGTTTATACCAACTATGAAAGATATCTGTATATTATCCAGCTCTTCAATTTTGCCTACCTTGAAGAGGGGCCATTAGTACATAATGATATTCTAGCCTAGAGAGAACGAGTGACCTGAAGAGTGTGATCATTAGCTTGGCATCTCTTGTTTTGAAAGTTCTAGTTATCCAACCTATCATTTTTCTTTCACTTGCAATAGCAACATTACTGTACTGCTTGAACACGAGAACTTCCGACATCCTGACTCCCAAGTTTCTCACATTAAACTACACTCTGCTGAGTGACTTGAGTTAATCTTGTACTGCATTTTTTTAATCCTTACGTAATATAATATCTAACTAATATTTGTCCTCATTTATTATTGTGTTGTTATTAAGCCAGTAGAAGACTTGATTTATATCAGCTTGCAGGCTCCCTGTGTCTTCCATAGTTATCACCCGCATACAGATTTTAGTATTGTCTACAGTGAGAATGAGAAAGAGAAGTAGGACGAGTACTGTACCTTGGGGAACTGAGCTTTGTACTGTAGCAGCCCCTGATTCCATTCTGGTTATTATTGATCTTTTGGGATTTTTTCTTGTTAGGAAGCTAAATATCCATCTGCCCACCTTTCCAGTTATTAGTTTTGCACGTATTTTGTCCATAGTTATCTCGTGGTCACACTCGTCAAAAGTTTTCGCAAAATCAGTGTACATTACATCTGCATTTTACTTGTCTTCCAGCGTATGGAGGACCTTGTCCTAGTGATCCAGCAGCAGGAAGAGGCAGGAGCGACCTGTTCTGGAGCTTTGTTCATCTGGGTTGTGCAATTGTTGGGATTCCATGTGGTTGGTAATCTTGCTTCTTGAAACCCTTTCAAAAATCTTGATTATGTGGGACGTCAGCTTTATCGGTCTATTTTTGTATTTTACTGCCACCTTCGCGGAGTGGGGCGAAGGTGGGCGACTCCAGTGTCCAGGTTCCTTCACTATAGAATATTTAAAACACGTGATAATGGCTTCGTGTAACTGTTAATAAATATAAGGCTGCACGAGTCTGGGTGTGGGGCGGAGCACATGGGCATGTAACCAGTGACGTCTTCAAAGCCAGATGGTGTTATTTAAGAGATTAGGGAAATGTTCATAGCGTTTTGTGTTTCGTTCGTGAGAACTCAAGTGAATGGTCAGTATTCAGGACGGTTAGCTGCTCACTGGGATCTAAGTATTTCATTCATTTCTTTGTTGTCTTCAGCGTGTGTTCCATCTCCTTTAATTAAAGGCTCTGTAGTGCGTTTTGGTTATAAATTATTTTGCTTCCTTCCTCTCTACTACCCTTCCTCCATCTCTCTTTCCCTCCTTCAGCCTTTTCTTTATTTCCTCATCTTTCATCCTCTCTCCTTTATTCGTTTCTTCCCTCTTGCACTTTGCTCTCACTCTTTCACTCCTGTCCTTGCTAGCTCTCACCTTCTCTCTCACCTTACTTCCACTCAACCCCCCCCCTATTACTCTACGTCCCAACTACCACACCCCACCTCCCCCCACCCAAGAACTTTACAACTCCCTGACAACACCAGATTCCCCCCCCCCACATCTCTCCCCTCCCTGCCCACCATGATCTCCATCCTCACAATGACCCCCAGCCCTTCCCTCCCTCCCTACCCTCTCTCCCTCCCCACCCCTCTCCCCTCCCCACCATGATCCCGAGCCCTCCCCTCCCTTCCTACCATACCCCCTCTCTCCTATCACCCACCTCATCAACATACTCTGATACCACTTAATGATTCCATAAGAAATTTAAACTAAATTCCCAAGATTTTAAGAGTTTGGAATTAACTGCTTGGTAGCTTAAGACCTCTCAGAGAAGCAAGGTCACCTCTCAGAGGAGAAGCTAGGTCACCTCTCACAGAAGAAGCAAGGTCACCTCTTAGACATATGGTCACCTCACAGAGAAGAAGCAAGGACACCTCTCAGAGGAGAAGCAAGGTCACCTCTCACAGAAGAAGCAAGGTCACCTCTCAGACACATATGGTCACCTCACAGAGAAGCAAGGTCACCTCTCAGACACACAAGGTCACCTCACAGAGAAGCAAGGTCGCCTCTCAGAGAAGAAGCAAGGTCACCTCTCACAGAAGCAAGGTCACCTCAGAGGAGAAACAAGGTCACCTCTCACAAGAAGCAAGGTCACCTCTCAGACACATATGGCCACCTCACAGAGAAGAAGCAAGGTCACTTCTCAGACTCACAAGGTCACATCACAGAGATATGAGGTCACCTTCTTCATTCAAAATGATTTATTTTGCATAAACGTATTATAAATCGTCAGTGTTGTGTGGTTGATGCTGCCTGGTTGTTGTGGTGTGGTTGATGCTGCCTGGTTGTTGTGGTGTGGTTGATGCTGCCTGGTTGTTGTGGTGTGGTTGATGCTGCCTGGTTGTTGTGGTGGTTGATGCTGACCTGTTGTTGTGGATGTGTTGATGTGCTGGTTGTGGTGTAGTGATGCTGCCTGGTGTTGTGTTGGTTGATGCTGCCTGTTGTGTGTAGTTGATGCTGCCTGATTGTCGTGGTGTGGTTGATCTGCCTGGTTGTGTGGTGTGGTTGAACTGCCTGTTGTTGTGGTGTGGTTGATGCTGCCTGGTTGTTGTGGTGTGGTTGATGCTGCCTGGTTGTGGTGTAGTTGATGCTGCCTGTTGTTGTGGTGTGGTTGGTGCTGCCTGGTTGTGGTGTAGTTGATGCTGCCTGGTTGTTGTGGTGTGGTTGATGCTGCCTGGTTGTTGTGGTGTGGTTGATGCTGCCTGGTTGTTGTGGTGTGGTTGATGCTGCCTGGTTGTGGTGTGGTTGATGCTGCCTGGTTGTTGTGGTTTGGTTGATGCTGCCTGGTTGTTGTGGTGTGGTTGATGCTGCCTGGTTGTTGTGGTGTGGTTGATGCTGCCTGGTTGTTGTGGTGTGGTTGATGCTGCCTGGTTGTGGTGTAGTTGATGCTGCCTGATTGTCGTGGTGTGGTTGATGCTGCCTGGTTGTTGTGGTGTGGTTGATGCTGCCTGGTTGTTGTGGTGTGGTTGATGCTGCCTGGTTGTTGTGGTGTGGTTGATGCTTCCTGGTTGTTGTGGTGTGGTTGATGCTGCCTGGTTGTTGTGGTGTGGTTGATGCTGCCTAGTTGTTGTGGTGTGGTTGATGCTGCCTGGTTGTTGTGGTGTGGTTGATGCTGCCTGGTTGTTGTGGTGTGGTTGATGCTGCCTGGTTGTTGTGGTGTAGTTGATGCTGCCTGGTTGTTGTGGTGTGGTTGATGCTGCCTAGTTGTTGTGGTTTTGGTTGATGCTGCCTGGTTGTTGTGGTGTGGTTGATGCTGCCTGGTTGTTGTGGTGTGGTTGATGCTGCTTGTTGTGGTGTGGTTGATGCTGCCTGGTTGTTGTGGTGTGGTTGATGCTGCCTGGTTGTTGTGGTGTGGTTGATGCTGCCTGGTTGTTGTGGTATAGTTGTGTGTGGTTGTTGTGGTTTGGTTGATGCTGCCTGGTTGTTGTGGTGTGGTTGATGCTGCCTGGTTGTTGTGGTTGTTGGTGTGGTTGTTGTGGTTTGGTTGATGCTGCCTGGTTGTTGTGGTGTGGTTGATGCTGCCTGGTTGTTGTGGTATAGTTGGTGTGGTTGTTGTGGTTGGTTGATGCTGCCTGGTTGCTGTGGTTGTGCTGCCTGGTTATTGTGGCTGGTGCTGCCTGGTTGTGGTGTGGTTGATGCTGCCTGGTTGTTGTGGTTTGGTTGATGCTGCATGGTTGCTGTGGTTGGTGCTGCCTGGTTATTGTGGCTGGTGCTGCCTGGTTGTTGTGGTTTGATTGATGCTGCCTGGTTGTTGTGGTTGGTGCTGCCTGGTTATTGTGGCTGGTGCTGCCTGGTTGTTGTGGTGTGGTTGATGCTGCCTGGTTCTTGTGGCTTGGTTGCTGCAGCCTTGTTGATGCTGCCTGGGTGGTCAGCCTGCCTAGCAATAATCCCCAAATAAAACAAACTAATTTGCATAATAGATTGCATAATGTGCCAAAAGAAACCGCTTGCGGGTTCTCCCCTTCCGTGTATGTCAGAGGAGCCTTGCAGGGAAAAAATGTGTATTCTATGATTGCTTGTGTGTGTCTACTTACCTATTTGTGGTTACAGGGGTCGAGTCACAGTTCCTGGCTCCGCCTCTTCGCTGTTCACTGTTGGGTCCACTCTCTCCCTATTCTATGGGCTTTATCGTATCTCTTCTTAAAGCTGTGTATAGATCCTGCCTGCACTACATCACTCTCCAGAATGTTTCACTTCCTGACAACTCTCTGGCTGAAGAAATACTTCCTAACATCCCTATGACTCATCCGAGTCTTCAGTTTCCAGTTGTGACCCCTTGTTTTGTCCCATCTCTGAAAAATCCTGTCCTTACCCACCTTATCAATTCCTCTCAGTATTTTATGTCATTATCATATCCCCCCCCCCTTATCTTTCCTGTCCTACATTGTCGTCAGGTCGTTTTCTCCTAACTTTTCTTCGCAGGAGACACCCCTTAGCTCCGGGACTAGGCTTGTGCAAACCTTTGTATTTTTTCTAATTTCTTTACCTGCTTGCCCAGGTGTGGGCTTCAATCTGGTGCTCCATACTCTAGTATGGGCCTGATGTACACGGTGCACATCAGGTTAGCTAGTCGTTCATATGCTGCAGCAGTTATTTGCTTAATATGCGCCTCAGGAGATGTGTTCGGTATTATACTTACCCCAAGATCCTTTTCCTTGAGTGAGGTTTGCAGTGTTTGCTCCCCCCCCTAGCCTATACTCTGCTGTTTTCTTTGACCATCCCCAATCTTCATGACTTTGCACTTGGTGTGGTTAAACTCCAAGAGCCACTTATTGGACCAGGCTTGCAGCCTGTCCAGATCCGCTTGTAGTTTTACCTGATCCTTATTCACTTGAATTCTCCTCATTAGCTTCACGTCGTCTACTAACGGAGACACTTCCGAATCTATTCCGTCATGTCATTCACATATACGTACTAGAAAAAGCACCGGGCCTAGGACCGACCCCTGTGGAACCTCGCTCGTCACAGGAGCCCACCATCACTCGTGTGTGTGTGTGTGTGTGTGTGTGTGTGTGTGTGTGTGTGTATTCACCTATTAGTGGTCGTTAGGGTCGAGACTGCTTCTTGCTTCGCTTCGCCACTGGTCACTATCGGAGTCAATGTTCATGCTAGTATGTGTGCACTACCGTATGTATCCACTCCAGTATGTGTGCACTACCGTATGTATCCACTCCAGTATGTGTGCACTAACGTATATATCCACTCAGGTATGTGTCCACTCCAGTGTGTGCACTCCAATGTGTGTGCACTCCAGTATGTATCCACTCTGTTATGTGTCCACTCCTGTGAAGTGGAGGATGAAGGAAGAGATAAGAAAGTGAGAGGAAAGATGGAAAAGGGGATGGAAAGGGAGAGAGGATACAGGGAAGGATGATAGAAGGAAGAATGATAGAGGGAAGGATGATAGGGGGAAGGATAGAAGAGGGAAGGATGATAGAGGGAAGGATGATAGAGGGAAAGGAGGTAGCTAGCTACACTATAATTGTTAGTTATAGATGGATGTCATAATTAACAGTGTTGTTAGATTTAACGAAGCTCATGTTACAGCCTCAGGGAAAACACAGCCTTTCTCTAATTTCCCGGCTATTACCTACTCTGTTGGGTTAGAGCTCTAGCTCTTGGGCCGGCCTCTTAGCGTTAAGCTGACTGCTGTGATCGTGATTTATGGTACCTTATTATGAAGCTGTGGAATGTTTCAGCTACCATTATATCATTCTCTGTTGTGTTGATGCTGACGACTGACTTTCAAGGTGAAGCTACTCTCCTCTTCCTCGGATCAAACCTTATTAACACCCATTCTTCAGAAGCTTTATTACTCTTTGGTTTAACTTTTTTACGAATATTCTTATTTTTAGAGTATTCTTATTTGAAGACGTTTCGCCCATCAGTGACCTTTGAAAACCCTCTAGTTGGCGGAACGTCAAATCAAAATAACCCAGGCGTTGCACATGTCTCTGATGCCTCACGTTTTTTCTACCTTCTCTGTTTCTTTCAAGTATTTTGTATAACGTGATCATGTCTCACCTCTTCTGTTAGGATCCCTGTGATAGCTGTTGTGAGGTGCGCACACATCTAGGTTATTATAGTGAAGTGTGCACATCTCTGGGTTATAACAGTGAAGTGTGCACATCTCTGGGTTATCACAGTGAAGTGTGCACATCTCTGGGTTATCACAGTGAAGTGTGCACATCTCTGGGTTATCACAGTGAAGTGTGCACATCTCTGGGTTATCACAGTGAAGTGTGCACATCTCTGGGTTATCACAGTGAAGTGTGCACATCTCTGGGTTTTCACGTGAAGGGTGACATCTCTGGGTTATCACAGTGAAGTGGGGCACATTCTGGGTTTTCACAGTGAAGTGTGCACATCTCTGGGTTATCACAGTGAAGAGCGCACATCTCTGGGTTATCACAGTGAAGTGTGCACATCTCTGGGTTATCACAGTGAAGTGTGCACATCTCTGGGTTATCACAGTGAAGTGTGCACATCTCTGGGTTATCACAGGAAGTGTGCACATCTCTGGGTTATCACAGTGAAGTGCGCACATCTCTGGGTTATAACAGTGAAGGTGCACATCTCTGGGTTATCACAGTGAAAGTGTGCACATCTCTGGGTTATCACAGTGAAGTGTGCACATCTTGGGGTTATCACAGTGAAGTGTGCACATCTCTGGGTTATCACAGTGAAGTGTGCACATCTCTGGGTTATCACAGTGAAGTGTGCACATCTCTGGGTTATCACAGTGAAGTGTGCACATCTCTGGGTTATCACAGTGAAGTGTGCACATCTCTGGGTTATCACAGTGAAGTGTGCACATCTCTGGGTTATCACAGTGAAGTGCGCACATCTCTGGGTTATCACAGTGAAGTGTGCAAAATCTCTGGGTTATCACAGTGAAGTGTGCACATCTCTGGGTTATCACAGTGAAGTGTGCACATCTCTGGGTTATCACAGTGAAGTGTGCACATCAGTCTGCGCATACATAAGTACACTTACTGACGTACACTTATATATAAAGTTACTTTCTCCTGTATTTGTAAGTTCGTGATTTTTATATTAAAATTTGTCGCGAGTTTATATTTCTGGTTCTTAATGTTTATTGGAGTTATTATTGTTGTTAATGTTTATTACCTGGAGGTTACCTGGAGGTTATTCCGGGGATCAACGCCCCCGCGGCCCGGTCCATGACCAGGCCTCCCGATGGATCAGGGCCTGATCAACTAGGCTGTTACTGCTGGCCGCACGCAGTCCGACGTACGAGCCACAGCCCGGCTGATCCGGCACCGACTTTAGGTATCTGTCCAGCTCTCTCTTGAAGGCAGCCAGGGGTTTATTGGCAATTCCCCTAATGCTTGATGGGAGGCTGTTGAACAGTTTTGGGCCCCGGACACTTATGGTGTTTTCTCTTAGTGTACCAATGGCGCCCCTACTTTTTATTGGCGGCATTTTGCATCGCCTGCCCAGTCTTTTACTTTCGTAGGGAGTGATTTCTGTGTGCAGATTTGGGACCATTCCTTCCAAGATTTTCCAAGTGTAGATTATGATATATCTCTCCCTCCTGCGTTCCAACGAGTACAAGTCAAGTGCTTCCAAGCGTTCCCAGTAGTTAAGGTGCTTGACAGAACTTATTGGAGTTATTATTGTTGTTGATGTTTATTGGAGTTATTATTGTTGTTAATGTTTATTGGAGTTATTATTGTTGTTAATGTTTATTGGAGTTATTATTGTTGTTGATGTTTATTGGAGTTATTATTGTTGTTAATGTTTATTGGAGTTATTATTGTTGTTAATGTTTATTGGAGTTATTATTGTTGTTGATGTTTATTGGAGTTATTATTGTTGTTAATGTTTATTGGAGTTATTATTGTTGTTAATGTTTATTGGAGTTATTATTGTTGTTGATGTTTATTGGAGTTATTATTGTTGTTAATGTTTATTGGAGTTTTATTGTTGTTGATGTTTATTGGAGTTATTATTGTTGTTAATGTTTATTGGAGTAATTATTTTTAATGTTTAGAGTAATTATGTTATTATTCTTAATGTTTATTGGAGTAATTAAGTTTTTTTTAAGGTTTATTGGAGTATTTCAGTTATTATTGTTTTTTATGTGATGTAATAGTTTATTATTATTATTATTATTATTATTATTATTATTATTATTATTATTATTATAATCAAGGGGGAAGCGCTAAACCCAGTAGATTATACAGCGCCTGGGGGGGGGATGTGGAAGGCATTCAGGCTTAATTCGGGGAACTGGAGCACAGATCCAATTCCCTAAATCAAGAGCCCCTCACCAACATCAAGGAACCTTCCTTGAGGGGATGTAATAGTTTAGAAACCCGACAAGTTGAAGACTGAGACACTTGTGCAACGTTTGGGAATCATTAGTGATGAAACGTTTCGCCCGTCAGTGGCTTCTTCAGTCCATCAATCTTGGATTGAATATATCCACTCCAGGGTGAGGGACTGATTACCTCAAACTCCCCCTCATCTTCCACCGTTCTTCTCTATACTGGACTGAAGAAGCCGCTGGCTGGCGAAACGTTTCCTCAATAAAGATTCCCAAATGTTGCACAATGTCTCATTCTTCAGTTGTTCTTAATGTTTTCTGAAGACTTGAAATATGATGTTGACCTCGCTCCTGATTACTCTTAAGTTACTGCGCTACCAGACGTATCATGGACGCTTTTTTGTGGGTAAATATATGTTAATTATTGATCTATGTAGCCTAATTAAACTAACCTGAAATTATTTATCCTAACCTAACTTAACCTAACTTTACCTAAACTAATTTAACTTAACCAAATCTAACCTCACCTAAGGTAACCTAATTTAACTTATAATAAAGAAAGCAGTTTTTGTACAGTTCAGGAAACGTTAAAAAATTAACTCTGGCAACTTCGTTATTTAACGTAGTTGAAAGGAGGTTAGGTTGATTTTTTATCTCCATTTAGCCTTCGTCGTTATTCTCGTTTATAAACCTGTATGAAGCCGCATCAATCCAGCAACCGACGAAACAAACAAACAAGCAAACCCCCCCAAGAAAGCCCTTTCCGGGGCCATCTCCCCTGCTCTTTGTTTGCTTTATAAAAAGAGTTCCCGCGATTTGGGTCAGAGCCCAAGAGTTGGTGCTGATCCTCCCTAAATTTCATACGCCTGGCGTCTTTTTATATCCTAATCTCTGCCTTTTCTCTGGAAAAAAGGGTCATTTGTTTTTGTTTTGCATTGACCGGGACTTCATTTAAAAGGGGAAGGGTATCCCTGTGTCGTTGGGGAAGACATTCCAGAAGAAAAAGGGCTAATTTGAGGGTTTAATTTTTTCTTATTTTCGCCCCAGTGAAGAAAATTGGTCAGCGGGTGTTTACGGGGAAAAACAACGTTTATAAACCCAAAACTGCTATCTGCTGGCTATCCCCCCGTAGTGAGGATTTAGCGTCCACACCCTGGGTGCTGCTGAGAACTATCCCCAGAGAGTGAGGGTTTGGCGCCCACATCGTGGCTGTCTGCTGAGAAGTATCCTCAGCTGAGTATTTGGACGACCACACCTTGGCTATCAGCTGAGAAAAACTATCTGCTTCTACCCAGCTTGAGCATATCAAAGTACATTTGAAAGACAAACAACATGAACTGGAAGTCCCCACCAACGATGTCGCGAAACTGTATTTCTGTCTGGTTTAAAAACCGCCGGTTTTATCCATGTATTATGCTCATACGAAATTAATTAAGACTACCTGCTTACGAAGAGCCAGTTTAATAATTAAATCTAAATATGTAAATTGTGAAGAAAATTCTAACGAGATTCCCCAAAAAAGAACTTAGATGTTTGAAAATAGTAAATTTTTTTTTGCAACGTATTGGGATAACTTTTAAATTTAGATCAAAAACTACTCATGTATTTTGTATGTTTAATGGTATACTCTCTTGATGCGCATGTACAGTAGAAGGATATTGTTCAGTGTAAGGGGGGGCCCCTCTTTTACAAAGGTTTGGTTCCGGTTTTCTGTAGGGGCCCGTTTATACAACAGGGTTTGGTTCCCGGGTACTGTAGGGCCCCGTTTCAAAGGTTAGGTTCCAGGCACTGTAGGGCCCCCTTTTACAACAGGTTAGGTTTAGGCTACTTAGGGCCCCGTTATACAACAGGTTAGGTTCCAGGCTACGTAGGGCCCCGTTATACAACACGTTTGGTTTCCCGGGGACGTAGGGCCCCTTCAACAAAGGTTAGGCCAGGGTACTGTAGGCCCCTTCATACAAAGGTTAGGTTCCAGGTACGTAGGGCCCGTTCATACAAAAGGTTAGGTTCCAGGGTACTGTAGGGCCCCCTTATACAAAAGGTTAGGTTCCGGTTACTGTAGGGCCCCCTTCATAAAACAGGTTTGGTTCCCGGCTATGTGGGCCCCCCTTCATACAACCGTTAGGTTTCCCGGCACTGTAGGGCCCCGTTCATACAACAGGTTAGGGTTCCCGGGTGCTTGGGCCCGTTCATACAACAGGGTTTGGTTTTCCCGGTACGTGGGCCCGTATACAAAAAGGGTTTGGTTCCAGGTTACTGTAGGGCCCCCTTTAACAAAAAGGTTAGGTTCCCCGGCACTGTAGGGGCCCCGTTAACAAAAAGGTTTGGTTCCGGGGTACTGAGGGCCCCGTCTACAACAGGTTGGTTTTCCCGGGACTGTAGGGCCCCGTTCATACAACAGGTTAGGTTCCAGGCTTTCGTAGGGGCCCCGGTTCATGAACAGGTTAGGTTCCGGTTAGTAGGGGCCCCGTTCATACAACAGGTTAGGTTCCAGGCTTTCTGTGGGCCCCCCTTAACAACAGGTTTGGTTTCCAGGTTACTGTAGGGCCCGTTCATACAAAAGGGGTAGTTTCCCGGCTACTGTAGGGCCCCTTCATAAAACCCCGTTAGGGTTTCCGGCTACTGTGGGCCCCCCTTCATACAAAAACGGTAGGTTCCGGGTACTGTAGGGCCCGTTCATACAAAACGTTAGGGTTTCCCGGCTACTGTAGGGCCCGTTCATAAACACGTTGGTTCCCCGGCTACTGTAGGGCCCCGTTTATACAAAACGTTAGGGTTTCCCGGTACTGTAGGGCCCCCTTCAGCAAAAGGGTTTGGTTCCGGGTACTGTAGGGCCCCGTTCAAAAAAACGTTGGGGCCAGGTACGTAGGGCCCCGTTTAACAACACGTTAGTTCCCGGCTACGGTAGGGCCCCCATTCAGCAACAGGTTTGGTTCCAGGTATTTTAGGGCCCCGTTTAAACAACCGTTAGGTTCCAGGGTATAGGGCCCCCTTATACAACAGTTGGTTCCAGGCTACTGTAGGGCCCCGTTCAAAACAAAGTTAGGTTCCCTACTGTAGGGCCCCCTTCATTTCAACAGGTTAGGGGTTTCCCGGTACTGTAGGGCCCCGTTCATACAACAGGTTAGGTTCCAGGCTACTGTAGGGGGCCCGTTATGAAAAGGTTAGGTTTTCCCGGTACTAGGGCCCCGTTCATCAAAAATTAGGGTTCCAGGCTACTGTACCCCGTTCATGAACAGGGTTAGGTTCCAGGGGTTTTACCCCTTAAAAAGGGGGCCGGTTCCCCGTAAAGCAACAGGGTTTGGTTCCGGCTATGTAGGGGTTGAACATAGGTTCCGTTCAACCCCCCCATGCAAAAAGGTTAGGTTTCCCGGTACGTAGGGCCCCCGTTCCTGAACAGGTTGGTTCCAGGCTACTGTAGGGCCCCGTTAACAACAGGTTGGTTCCAGGCACTGTAGGGCCCCCTTCATGAACAGGTTAGGTTCAGGTCCCGTAGGGCCCCTTTTATACCAATTGGTAGGCTCTTCCCCCTTATCCAAAATTGGTTTAGAGGGCCCCGTTCATGCAACAGGTTAGGTTTCCCGGTACTGTAGGGGCCCCTTTTATACAACATTTTTGGTTCCAGGCTACTGTGGGGCCCCCTTCATACAAAGGGTTTGGTTCAGCTACTGTAGGGCCCCCTTCATCAACAGGGTTTGGTTTAGGGTATGTAGGGCCCGTTTAACAACAGGTTGGTTCCAGGCTACTGTAGGGCCCCCTTTATACAACGTTAGGTTCCAGTACTGAGGGCCCCGTTCATACAAAAGGGTTTGGTTCCAGGGACTGTAGGGGCCCCTTCATACAACAGGTTAGGTTCCCGGCTACTGTGGGCCCCCCGTTCTCAAAGTTGGGTTTCCGGGCATGTAGGGCCCCGCTAAAACGGTTGGGTTTCCCAGGCTACTGTGGGGCCCCTTTCTAAAAGGTTGGGGTTCCAGGCTACTGTGGGGCCCTTCTTTACAACAGGTTAGGTTCCGGCCTGTAGGCCCCCCTTTTAAAAACGGGTTAGGTTCCGGCTACTGTGGGGGGCCCCCGTTCTCAACAGGTTTAGGTTCCGGCTACTGGGGGGCCCCCGTTCATCAACAGGTTGGGTTCCGGGCACTGTGGCCCCGTTCAGGGAAAACAGGTTGGGTTCCCCAGGTATGTAGGGCCCGTTCATCAAGGGGTTGGTTCCAGGCTACTGTAGGGCCCGTTCTAAAAGGGTTATACTTTGGGGGGCCCCTTTAACAAATTTGGGGGCTACTGGGGGGCCCCCGTTCATGCAACATTTGGGGGTTCCAGGCTACGTAGGGCCCGTTCATCAACGGGTTGGGTTCCGGGCTACTGTAGGGCCCCGTTCATGAAAATTTTTGGTTTCCAGGCTTTGGGGCCCCGTTCATGCAACGGGTTGGGTTTCCATACTGTGGGGCCCCGTTCATGAAACAGGTTAGGTTCCAGGCTACTGCTAAAAAGAAAAAAAACTTTGTAATGTAAAACAAACCTTTTTACTTTCAAAGCGTATTAAAGCCTGATAATATCTTTACACTATTATATATAAATGGAAATAGGCTAGGCCTAAAAATCATTATGTACTGGGCAAAATAATAGCTAGAACTGAGTATACAACAAGCTCTAATCACACAATAGTGCGGAAAAGTAATGTGAAGAACCTGGGAGTGGTAATGTCTGAGGATTCATTAAAGGATCCAACAAGCCCTACATCTGCGAGGAAACTAAAGGGGATAAGGGAAAACATTCAAAAAAGGGATGCAGTCCACTGATGACCTTTTTAAAATCCCCGTTCCTTATGGAATACTAAAGTACATTGACGTCTCCACTCAAGTCAGGTGAAATTGCAGACTTAGGAATGTGCAGAGAACCTTAACTGCACATATAAGTTCCATCAAACACCCTTAATACTGGGAACCCTTTGGGAAAACTTATTTACTCACTGGAGCGCAGGGGAGAAGATACATCATAATCTACACCTGGAAGATCTTGGAGAGCCTGGTCCCTAATATGCACACAGAAATCACTCCCTACGAAAGCAAAAGGCTTGGCAGGCGATGTAACATACCTCCAATGAAAAGTAGGGGGCGATTAGTTCACTAATATAAAACACCATAAGTGTCTGGGGCTCAAGACTGTTCAACAGCCTCCCACCAGCCATAAGGGAAATTAGCAATAGACCCCTGGTTGTCTTGAAGAGGGAGCTGGACAGATACTTAGTCAGCACCAGATCAGCCGGGCTTTGGTTCGTACGTTAGACTACGTGCGGCCAGCAGTAACAGCCTCGTTGATCAGGCCCTGATTTACTGGAAGACCTGGTCATGGACCGGGCCGCGGGGGCGTTGATCCCCGGAATACCCTCCTGGTAGGTAGACATTGCTGTAAAATATTTTCCTCCTTAGCTTATAGTCGGAATAAATGAATAAGTATAATTGAAAAATCGCTGTATTAGCGAAACACTGTGGAAAGCGCTTTAAAGCGGGGTCCTCCTGTATACTCTGATTTATTTTAATACCAGCAAAGCTCGTAATTGGAGCTAGAGTATTCTTGATTGGTGTTAAATAGGCGAGATGCAGTTTTAATGATTCTCTTGTGTTGCTGGGCTTTAAGCCCTATTACGATTGACCTTAGAATTAATCTATTTGGCCTGAGTATAGGAGATGCTTAATATTGAATATATTCATGGAAAATCTTAATAAGGATTTGTACGATGGAGTGATGAAAACACTGCCTTAAAACTTTTTAATATAATGTAATATTATATGATTTTAAAATGGTGCCTTTACTTATAAAGAAATAACACTTAACAGACATATACCGTTTACAATTACATTTTCTGACTGAATGGATATTTACATGTGAAATTCATAAAGTTACATTGTCACTCAAACCAGAGACAATCCAAGCTTCATAATTGAAAACTCTTTAAACACTGAAGATATTTTACTTGGTGAGAGTCTTACAAATACTCTACTTTCAAGACACTGAGAGAATAATACTATACTGCTGAATAACTTCTCAGTCAAAGTAAACGAGTAAGTAGAGAAGACCTCAAGACTGAGAGAGGTGTTGTACTGCTTAATTCCCTCAAGGAAGGTTCCTGATGTTGGTCAGGGGCTCTTTATTTAGGGAATTGGATCTGTGCTCCAGTTCCCCGAATTAAGCCTGAATGCCTTCCACATCCTCCCCCCCCCAGGCGCTATATAACCCTCCGGGTTTAGCGCTTTCCCCTTGACTATAAATAATAATGTACTGCTTAATCCACACCACTCACCCGTGACGTCAGCTGGCGTCAGGCGAGTAGTACAGAGGTGAGGCTCAACAAACAAATTGGTCGTTACCATGGTGAACCATCCATTTCCTCACCAGAAATATTATATTATTATATTATATATATATATATATATATATATATATATATATATATATATATATATATATATTATATATAATATATTATATTTATATAATATATAGCAAAACAACCACTCTGAAAGAATAGAGAAATTCCAAGCGCTTTCGTGACTACTCACATTATCAAGGAACTATGAAAGTAAAGCATCCAAGGAAGCTATATAAGGGGTCTGGCCAGTGGGATCTGATAGTGAGGTGCTGGCCAGACCCCTTATATAGCTTCCTTGGATGCTTTACTTTCATAGTTCCTTGATAATGTGAGTAGTCACGAAAGCGCTTGGAATTTCTCGATTCTTTCAGAGTGGTTGTTTTGCATATTCTGAAATCACCTGTTTACTGTGATCTTATTGCATATATATATATATATATATATATATATATATATATATATATATATATATATATATATATATATATATATATATATATACATACATATGTATATAATGAAAATGGGAAAAGTGAAAACGAATATTTAATATTATAAGGTTGATTACTCTCGTTTTAGCATTTTAAAGATGGTAATCGCAATGTAATATTAGAAAGATGAACAAATATGAAAGACATATAACAACTGCCTCTTTTCGTAACAAGCCCAGTTAACTAGTCGATCATATCAGGTCTTAGTTTACAAGTAAAAACCAGTGCAAGTCACAGACGTAGCGTGAGGATACAGTAGCTTACAGGTCACGGACGTGGTGTTAGGGTGCAGTAGCTTACTGGTCACGGACGTGGTGTGAGGATGCAGTAGCTTACTGGTCACGGACGTGGTGTGAGGATGCAGTAGCTTACAGGTCACGGACGTGGTGTTAGGATGCAGTAGCTTACAGGTCACGGACGTGGTGTGAGGATGCAGTAGCTTACTGGTCACGGACTTGGTGTGAGGATGCAGTAGCTTACAGGTCACGGACGTGGTGTGAGGATGCAGTAGCTTACTGGTCACGGACGTGGTGTTAGGGTGCAGTAGCTTACTGGTCACGGACGTGGTGTGAGGATGCAGTAGCTTACAGGTCACGGACGTAGTGTGAGGATGCAGTAGCTTACAGGTCACGAACGTGGTGTGACGATGCAGTCTTGGTTTATACGTGAACTGTGACCAGTAGTGACCAAAAAGGCATAAAAGTCTTCATTTGGAATATTAACCCTGAGTAATTAATAATCCAGCATAAGCCAAGAAAGCCAAGGCGTGTGGCTTATTTCCGTTGAAGTAATTAGGATGCGACCCACAACAGCCAACTAACTCCTAGCTATCTGTTTACCTCTAAGAGAACAGGGGGCAAGGAGGCCCATGTATTTCCCCTCTCCTTAGAGTGAACCACGGTCCTTTTGCTTGTTAGAAGAATGTTCTACCAGTGAGGTATGAGTAGCGTGAGGGAAGGGCCATTGATCTCACTAAAATCAGGAAGAAGGGCCATTGATCTCACTAAAATCAGGAAGAATACTAGTCTTTTATGTGGTCGTTTAATGAGCACTGGAGGGTCAGTTCAGTCTCCACTATTTACATCGTTCTTAATGCTCATTGGCTATTGTGTGACATCACCCCCACCCCTTCTTCCCTTCCCCCTAGACGCGCTCCCATTGGCCTTGCCCTCCAGGTATCGCTGACCAATTAGAGATTATCCCCGAGGAGGGTTAACAAGGAACTGCTGAGGATACTACAGGAGGATGATGACTCCTCCTTGGCTTGTCGGCATCCTGGAAATCCTTCATAGGAGTTAGAGGAAGGTAATAAATTGTTTAAAACCCAGAGAATGAAAAGAGGGTAGGCGTGAGTGAGACATAGAGAGACACTCCTCTTATGAGAGAATGGTGAGACTTAGAGACAGACTCGTCTTTATCAAGCATGACTAGTAAACACTGCCGTGTCCGTGCTGGGTCTCTCTCCTCACTGTCTCTCCTTCCTCAGAGAGACAAGGCTATACAAAGGTCACATTTTAATGGTATATAATACCGACAGTTAAATGAGTAAGGCACGTGTGTAACACCTAGGTATCTTGATTGTTGAAACGTTTCGCTCATGAAGATACGCAGATGTTACACATGTATTTTACTCACCATACTTAGAGAGGTCAAGAGACGAGATTATAACAGCATGTTTTAATAACTGCTGCTACTGCTGTTACTGCTGTTGTTGTTGCTGCTGCTACTACTGCTCTTGTTGTTGCTATTGCTGTTGTTGCTACCGTTGTTGTTGCTGCTACTACTGTTGCTGTTGTTACTACTGTTGTTGCTGCTACTACTGCTGTTGTTGCTGCTGCTACTACTATTGCTGTTGCTGTTACTATGCTGTTGTTGTTGCTGTTGCTACTACTGTTGTTGCTGTTGCTGTTATTATTGTTGTTGCTGCTGCTACTGTTGTTCCTGCTGCTGTAGTTGCTGTTGTTGCTACCGTTGTTGCTGCTGCTACTGCTGTTGCTGTTGCTGCTACTACTGTTGTTGCTGCTGTTGCTGTTGTTGTTGCTGCTACTGCTGCTGTTGTTGCTGCTGTTGCTGTTGTTGTTGTTGCTGCGGCTTGTCTTGACGAACTCAGATTCCTGCGCTCTGTAATCTGAAATATGTGGTACCTGACGACTCTCTCCATCCGTGAAATTATTATTATTAGTATTAGTATTAGTATTAATATTATCATTATTATTTAACATTTACTTACATATTTCTTAAAAATTTCCCTACTGTTTAAATGGCTATTATTTACAGTGATATTACTGTTGCCAGTATGTTCCCAGGATCACTGTTGCCAGCTTCGTGTTACCCGGACCACTGTTGCCAGCTTCGTGTTACCCGGACCACTGTTGCCAGCTTCGTGTTACCCGGACCACTGTTGCCAGCTTCACTGTTGACAGAATCTCTGTTGCCAGGATTACAGTTGCCAGGGTCACTGTTGCCAGGCTCATAATTCACAGTTCCCTGGTTCACTGTTCCCTGGTTCACTGTTCCTGGTTCACTGTTCCCTGGTTCACTGTTCCCTGATTCACTGTTCCCTGGTTCACTGTTCCCTGGTTCACTGTTCCCTGGTTCACAGTTCCCTGATTCACTGTTCCCTGGTTCACTGTTCCCTGGTTCACTGTTCCCTGGTTCACTGTTCCCTGGTTCACTGTTCTCCTGGTTTCACTGTTCCCTGGTTCACTGTTCCCTGGTTCACTGTTCCCTGGTTCACTGTTCCCTGGTTCACTGTTCCCTGGTTCACTGTTCCCTGGTTCACTGTTCCCTGGTTCACTGTTCCCTGGTTCACTGTTCCCTGGTTCACTGTTCCCTGGTTCACTGTTCCCTGGTTCACTGTTCCCTGGTTCACTGTTCCCTGGTTCACTGTTCCCTGGTTCACTGTTCCCTGGTTCACTGTTCCCTGGTTCACTGTTCCCTGGTTCACTGTTCCCTGGTTCACTGTTCCCTGAGTTCACTGTTCCCTGGTTCACTGTTCCCTGGTTCACTGTTCCCTGGTTCACTGTTCCCTGGTTCACTGTTCCCTGGTTCACTGTTCCCTGGTTCACTGTTCACTGTTCCCTGGTTCACTGTTCCCTGGTTCACTGTTCCCTGGTTCACTGTTCCCTGGTTCACTGTTCCCTGGTTCACTGTTCCCTGGTTCACTGTTCCCTGTTCACTGTTCCCTGTTCACTGTTCCCTGGTTCACTGTTCCCTGTTCACTGTTCCCTGGTTCACTGTTCCCTGGTTCACTGTTCCCTGGTTCACTGTTCCCTGATTCACTGTTCCCTGGTTCACTGTTCCCTGGTTCACTGTTCCCTGGTTCACTGTTCCCTGGTTCACTGTTCCCTGGTTCACTGTTCCCTGATTCACTGTTCCTGGTTCACTGTTCCTGTTCATGTCCCTGGTTCACTGTTCCTGGTTCACTGTTCCTGGTTCACTGTTCCCTGGTTCATGTTCCTGTTCATGTTCCTGGTTCACTGTTCCCTGGTTCACTGTTCCTGGTTCACTGTCCCTGAGTTCACTGTCCTGGTTCACTGTTCTCTGTTCAACTGTTCCTGGTTCACTGTTCCCTGGTTCACTGTTCCTGGTTCATGTTCCCTGGTCTGTCTGGTTCACTGTTCCCTGGTTCACTGTTCCCTGGTTCACTGTTCCCTGGTTCACTGTTCCCTGGTTCACTGTTCCCTGGTTCACCATAGTAGCCCTCAAATATTTGGTCAGCAAATTAACCTTTAACTTCCTTCAGTAATTTGTGTAAAGAAACTGTGACCTGACAGCACTCAGAGTCCGAGTCCAGACCATAGTTGAGTGAATATTCTTTGGTACTCAGGACCTTTTCCGGAGCTCTAAAATGTTCCTTGGAGTTGTAAAACTTATTTTGGAGCTCTCATACGTCCTCTGGAGCCTTATAGTTCCTCTCGAGCTCTAGAACTTTCCCTGGAGCTTTAAAACGTTTCCTCTAGCTATAAAACTTTTTCTAAAGCTCTAAAACTTCCTCCTAGAGCTCCAAAGCTTCCCTTAGAGCTCTAAATGGTGAACAACTGAGTCTCATTTTTGGGATGTGGACTCTCTCACTCTCATTCCTTAATAAAAAATTTGGTATTTCTTCATCGTTGTTGCTTCAGTTATGATTTGGTGTATATTGTTTATTATTATTATTACTATTATTATTATTATTATTATTATTAGTAGTAGTAGTAGTAGTAGTATTGTTATTATTATTATTATTATTAGTAGTAGTAGTATTGTTATATTATATTAGTAGTAGTAGTAGTAGTATTGTTATTATTATTATAGTAGTAGTAGTAGTAGTAGTATTTTATATTATTATTATTATAGTAGTATTGTTATTATTATTATTATTAGTAGTAGTAGTAGTAGTAGTAGTATTGTTATTATTATTATTTATTATAGTAGTAGTAGTAGTAGTAGTATATGTTATTATTATTATTATTATTAGTAGTAGTAGTAGTATTGCATTTCTAATCTTGTCTCTCTGATAAAGTTGTAAAACTTAATAAATGCAGACAACACTTCTACGATATGAATAAATTTTTATTCAAGTAGATAGTTTCCTTGGCCAGGATAGGTTCCTTCAGAAGTGGATAGATCGTCGTTGGCCATGATAGGTTCCTTCAGAAGTGGATAGATCGTCGTTGGCCATGATAGGTTCCTTCAGAAGTGGATAGATCGTCGTTGGCCATGATAGGTTCCTTCAGAAGTGGATAGATCGTCGTTGGCCATGATAGGTTCCTTCAGAAGTAGATAGATCGTCCATGGCCATGATAGGTTCCTTCAGAAGTAGATAGATCGTCCATGGCCACGATAGGTTCCTTAGAAGTAGATAAATCGTCCATGGCCATGATAGGTTCCTTCAGAAGTAGATAGATCGTCCATGGCCATGATAGGTTCCTTCAGAAGTAGATCGTCCATGGCCACGATAGGTTCCTTTAGAAGTAGATAGATCGTCCATGGCCATGATAGGTTCCTTCAGAAGTAGATCGTCCATGGCCACGATAGGTTCCTTTAGAAGTAGATAGGCCTTTTTGGCCAACATAGGCTCGTTATTTACATTTTTCAAGTTATTCGCATATTGTACAAGTGATGTACAGGTTGTGATGGCAAGTCAGGCACCAGCTGGCTACCATCACACCACATCATGTGATCCCACCTGAACATCTCCCCTCTCCTGGAGTGCTCTAACAAGCAGGTCACTGATGACTCCATCCCCGCGGTCCTGGTCCCGTTAAACCACGTTTCGTCCGCAGGTAATTAGCCGAAAGGTAATTTGTGGCTGGCGAAAGCAGATACTGGCGGCTATGTTTACGGTGTGGTTCATAGGGTGAATTTCCTGTTATAATGAGCGTGTATTTTGAGCTTTGTGTGTGTGTGTGTGTGTGTGTGTGTGTGTACTTACCCATAAGTGGTTGCTGGGGTTTAGTCTCGGCTCCTAAGGCCTGGGTCAGCAAGGCGTTGGGTTAAAATTGCTCAATATAAAGGGGCAGTTGGGTTGTTTCAGTGATGTTTTAGGTTCCGTGTGGATGGTGATTGTTTGGTGAGGAGTAGTGACTATGGTTGTGGTGGTCGTGTAACAGTGTGGGGTTGTAATCGTGGATGAAGCGGGGTTTTGTCAAGTCAGTATAATTATTACATGGGTATAATGAGTATATATAGGGAAGGAGAGTAGGGGTAGTAGTACTGGTGGTGGTGTTAGTAGTGATAGTAGTAATAATAGAAACAGTGGTGGTGGTAGTAGCAGTAGTAGTGCTAATAGCAGTAGTAGTGGCAGTAGTTGTGGCAGTAGCAGTAGTTGTAGTGAATGTAGTTATGGTAATAGCAGTAGTAGTGGTAGTAGTAATGGTGGTGGTGGTAGTAGTAGTAGTAGTGGTGATAGTAGTAGTAGTGGTGGTGGTAATAGTAGTAGTAGTAGTGGTGGTGGTAGTGTGTCAAGGGATGACATTGTCGTGTGTTTGAATCATCTACCTATCTGGAGTCTACCTGGAGGACATTCCGCGGTCCGGTCCACGACCAGGCCTTCCGGTGAATCAGGGCCTGATCAACCAGGCTGTTACTGCTGGTCGAATGTAGTCCATCGTACGAACCACATCCCGGCTGATCCGGCACCGACTTAAAGTATGATTCGTGATTCATGTTCCAATCTCGGACACAATAAAGCTGCCCTTATTGCGTGTAACAGTCTTAAAACAGATATAAAATCTGCCTCCATGCACTTATACCTCCATGTGTCTGTCTCTTGGATAACTTGGCGGGCATACTTCCAGTGGTATCCCAGTGGTATTTCCAGGCAGTCGTCAGACGTTCAGGTTGTCGCATCTTCTAACAAGAAAATATTTTTGCTCAAGCATATCTGGAGGGTGTGAGATGTTTCTCCATTGTATACCTTTTCAACATGCCTTGCTGTTAATGGCAGAAACACCTGCGGGGTCTATTTCTGGGTGCGAAATTGTGCTTTTGGTGAGGTTGCCTGACATGCTCTGCATGTCTGAATGTTTTACTGACTTGTGTATAAGGATGTCGAGTGTTGTAGTTGAAGGAGAATCGGAGGCCAAGGCAACACATGGCTGCTTTATTAGTAGATGACATGACATCAACACAACGATAAACATCAAACACTCTAAAGTATAAATCACATGATACCTAAAAGCACAGGAAATTACTCTTCGATCCTGTACTTTACAACTACATTTATTTCTCAACTACCCAACATCAAGGAACAGGAGTTTATCATCTGTTTCGTCTTCTATAGTAACGTGATGGCTTGTAGCTCGTTTATACTTGAACATCTACGAGTGATGAGGACATCATCCTCATCACTCATCCTTTGTCAAGCCGTAACGGCTTGACAAAGCTCCTGGAGAGCGAAACGTTGCCACAATAAAATGTCACATTAGTTGCACTTGTGTCGTGTTACCTAACACATTGCCGGTAAATCTACCAACCTTAATACATTAGAGATAATGCTATTAAAACGTTCATGTTCTGAGTTTCATGTTAAGATGTTAAGTACTGATTGGGAGCTCCCATGCTCATCCCGTATGATGAATAAGAAACATGTACAATACTTGGGTACCTTTACTGCTATAACCTTCCACCTTCACAACACGCTTCTTCACATGAATACAAATTTGTATTCGACTGAAGAAGCCCGTTGTACAGGCGAAACGTTTCGGCAGTAAAGGAACCCAATACTACACATGTGTCTTATTCATTAACGTGTCGGTATTGTGTACCATCAACAATATGATATTCTGTTGTTTGTTGGTGAAAGTGGAACACTTAAAGTTGATGTAAAATTTAATGGGATAGACAAAGTCTATTGAAGGACGTGATAGAGTGAGACTAGTGCAGTGAGGACATTATGAACAAGGATGTGGTACAATGAGACTAGTGCAGTGAGGATATTTTGAACAAGGATGTGGTACAATGAAACTAGTGCAGTGAGGATATTATGAACAAGGATGTGGTACAATGAGACTACCGCAGTGAGGACATTATGAACAAGGACGTGGTACAATGAGACTAGCGCAGTGAGGACATTATGAACAAGGACGTGGTACAGTGAGACTAGCGCAGTGAGGACATTATGAACAAGGACGTGGTACAATGAGACTAGTGCAGTGAGGTCATTATGAACAAGGACGTGGTACAATGAGACTAGTGCAGTGAGGTCATTATGAACAAGGACGTGGTACAATGAGACTAGTGCAGTGAGGTCATTATGAACAAGGACGTGGTACAATGAGACTAGTGCAGTGAGGTCATTATGAACAAGGACGTGGTACAATGAGACTAGCGCAGTGAGGACATGAACAAGGACGTGGTACAGTGAGACTAGTGTAGTGAGGTCATTATGAACAAGGACGTGGTACAGTGAGGCTAGTGCAGTGAGGACATGAACACGGACGTGGTACAGTGAGGCTAGTGCAGTGAGGTCATTATGAACACGGACATTGTACAGTGAGGCTAGTGCAGTGAAGACATGAACACGGACGTGGTACAGTGAGGCTAGTGCAGTGAGGTCATTATGAACACGGACATTGTACAGTGAGGCTAGTGCAGAGAGGACATGAACACGGACGTGGTACAGTGAGGTCATTATGAACACGGACGTGGTACAGTGAGACTAGTGCAGTGAGGACATGAACACGGACGTGGTACAGTGAGGACATTGTGAACACGGACGTGGTACAGTGAGACTAGTGCAGTGAGGACAATATGAACGAGGAGGTGACGTTCACACTGGTGTTCCCTATTCCTGACTGTGTGTACCAGCTAACGTGTGCTGCACTGCGTCTATCACACGTGATTGGTCTCAAGGGAATGTGATAAGTGTGGGATTATGTTAAACCTTTATTATAAGTGATTTTCACACAATTGAGTTACTTACCTGTTTAACTTTTAGGGTTTAAATAATAAGATATTACAAGGACCTCAATGAAAATACGTCACTTTGTCTGATTTTGAATGAAACGAAATTGGTGAGTGTGTCGCACTGTTGTGTATGTTAAGATAATCTTAGTAAGTGGTAAGGTCGTTAAGGAGAGTCATTATTTGTGAGTTGTAGTCGCCTTGGTTTAACATGACTACTCTGAGGAACAATAAAGCACAATACCGTGATTGGAACAATACACAACTAACCCGCACATAGAAGAGAGGAACTTATGGCGACGTTTCGGTCCGACTTGTAAATGGTGCAAGTCGGACCAAAACATCGTCTTAAGCTCTTCTCTCCTATGTTCAGGTTATTTGTGTATTATGTATGACGACTGTGTTGACGACTACGCTGAGCACATAGCAAGATCTAACGAGCGCCTGCAGGATGTGACACAGTGCAAACTTTTTTAATCGCTCATGATACTTCTGCTCGCTTCTGTACTCCCACACTTGTGTTTCTGGTAATACCTTAGGACTCATTCGTAGTTCCTGGCATTATTATGTCCTGTCTTCCTGGGTCTCACTTCACATCTAGTTCAGCCCGCTGTACTACTACACCTCTGTGTGTGTTAGTTACAGTTAGAATTACTTTTTGTCTTGCATCGATTGACGTGTGTGTGTGTATGTGTGTGTGTGTGTGTGTGTGTGTTCACCCGTCTTAAGCAAACACATTAAGAGATGTGCAGCTCTTTAAATATCTTCTTTGTCAGGTGCATGTAACTCCAAGGCCAGACAATTGTGTCTCCGTGTTCTGTGTTGATGCTGTGTGCTTACCTTTCCAGGGAGGGGGGGGGAAGAAAGAGAGAGAGAGAGAGAGAGAGAGAGAGAGAGAGAGAGAGAGCGAGAGAGAGAGAGAGCAATTGTCTTTGTATTAGTGACAGTGTACACACTCATCCCTCCATCAGCTCGTCAGTCGCCCCCTATATCAACTCCATCACCCAATCTCCCTCCTTATTTCTAGGTCTTAACTCGTAGTTACAGCGTTCGGCTCGCAACCGAATAGTGCCAAGTTCGATTCCCGTCCGGAATGAGACGTTTGAGCAAGTCTGCTTTAATGGAGTTGTGAAGATAACAGACACAGACACACACACACACACACACACACACACACACACACACACACACACACACACACACACACACACACACACACACACTCTCTCTCTGTCTCTCTCTCTCTGTCTCTGTCTCTGTCTCTCTCTCTCTCTCTCTCTCTCTCTCTCTCTCTCTCTCTCTCTCTTCTCTCTCTCTCTCTCTCCTCTCTCTCTCTCTCTCTCTTTCTCTCTCTGCGACAAGAGCCAACCCACAAATTGTTGACAAACACGCAAATTGAGCGGTATGTTTGGCCTCCCTCGACCGACAAACACACAGTCAGATCCGTGGAAATGTAAATATTGGAGCAAGAGCAAGACGGCACCATAAATAGTGCGACGGAACGCCCCACCAAGCACACCTTTTTACTGGCTTGCTGTGTGTGTGTGTGTGTGTGTGTGTGTGTGTGTGTGTGTGTGGTGTGGTGGTGTGTGTGGTGTGTGTGTGTGTGTGTGAAGTGAGTGTGTGGCGTGTGTGTGTGTGTGTGTGTGTGTGTGTGTGTGTGTGTGTGTGTGTGTGTGTGAGTGAGTGTGTGTGTGTGAGTGAGTGTGTGTGTGTGTGTGTGTGTGTGTGTGTTGTGTTTGTGTGTCTGTCTTACAACGATGACACTGTTAATGGTAGCTCCACCCTCCCCCCCCCACACATACACATGAGATTAGTGCAGAAGCTGGAGGATCATGCGCGTATAACAGGAAGGGCACTGCAATGGATCAGAGAATACCTGATAGGGAGCCAACAACGATTCATGGTATGTGATGAGGTATCACAGTGGGCGCCTGTGACGAGCGGGGTCCCACAGGGGTCAGTCCTAGGACCAGTGCTATTTTTGGTATATGTGAATGACATGATGGAAGGGATAGACTCAGAAGTGACCCTGTTCACAGATGATGTGAAGTTAATGAGGAGAATTAAATCAGATGAGGATCAGGCAGGACTTCAAAGAGACCTGGATAGGCTGGACATCTGGTCCAAGAACTGGCTTCTCGAATTTAACCCCGCCAAATGCAAAGTCAAGAAGATCGGGGAAGGGAAAAGAAGACCGCAGACAGAGTATAGGCTAGGTAGCCAAAGACTGCAAACCTCGCTCAAGGAGAAAGATCTTGGGGTGAGTATAACACCGATCACATCTCCTGAGGCGCACATCAACCAGATAACTGCTGCAGCATATGGGCGCTTGGCAAACCTAAGAATAGCGTTCCGATACCTCAGTAAGGAATCGTTCAAGACTCAGCACACCGTGTACGTCAGGCCCATACTGGAGTATGCAGCACCAGTTTGGAACCCACACCTGGTCAAGCACGTCAAGAAATTAGAGAAAGTGCAAAGGTTTGCAACAAGACTAATTTCAGAGCTACGATGAAAAGTTAAGGGAAATCGGCTTGACGACGCTGGAGGACAGGAGGATTAGGGAAGACATGATAACGATATACAAAATACTGCGAGGAATCAACAAGGTGGACAGAGACAGGATGTTCTAGAGATGGGACACAACAAGGGGTCACAGTTTGAAGTTGAAGACTCAGATGAATCAGAGGGATGTTAGGAAGTATTTCTTCAGTCACAGAGTTGCCAGGAAGTGTAATAGTCTGGGAAGTGATGTAGTGGAGGCAGGATCCATACATAGCTTTAAGAAGAGGTATGATAAAGCTCATGGAGCAGGAAGAGTGACCTAGTAGCGGCCAGTGAAGAGGCGGGGCCAGGAGCTGCGATTCGACCCCTGCAACCACAACTAGGTGAGTACACACACACACACAACACACACACACACACACACACACACACACACACACACAAATGTCTCTGGAAATTCCTCTCAGCTTTTAAGAATGTTAATACTATCAGTACCCTGGACAGAATGATATTGCAGCACCCTGGACAGAATGATATTGCAGTACCCTGGACAGACTATTATTGCAGTACCCTGGACAGATTGATATTGCAGTACCCTGGACAGAATGATATTGCAGTACCCTGGACAGATTGATATGCAATTTCCTATAGACCCACACCTATATTCTTAATATTGAACCCTCACATAATGTGGAAGTTTACAAGCGATTTTGTGAGCCACTCCAGCTACCCTGACTGACTTATCAGCCCGGAATATTTTTTCATTAATGCGCTTGAGGCGTACTGAGAAGTAAATTGGTAACCCTTATTGATCAGTAACTATATGATAACCCTCGTAACTGTATGTTTCACTAACTCTAAACCCACTAATTGTATGTTTCATAACTATAAACCCTCTACTGTATGATTTGTAACTCATATAACCCACATAACTGCGTTCATAACTTATAAGCCCGTATCTATTTCATAATTATAAACCCACTGACTGTATATTAGCAACGTAAATAACCACATGAAGACAGAATGAAGAAGAAACTCTAACTGATCCCTCACTAGAAAAGTAAATGTTGTTTGCTATTGAACTTGTGTTTGTTTACTGAACTGAGTTCAGTACACTATACCCTTCTACTGTACCTATAAACCTTGGTTAGTGTCACTTGAGACAAGTTCCAGGCCACCTGTTGTGTCTGATTTGATCACTGTCCTCCTATAAATTTTTTCATGAGATCATTTGTAGATCTGTGAGTTCAGATATCAAATACTTTATTACTATAACTTGTTAGTTCACCTTGGAAAGTATCAGTTATGTTTTATGATTTATATTCTTATAATATATATATATTACAATATCAAAATTTATATATATTAATAATATAAATTTATATTATATATATATATATATATTTAATAATATATATCTAAATAAATATATATATAATATATATAATATTATATATATATTTTGTCGTGCCGAATAGTAAAACTGGTCAATTAGCAAGAACTCATTTAAAAATTAAGTCCTTTCTAAAAAAATTTCTTATACGTTTAAAGATATATTTTTCATTAATGTTAATGTAAAAATTTTAAATTTTGCTCCAAATGAATCTTAGAAAAACTACCTAACCTTATTATAACAAGAACAATTTATTTTAGCCTAACCCAACTAAATATATTTTAGATTTGTTTACAGTAATTTAATACTAAACAAACACAGTGAAATATATTTTTTCGTTAGTTAAAAATGATTTTGGATAAATTATTGCATACACAGATTTTCACTTGTTCTATATGGCAAGATGAGTGTTGCTATTTAAGCCAAGATCGCAAGTTCTGCTATTCGCACGACATATATATATATATATATATATTTTATATATATATATATATATATATATATATATATATATATATATATATATATATATATATATATATATATATATATATATATATATATATATATATATATATTTCAGTACATACAGTAAAATAGGTAAATACGTTATTTGCACTTTTTATGTAGTTATACAAATGGGATGACATTTAATAGTGCACTTTCAGAGCCCCGGGTTATGCAGGGCATTACGGGCACGTTAAAACATTTAATTAATAAAGCATATATATGCTTTATTAATGTATATATGCATGTAAATATTCATTTACATGCATATATACATGTAGGGGAAACAAGACAAAAAAGTGAAGGGTATTTACAGATAAAAACTGACTATAATATGGAGGCACACAGCACCTGTTGCTGTCTAGTCTTGCAGTATTATTATTAGTATAATCATGGGGGAGCGCTAAACTCGTAGGATTATACAGCACTTGTGGGGGGGATGGAAGGTATTCAGGCTTAATTCAGGGAACTGGAGCACAGATCCAATTCCGAAGATCAAGAGCCCCTCATCAGCGTCAAGGAACCTTCCTTGAGGGGTTGAAGTGAGTAAGAATGTGAAGGTTGTCATCTCGTATGCTAAGTTATTCCACTTCTTTGGTATTTTAATTTACATAGAATTTCTGTAAATGTCCAGTGGAATACGAGGGATATTGAAGTGGTATTTGTTACTGTTCTGCTGCCTCTCTCTTCTCTTAGAATTTTCTACAAGTTGTACGGTGAGTTTAACATCAGCGTTACTGTGTACTGCAGTGTTTTGAACAGTAGCATGTATGAATGTATCAACTACATGTATATTTACTAGGTTTAGGAATCTGAATAGTCATAGCATATTGCCTCTTGGTATCATCATCATCATCGTCGTCATCATCATCATCATCATCATCATCATCATCATCATCATCATCATCATCATCATCATCATCATCATCATCATCATCATCATCATCATCATCATCATCATCATCATCATCATCATCATCATCATCATCATCATCATCATCATCATCATCATCATCATCATCATCATCATCATCATCATCATCATCATCATCATCATCATCATCATCATCATCATCATCATCATCATCATCATCATCATCATCATCATGAAGTTGGAGCTCAACGCTAGTCAAGATTATACAGCGCTTGTGAAGAGGTGGGGGAAGGCATTCTAGTTCAGTTCAGGTAACTGGAGATCAGTTATAATTCCCTAGATCAAGAGTTCTTTACCAGCGTCAAGGAACCTTGGTTATTGGTATACTTTGTGATTTTTCTGAGAGCTGCTCTGTGTTGAGATACAATTGTTTGGAGGTGTGTAGCCGACGTGAACTACCAGACACAGGTTCCACATCGGTAGTGTTGCAGTGCGGATTGAGGAATATAATAACGAATTTTGTAGAATAACCGTAACGTCTTAGAGACTTCTGTTGATGTGTGTTGGATGTAGATATTAAATTTCAGTTTGTTGTTTACTTTCTGCGCTAGTTGAATGTCATTGATACTTGTGCCTCGCCTGTCTCTAGTATATAAACTTTTATCGGGTCAAAGTTGGACCGAAACGTCACCTTAAGTTTCTCTCTATGTGCAGTTGTTTGTGTGCAGTGTATCTGTTGCATTTTTATCAACACTGATAGACTGAACACATTGTCTCCAAGCTAAGGGACTGATTGCCTCAAACTCATCATCTTCCACCGTTTTCCCTGTGTATCGACTGATGAAGCTACTTGCTGGCGAAATGTTTCCACAATTAAGATTCCCAAGTGTTGCACAAGGGTCTCACTCATCAGTTTGTCGATTTACTAATCCATTTATGTAACCGTTCCAGGCAGACAGCTTTAGGGAAGCACTACAAACTAGCCTTAGGATTGGCTCCAACGGATGTGACATGTGTGATTGTTGGCTCTCTCTCATTATATATATATATATATATATATATATATATATATATATATATATATATATATATATATATATATATATATATATATATATATATATTCATATTCATATTCATATTCTGTGTACCATCATATTTTTCAAGAATTATCAAACTTATAAAAAAAACTCGTGTTTTTTTTCAGGCTGTGGTATCTGGAAGACACAAAGTTCTCTCAACCTTCTGGGTGAGTATTAAAATACGTATGTTTATATATATATATATATATATATATATATATATATATATATATATATATATATATATATATATATATATATATATATATATATGCAATAAGATCATAGTAAACAGGTGATTTTCGGAATATGCAAATTTAATTTTCCAAGGAAATGGTGTATATCTACATTTTTGGGCATAAGACACAAAATATCATCAACATATCTGAACCATTTAGCTCTATTAGGGAGGATTGTGTTAAGCAATCTTGTTTCAAAAAATTTCGTGTATAGGTTACTAAGAACAGGTGAAAGAGGATTTCCCATTGCCATACCAAACTTCTGAGTGTAAAACTTATCATTAAATACAAATTTTGCATCAACAATGCAAAGTTTAATAAGTTTAATGATAGTAGGAACTGGCAATGGTAAATCATAGTTAACGAGTTCTTCAGATAAGAAACTTAATAAATCATCAACAGGAACTTTCGTAAACAAGGAAGTAACATCAAAACTAACCATGTTAAAATCATTTAAGTCAGTCAAGGAGCTTAATTTATCAACCAAGTCTATGTTGTTTTTAACATTAAAGTTAGAAATTTTGCCAACAATTGGGCTCAAAATATCAACAAGCCATTTGGATAATTTATATGAAACTGACCCTATGGAGCTAATAATTGGTCTGACTGGATTCCCTGGTTTGTGTGTTTTTATTAATCCATACATGTAAGGTAAAGATGGATTAGTGGAAGTAAATTGTTTGACTAATTCATCTTTGCCTTTCAGTAGAAGTTTTATTGTTTTATTGAAATTGCTGTTAACGGTTTCCTTGGAAAATTAAATAGCTTAGCCCATTCTATAAACTTTACTGTTGAGTTTGAAGAAAATAACTCATTGCCTTTTCTAGATGTTTTAATTATTAACGGTAATAATGAATTCAAATTTAAAATTTACAGAAAACCTACAAATAACTGTTCCTATGTCCACTATTATTCCTCGCATCAAGATAGAGTCAAACTGTCTGTTTTCTCATCAATGTTTTTGAGAGCTTTACGAATTTGTAGTCCTGAGTTCATAGATGAGGAAATATCCAAAATTTATGAAATAGGTAATGATTTAAAATACCCAAGAAATGTAATATTGAATAATCTTTTAAAGTTGCTAGAAATACTTTTTAAACATCCAAAAAGGGACAACCAGCCTTATTCAACTAAAAATATGTTGGTTCTCCCTTACCATGAAAACTTGGTTGATATGCCTTCTCTTCTTAAGACTTTTAATATTAAAGTTGTATTCAAAAATCTTGATACAGTAAAAAAAACTTTTGATAAAGAATTCCCCCCAAAATGCTAATGGATGTGTCTATAAGATTCCTTGTAAAATTTGCGATAAAGTTTATTACGGTCAAACTGGTAAAAATCTCGAACTAAGATTAAAACAACATAAATATTAGCATTAGAACTGACAAGATTCCAATGCTCTATTTATTCATGTAAGAGATTTTAAACCATCCAATTGATTTCAAAAAGTGAGAAAGTAGTATCAAGCAAGTCCATGGTCGACAGGAATATAATTAAATCTTGTTTCATAAAAAGCAGTTTTGACAATAATATGAATATTTTCTTTGGTTTATATAAATTAGATCCATTTATAATTAATAGAATTTGGGAAGAATTTAATAATACACTGGACAAATAATTATTTTTAAATTTTCTTGGATAGAATAAGTTGTGGGTGAGTTGTGCAAAGGACCTATCCAGTAGGGTCGGCGCGCGTCAGGTGTTTAACCGTTGTGGGATCTGATAGTGAGGTGTTGGCCAGACCCCTTATATAGCTTCCTTGGATGCTTTACTTTCATAGTTCCTTGACAATGTGAGTAGTCACGAAAGGGCGCTTGGAATTTCTCTTTTCTTTCAGAGTGGATGTTTTGCATATATATATATATATATAAATATATATATAAATATATATAATATATATATATATAATATATATATATATATATATATTTTATATATATATAATATATATATATAATATATATATATATATATATAAAATATATATATAATATATATAATATATATATAAAATAATATATAATATAAAAATATTTATAAAATGTGTGTGTGTGTGTGTGTGTGTGTGTGTGCGTCATGCCGAATAGGTAAAAATTGGTCAGCAAGAACTCATTTTAAATTAAGTAGTCTCTAAAAATTTCTCTTGTACGTTTAAAGATATATTTTTTCATATATGTTAATGTAAAAATTAATAATTTTGTACCAAAAGGACCTTAGGAAACTTACCTAACCTTATTGTAACAAGCACAATTTAAAATTATTGCATACTCAATTTTCTCTTGCCGTATTCGGCAAGAAGACCGTTGCTATTTAAGTCAAAATCCCAAGTTTTACCTTTTCGGCACGACATGTATATATAGTCATTCCCAATCTTTTCAATACATTCCCGGTCGTTTCTACTTATTCCTAGGTCATTCCTACTTATTTCCAGTCATTCCTACTTATTCCCAATCATTCTTGCTTATTCCCAGTCATTCCTGGTCATTTCCAGTCATTCCGAACTTTCCTTTATCGTCCACAACCATGCAGAGTAATCCATAGTCTTTAATAAGCGAAGCCAGTGATTCCCACCTGTTCGAAGGCGTCCTCAGCCGCTGCTCATCATCGATCTCAATTTTCTGCACGCGAACACATCATTCTATCTCCACTTGCAATCATGCGCAGTCATTCGCATCAATCCTGCGGCGTTTTTAAACAGCTTTGTCAGATGAAGCCGTCAGCGATCGTGTAGAAGAATGCTGACTTGCGTCTCCATTCCGTAAATAATCCGCGCTTTGCAAAGGAATCTGTCTGACATTTCGGTCTGTCCTGGACGGACCGAAACGTCGTCTAGACCTAATTTTGGAAATGTTCCAGCTACGGTATTGTACGTCTACTCTCTTAGAGCTCACGTTGATCCAGAGGCTCATCTCTGTCAAGTGGTTGTGGTTCTGGGTATCATCGTCCCCAGACCTCGGTCTCAGACCATGCCTCGTTAAGTCGCAGTGTTGTTATTAATCAAAACCACTCGTTCGTTGTTACAGTAATATAAAATACTGCTCGTTGAACTAGTACACCAAACAAGGAGTAGAATGAAACCCACAGCAGTCGACTGACACCCAAGTTCCTTCCGTACACCTAGGTAAACAGGAGTAACAGGTCCTACATTTCCAATTGTCTGGGGATCAAACGCTAGTTTCTCATTGTGTGAGATGATGTCACTGCCGGGTAAGCCACGAGCAACATTCCTCCAAGTAGGGTAATATGTAGGCACATACCAGGACAAGTTCCGTTGTGGTATGTTAAAATTGGCTTATTTTGATTGACAGTGGACATCAACTCTAACCTAGTCTAACATAATTTAATTTGACTTAACCTAACCTAAAATAACCTAATTTAACCTAACCTAAAACAACCTAATTTAACCTACCCTAATCTAACTTAAAATAACCTAACGTAACGTAACGTAACCTAACCTAACCTGACGTAAAATAACCTAACCTAACCTAATCTAACTTAACTTAATCTAACTTAACTTAATCTAACTTAACCTAACCTAACCAAATCTACCCTAATTTAACCTAACCTTACTTGAATCTAAGCTAATTTAACTTAACCAAACCTAATTTAACGTAATGTAACCTAACCAAACCTAATCCATCCTAACCTAACCTCATCCATCCTTACATAATCTACACTAACTTAACCTAACCTACCTTAATTTAACCTAGCATAACGCAATCTAACCTAACCTAAGCTAAGCTAAAATAAATAAAGTAAATCGATAAATTTCCTGCAAATTGTCCAAGTTGCATAAGAAAATTGTGAGGATGTGTTGATAGATGTGTGTGTACTCACCTAGTTACTCACCTAGTTACTCACCTAGTTGTACTCACCTAGTTGTACTCACCTAGTTACTCACCTAGTTGTACTCAACTAGTTGTACTCACCTAGTTACTCACCTAGTTGTACTCACCTAGTTACTCACGTAGTTGTACTCACCTAGTTGTACTCACCTAGTTGTACTCACCTAGTTGTACTCACCTAGTTACTCACCTAGTTGTACTCACCTAGTTGTACTCACCTAGTTGTACTCACCTAGTTACTCACCTAGTTGTACTCACCTAGTTGTACTCCCCCTAGTTGTACTCACCTAGTTGTACTCACCTAGTTACTTCACCTAGTTGTACTCACCTAGTTGTACTCACCTAGTTGTAAATCACCTAGTTACTCACCTAGTTGTACTCACCTAGTTTTTACTCACCTAGTTGTACTCACCTAGTTACTCACCTAGTTGTACTCACCTAGTTGTACTCACCTAGTTGTACTCACCTAGTTGTACTCACCTAGTTACTCACCTAGTTGTAACTCACCTAGTTGTACTCACCTAGTTGTACCACCTAGTTGTACTCACCTAGTTGTACTCACCTAGTTGTACTCACCTATTGTACTCACCTAGTTACTCACCTAGTTGTACTCACCTAGTTTTTACTCCCCCTAGTTGTACTCACCTAGTTGTACTCACCTAGTTACTCACCTAGTTGTACTCAAACCCAGTTGTACTCACCTAGTTTACTCACCTAGTTGTACTCACCTAGTTGTACTCACCTAGTTGAGGTTGCGGGGGTCGAGTCCGAGCTCCTGGCCCCGCCTCTTCACTGATCGCTACTAGGTCACTCTACCTGAGCCGTGAGCTTAAAGCTATGTATGGATCCTGCCTCCATTTCATCGCTTCCCAAACTATTCCACTTACTGACTTTCTCTGTGGCTGAAAAAATACTTCCTAACATCCCTGTGATTCATTCTGTGTCTTCAACTTCCAACTGTGTCCCCTTGTTACTGTGTCCAATCTCTGGAACATCCTGTCTTTGTCCACCTTGTCAATTCCTCTCATATTTTGTATGTCGTTATCATGTCCCCCCTATCTCTACTGTCCTCCAGTGTCGTCAGGTTGATTTCCCTTAACCTCTCCTCGTAGGACATACCTCTTAGCTCTGGGACAGTCTTGTTGCAAACCTTTGCACTTTCTCTAGTTTCTTTACGTGCTTGGCTAGGTGTGGGTTCCAAACTGGTGTCGCATACTCCAATATGGGCCTAACGTACACGGTGTACAGGGTTCTGAACGGGTTCCTTATTAAGATGTCGGAATGCTGTTCTGAGGTTTGCCCGGCCCCATATGCTGCAAGCAGTTATTTGGTTGATTGCGCTTCAGGAGATGTGCCTGGTGTTTATAACTCACCCCAAGATCTTTTTCCTTGAGTGAGGTTTGTAGTCTCTGGCCCCCTAGACTTACTCCGTCTGCGGTCTTCTTTTTCCCTTCCCCAATCTTCATGACTTTGCACTTGGTGGGATTGAACTCCAGGAGCCAATTGCTGGACCCGGGCTGCAGCCTGTCCAGATCCCTTTGTAGTTCTGCCTGGTCTTCGATCGAGTGAATTCTTCTCATCAACTTCACGTCATCTGCAAACAGGGACACCTCAGAGCCTATTCCTTCCGTCATGTCATTCACAAATACCAGAAACAGCACTGGTCCTAGAACTGACCCCTGTGGGACCCCGCTGGTCACAGGTGCCCACTCTGACACCTCGCCACGTACCATGACTCGCTGCTGTCTTCCTGACAAGTATTCCCTGATCCATTGTAGTGCCTTCCCTGTTATCCCTGCTTGGTCCTCCAGTTTTTGCACCAATCTCTTGTGTGGAACTGTGTCAAACGCCTTCATGCAGTCCAAGAATATGCAATCCACCCACCCCTCTCTCTCTTGTCTTACTACTGTCGCCATGTTGTCATAGAACTCCAGTAGGTTTGTGACACAGGATTTCCCGTCCCTGAAACCATGTTGGCTGCTGTTGATGAGATCATTCCTTTCTAGGTGTTCCACCACTCTTCTCCTGATAATCTACTCCATGATTTTGCATACTGTACATGTCAGTGACACTGGTCTGTAGTTTAATGGTTCATGTCTGTCTCCTTTTTTAAAGATTGGGACTACATTTGCTGTCTTCCATGCCTCAGGCAATCTCCCTGTTTCGATAGATGTATTGAATATTGTTGTTAGGGGTACACATAGCGCCTCTGCTCCCTCTCTCAATACCCATGGGGAGATGTTATCTGGCCCCATTGCCTTTGAGTAATCTAGCTCATCAAGAAGCCTCTTCACTTCTTCCTCGGTTGTGTGCCTGTGTCCACATTTGGGTGGTGTGCCCACCTCTCCGTCTTTCTGGCCCCTTCTGTCTTCCCTGTGAAAAATTTTTTGAATCTCTTGTTGATTCCTCACATACTTCACGGTCATTTTTGTTGCTCTCCATTCCTTCCTTCCCTTAGCCTGTTTCCCTGGTCCTTGACTGTTTTTCCTCCTGATGTGGTTTGTAACAACATTTTTCGGGTTCAGATTTGGCTTTCGCTGCTATGTCTTTTTATATTGTCTTTGGCCTCCTTCTTATCTGTGCATATTCGTTTCTGGCTCTACGACTGCTGCCCCTTTTCTCCTGGTCTTTTGCTTCTTATTCCTTCCATTCCCTAGCCCCTTTTGGTTTTTGCCTCCCTGCACCTTTGGGTAAACCATGGGTCATCCTGGCTTTTTCATTATCTGTTACCCTGGGTACAAACCTCTCCTCAGCCTCCTTGCATTTGTTGCTACATATTCCATCATCTCATTAACGGGCTTCCCTGCCAGTTCTCTGTCCCACTGAACCCGTCAGGAAGTTCCTCATTCCTGTGAGTGGGGGTGTTGTGTGTGTGTGTGTGTGTGTGTGTGTTTTGTGCGTGCGTGCGTGCGTGCGTGCGTGCGTGCGTGCGTGGTGCTTCTCCCTCTCTCTCTCCTCTCCTCCCTCTCTCTCTCTCTTTTCTTCTCTCTCTCCCTCTCCTCTCTCCTCTCTCTCACTCTCTGGAGACCAAATGCGGTGTCAGTCAGATCTTCAAGGGTAAAAGCACACGTGTGTGTGCAGTCGGGATCGCCTTCCTATAGCTTCCAGAACAGAGTCCAAAACCGAAAGGAACCAGCGATGTGTTGCCAGGTGTCAGTGAGGGAAGTTAGGTTAAGTGAGTGACTGATGAGGTAGCCTTGAACTCTGTGGTCCAGCCACACGCACCTTCCACGTACCGGCCCGCCTAGCCTCCTCCTTCCATCCCCTCACTAACTTAACCTAACTTGCTCACTTTTAAACCACCAAAGAACCCCCTTTCAAATTAATTTTCACAGGGTCCCAGGTTTTTAAAGGTCGTTACTCAACGAGTTATTTTTATTACGAACAACAAACTCGTTTTCCCAGTTTTTTTCCAGGGGAAAAGACTTACGAAACTGAGCATTAATGGAAGCAGTTGGAAAGGCCACCAGTTTTTTTCCCCATTGATTGATGGAGTTTGGCAGGGTTCCATTCTAAAGCCCATAAGATAAGACCAATATTTAAAGGCACGTCAGTTCCCCTATCTACAATAATGTTTATTTTTCCCCTAAAATTTTTACCTTGTATATAATAACTATCACATTTCCCTTCTTTCGTAGGTGAATTTCTAGGATCGTTCCTTATTCATAGTATAACTTAACAGATCTTTGAGACAATTATGTTGTAGAGGTCTGAGCAAAGTTCAGACCTCTACAACACAATTGTCCTCAAAGATTTGTTAAGTTATAATGGGAGACAGGGAAACTCAGGCGCCTATTAAGAAAGCGTCTAAAAAAAAAATTGACTATTCCTGCCGATTTAGAAACTGCTTTGAAATTCTGAAAGTTTATCACTTATCGGAGTAATTATCAGTTTAAAAAATGCAGACTCTCGAAATTCTGAACTTAGCTCACGGACCCCCAGTACTACCTTTGTGGACCCCCAGTACTACCTTTGTGGACCCCCAGTACTACCTTTGTGGACCCTCAGTACTACCTTTGTGGACCACCAGTACTACCTTTGTGGACCCTCAGTACTACCTTTGTGGACCCCCAGTACTACCTTTGTGGACCCCCAGTACTACCTTGGGGGACCCCCAGTACAAACCTTTGTACCCCAGTACTACCTTTGTGGACCACCAGTACTACCTTTGTGGACCCTCAGTACTACCTTTGTGGACCACCGTACTACCTTTGTGGCCCCCCATACACCTTTGTGGACCCCCAGTATTTACCTTTGTGGACCCCCAGTACTCCCTTTTGTGGACCCTCAGTACTACCTTTGTGGACCCCCAGTACAAACCTTTGTGGACCCCAGTACTACCTTTGTGGACCCCCGTACTACCTTTGTGGACCCTCAGTACTACCTTTGTGGACCACCATACTCCCTTTGTGGACCCTCAGTACTCCCTTTTGTGGACCACCAGTACTACCTTTGTGGACCCCCCAGTACTACCTTTGTGGACCCCCAGTACTACCTTTGTGGACCCCCAGTACTACCTTTGTGGACCCTCAGTACTACCTTTGTGGACCCCCAGTACTACCTTTGTGGACCCCCAGTACTACCTTTGTGGACCCTCAGTACTACCTTTGTGGACCACCAGTACTACCTTTGTGGACCCCAGTACTACCTTTGGGACACCAGTACTACCTTTGGGGACCACCATACTACCTTTGTGGACCCCAGTACTACCTTTGTGGACCCCCAATACTCCCTTTTGTGGACCCCAGTACAACCTTTGGGGACCACCAGAAACTCCCTTTTTGTGAACCACCAGTACTACCTTTGTGGACCACCAGTACTACCTTTGTGGACCACTAGTACTACCTTTGTAGAACCCAAGTACTACCTTTGTGGACCACCAGTACTACCTTTGTGGACCACCAGTACTACCTTTGTGGACCACTAGTACTACCTTCGTAGAACCCAAGTACTACCTTTGTGGACCACCAGTACTACCTTTGTGGACCACTAGTACTACCTTTGCAGAACCCAAGTACTACCTTTGTGGACCACCAGTACTACCTTTGTGGACCACTAGTACTACCTTTGTAGAACCCAAGTACTACCTTTGTGGACCACCAGTATTACCTTTGTAGACCACCAGTACTACCTTTGTGGACCACTAGTACTACCTTTGTGGACCACTAGTACTACCTTTGTAGAACCCAAGTGCTACCTTTGTGGACCACCAGTACTACCTTTGTGGACCACTAGTACTACCTTTGTAGAACCCAAGTACTACCTTTGTGGACCACCAGTACTACCTTTGTGGACCACCAGTACTACCTTTGTGGACCACCAGTACTACCTTTGTGGACCACCAGTACTACCTTTGTGGACCACCAGTACTACCTTTGGGGACCACCATACTACCTTTGTAAAACCCCAAGTACTCCCTTTGTGGCCCCACCAGTACTACCTTTGTAGACCCCAAGTACTACCTTTGTGGACCACCAGTACTACCTTTGTGGACCACCAGTACTACCTTTGTAGAACCCAAGTACTACCTTTGTGGACCACCAGTACTACCTTTGTGGACCCCCAGTACTACCTTTGTGGACCACTAGTACTACCTTTTTAGTACTATGGACACCAGTACTAGTGGACCACCAGTACTAGATGGCGACTCTGGTGTTAGCTAACACCAGAGTCGCCATCGCTTCTACCACTTCAATAAAGGATCTAACCAGGACAAAACCCAAGCACCACGAACCAGTCAATGCAGAGTTTACACTATACCCTGTGGAGCTGTGACAAGATCTACGTAGGTGAAACGCAAGAACCTCGACAAACCCCGCCCTCAATGAACACATATACGCATGTGGGAACGACAACTTAAACAACGCCTGTGTAACAACACCGAAATTCCACCAATCATTCTTTATGAAATTCAGAGACGCCCAATTGTGAAAAGAACAAATTTCCGCACACGCAAGTGCCTTGAATCACACTGATCGCTTTTCGAATACAATTAAACAAACAACGGCAGCTTCCACCATCTCCGATCTTACAAGAATCCTCCTGAAAACAGTAAACCCTGCCATCACATAGTCTCCCCTTTTATAACACAAAGCCACAGAGATGAACACTGAAAACAACCTGCCTCATTCCGTTTATATTTGTTCCAACCCTATTTTATGTTCCCCAAGTAATAGCTTTATATCCTTTTCCCTCATGTACAATTTAAATTGCTTTTGTCACTACCACTACTACTACTATATACCACTAGTGAACATCGAAAATGGTACCTCACTAGTATTCCCCTCACTCTGGGCTATATACCCTCTGTGTCCCATGTATGTTTGTAATGGCTTATAAGCTCCTGAGAGCGAAACGTTGTTTACATAAATGTCACTTAGTTGCAACTTTGTGCCCCTTTTACTTACATTTTGTCGGTATTCTACCAACTTTATTTACAGTACTCCCTTTGTGGACCCCCAGAAACTACCTTTGTGGACCCCCAGTACTACCTTTGTGGACCACCAGTACTACCTTTGTGGACCACCAGTACTACCTTTGTGGACCACTAGTACTACCTTTGTGGACCACCAGTACTACCTTTGTGGACCACTAGTACTACCTTTGTGGACCCCAAGTACTACCTTTCTGGACCACCAGTACTACCTTTGTGGACCACTAGTACTACCTTTGTGGACCCCAAGTACTACCTTTGTGGACCACTAGTACTACCTTTGTGGACCACCAGTACTACCTTTGTGGACCACCAGTACTACCTTTGTGGACCACCAGTACTACCTTTGTGGACCACCAGTACTACCTTTGTGGACCACCAGTACTACCTTTGTGGACCACCACTACTACCTTTGTGGACCACCAGTACTACCTTTGTGGACCACCAGTACTACCTTTGTGGCCCACCAGTACTACCTTTGGGGACCACCAGTACACCTTTGTGGCCCAAACCAGTACTACCTTTGTGGACCACAGTACAAACCCCTTTGGGGACCACCAGTACTACCTTTGTGGGACCACCAGTACTCCCTTTGGGACCACCAGTCCAACCTTTGTGGACCACCAGTACAAATCTTTGTGGACCACTAGTAACTACCTTGTGGACCACCAGTACTACCTTTGGGGACCACCAGAAACAAAACCTTTGTGGACCCCCAGTACTACCTTTGTGGACCACCAGTACTACCTTTGTGGACCACCAGTACTACCTTTGTGGACCACCAGTACTACCTTTGTGGACCACCAGTACTACCTTTGTGGACCACCAGCCACCACCACTGTTAATACACTAACACGACTGTTGCTACATACCACCACCACCCCCACCACCACGTTACCCCAAACCACTGTTACTACAAACCACCACCACTGTCACTGCACAACCACCACTGTTACACCACCACCACCACCACCACTGTTACTACCACCACCACCACCACTGTTACTAAAACTACCACCACTGTTACTACCACCACCACCACCACCACTGTTACTACACTACCACGACGGTTGCTACATACCACCACTGTTATTACCCCCAAACCACTGTTCCCACCTAACCCACCACTGTTACTACCACCACCACCACTGTTTACTACACCACCACCACGGTTGCTACACTACCACCACTGTTACCACCACCACCACCACTGTTACTACCACCACCACCACCACTGTTACTACACTACCACCACTGTTACTACAGCTACCACCACTGTTACTACAGTACCCCCACTGTTACTACAGTACCCCCACTGTTACTACAGCCACCACCACTATCACTACAGCACCACCACTGTTACTGCAACTATCACCACTGTTACTACAACCACCACCACCACTCTTACTACAACCACCACCACTGTTACTACACTACCACCACTGTTACTACTACCGCCACGACTATTACTGCACCTCCACAGTCATCACTACGACCCTCTCTGGTACCACAACCACCACAAGCATCACCACAATCACCAACACAGTACCCTCAACCACCACAACCACCACCACAGTACCCTCAACCACCACAACACTACCCTCAACCGCCACAAACCACCACCACAGTCATCACTGCAACCATCTCAGGTACCACAACTCCACAAATCAACACCCCTTCAAACCACCACAAGAAACACCACAGTCACCACCAACAGTACCCCAACCCCCACAACCACCACCACAGTACCCCCCAACCACCACAACCACCACCGCAGTACCCTCAACCACCACCACAGTACCCTCAACCACCACCTTAGTACCCTCAGCCACTACAACCACCACAGTCCCCTCATCCACCACAGTCTCCGCAACCACCACCACAGTCATTACAACCACCACCTCGGCTACCACAACCACCACTACCAACACTCTCTCAACCAACACCACCACAGCTGTCACCATAACCTTGGCTCTCTAGTAGTGTGTGGTGCCTGAGGTGTGCCTGGTAATAGAGTCATTTAGGAGGGCCCAAGGACTGGAGTGTGCCCTGGGGCACCGTGGGCAGCTGCAACATACCCTGCAAGTCATGCCAACAGTCTGACTCTTGACTTGCAGCGATGACAATCTTTCCTAAATACCTCACAAGCACGGAAGCCTCTGGCTTCTACTTTTTTTACAGCACTCAAAATACGATCTACCATTCATGGAAACATGTAAATATCATAGTAATATTTAAATAGCTCAATAACGTGTAAATATCATGGAAATGTGTAAATATAATGGTAATGTCTAAATATCATGGCAGTATATAAATATTTTGTAGATGAATGGTACAGAGAACCGACACGTTGATAAATTAGACACATGTGCAACTCTTGGGTATCTTTATTGAGGAAACGTTTCGCCACACAGTGGCTTCATCAGTCCATACGTAGGAGAAACTTGAAGAACAGGAGGAGAATGAGGTAATCAGTCCCTCAACCTTGAGTCGATGTGTTCAGTCCATCAATCTTGAATAGAATAGATTGATGGACTGAACACATCGACTCAAGATTGAGGGACTGATTACCTCATTCTCCTCCTGTTCTTCAAGTTTCTCCTACGTATGGACTGATGAAGCCACTGTGTGGCGAAACGTTTCCTCAATAAAGATACCCAAGAGTTGCACATGTGTCTAATTTATCAGTATATAAATATCATATGCAGATATCATGGTAATGTGTAAATATAACTGAAATATGTGCTACTGAACTTCAGTAGCTCATATTCACGAAATGTTACCTTGCTCACACTCCAGCACCTCGTCAGGTCCCAAAAGCCATTTGCTTCCACTCGTATCTGGCACGCTCACACACATGCCGGCTTTATGTCCAACCTCCTTTATCAGCTCCATCCTTTCCTAGGATGGCCGTGTACCCCACCTTCCCTCCACTACAGATTTATACACCCTCCAAGTCATCCTATTTTGCTCAATCCTCTCTAAATGACCAAATCCCTTCAGCAACCCCTCCTCAGCCCTCGGGACAATACTTTTAGTAACTCCACATCTCTTCCTACTCTCAAACTACGAATTCTCTGCATAATATTTACGCAACACATTGCCCTCAGATACGACACCTCCACTGCCTCCAACTTCCTCCTCACTGCAACATTAACAACTCATACTTCATACCAATATAAGAGTGTTGGTACCACTGTACGCTCGTACATTCCCTTCTTGGCCTCCATGGATAACGTTCTTCGTCTCCGCAGACACCTCAACGCACCACTCACCTTTTTCCTTTCATCAGTTCTATGATTCACCTCGTCTTTCATAAACCCGTTTGCTGACACGTCCACTCTTAAATATCTGAACACATTCACTTCTTCCATATTTTCTCCCTCTAATCTGATATCCAATTTTTCCTTACCTGCCTCGTTTGATACCCTCATCACCTTGCTCTTACCTAAGTTCAGTTTCAGCTTTCTGCCTTTACTCATAAAGTGATAAATTGAACCGTAATTAATTAAACAATTTATAAACAAACATTACATAGAATGTTTAGCATCACCACATGTATAGTTACATCTCATTTGCGTTTGAACTATCACCATAATGCTGGTAATCATCAAGCAGAATATCCTCAGTGTTTTCATCTCTCATATTCTCCCATATTTGCAAGAAGCAAGCAACCCGTACAATTTATCCCATTTGCAATATGTTGACAGGTAGGTGTCACTCGGCACTTCTTACGTTTAAAAAAAAAATATAATAGAACCTCGAGGGCTAGAGGACCAGGGTTCCAGTTTACTTTCAGTTGATCCTGATCTACTGTGAATGTGTAGACTGGGTATGTCTGCTGACTTTTCTAGTTAGTGGTGATATACAACTGCTTGGTAATTAGCTCTGATAGCCTGCAAACAGAAACTGTCTCACCTTGATGATAGCTGTCCTGAATATACTTCACTAATCTTCAGTCTGAACATCTGACAGAGTATCTCACCAATTTCACCGATATCAGACCGAACACAATATAAACGACATATGAATTCCTATAAGGCCTGGTCACAGACCGGGCCGCGGGGGCGTTGATCCCAGGAACTCTCTCCAGGTAAACTCCAGGTAAACTCCAGGTAAACTCCAGGTAAACCAGTTCATCTGACATCACCCAGTGTTTATCTAGCTCAGAAAACACTACAAGTCTTACCTTGACCACCAAAAACACTGACATTCTCACATAATATTTACTTTTACATCTAGAATTTTAGCTGAAATACAATATAATTAAAATAATTTCTTAAAAATACGTGAAAAAAAAATTAGAGCAAATATTGAAAAGTTGCGACTAATAAAAATGATTGTGATTACCTTTCTTATTTTAATGAGTTTTGTTTGAATTGCCATATTCGATTACATTAAAACATAATCATATATAGCATTTTAAATATTTGCCAAGAATACAGAATCTAGCTGAGTATTCATATCAAATATTAATCTAACTAAAAATGTATTAGAATAAGAGCTGTTTGTTCCACTGTTTAAATAACAAATCAGAAATTCAGATGACTAAGGCTTGAAATATATACAATGTCGCGAATTTTAATTTTCCTGGCGGCCATCTTAATTTTGACTTCAACTGGATATACGTACTGAAGAATATAGACTCATCCATTTATGTAGTCCCCTAAGGTGCAATATAATTATGAAATAGGTCTCGTTTGGTGTTCATTATTGGTACTGACACCTCACCTGGATGGACGATTAATAAACATTATAAAAACTCAAGCACGCACCGGAACTCAACGAACCTAGAGAAGAGTCAAAGGTAGTTAATCACTCTTTAAAACTCTATAAACAGTCATCCATTTGACTGTTATTGCACCAGTGATATACTGTCTGTTATTAAGAAGAGGGGCTGCGGGATGGCAGGTGTACCGGTGTAACTCCACACAGGTAATTACACACACCAGGCGGTGATGATGCACATCTCAGCGCCACAACACATGTGGTAAGCGGCTCACCTAAATGAAATTAAAGGTCGGCATTTTATGAGCAGTATCTGACGTTATCCTTGACCCAGCAGCCGTTCTAGCCTTCTAACACTGAGCAGTATCTGACCCAGCAGCTGTTCTAGCCTTCTAACACTGAGCAGTGTCTGACCCAGCAGCTGTTCTAGCCTTCTAACACTGAACAGTGTCTGACCCAGCAGCTGTTCTAGCCTTCTAACACTGAGCAGTGTCTGACCCAACAGCTGTTCTAGCCTTCTAACACTGAACAGTATCTGACCCAGCAGCTGTTCTAGCCTTCTAATACCGAGCAGTATCTGACCCAGCAGCTGTTCTAGCCTTCTAACACTGAGCAGTGTCTGACCCAGCAGCTGTTCTAGCCTTCTAACACTGAGCAGTGTCTGACCCAGCAGCTGTTCTAGCCTTCTAACACTGAGCAGTGTCTGACCCAGCAGCTGTTCTAGCCTTCTAACACTGAACAGTATCTGACCCAGCAGCTGTTCTACCCTTCTAACACCGAGCAGTATCTGACCCAGCAGCTGTTCTAGCCTTCTAACACCGAGCAGTATCTGACCCAGCAGCTGTTCTAGCCCACTAACACTGAACAGTGTCTGACCCAGCAGCTGTTCTAGCCTTCTAACACCGAGCAGTATCTGACCCAGCAGCTGTTCTAGCCTTCTAACACCGAGCAGTATCTGACCCAGCAGCTGTTCTAGCCCACCCACACACTGAACAGTGTCCCGACTCAGCAGCTGTTCTAGCCTTCTAACACCGAGCAGTATCTGACCCAGCAGCTGTTCTAGCCTTCTAACACCGAGCAGTATCTGACCCAGCAGCTGTTCTAGCCACTAACCCCTGAAACAGTGTCTGACCCAGCAGCTGTTCTAGCCTTCTAACACTGAACAGTGTCTGACTCAGCAGCTGTTCTAGCCTTCTAACACCGAGCAGTATCTGACCCAGCAGCTGTTCTAGCCTTTTAACACTGAACAGTGTCTGACTCAGCACTGTTTACTTCTAAACACTGACATATCTGACACCACAGCTGTTCTAGCTTCTAACACTAGCAGTATTGACCCTGACGCTGTTCTAGCTTTCAAATACTGAGCAGTATTCCCGTGCCTATCCTTCCAACCGTTTTCCTTTTATTTATCGAGTTGTATTCTTCTGTCTAGCATTCTAATTGTTCTCTCTCTCCTCTCTCTCTCCTCTCTCTCTCTCTCTTCTCTCCTCCCTCTCCTCTTCTCCACTCTCTCCCTCTCTCACGTCCTCTCCCCCTCTCTTCTCTTTTCTGTCTCTTCTGTCTCCTCTTTCTCCCTCCCTCCCTCCATCCCTCCCTCCCCCTCCCCCCTCCCTTCCCTCCCCCCCCTCCCTCCTCCCTCCTCCTCCCTCCCTCCCTCCCCTCCCTCCCTCCCTCCATCCATCCCTTCCCTCCCTCCCCTCATGTGAATGCCCCGTTTCTATATTGGGTTTTCCTCCTCCTTGATCCCCAAATTGAATCTTGTATGCGTGGCATTCCTCCCGAGTATTTTGGTATAACTTGACCATGTATTCTGCGAAAATTTGTATGTTGTGATTTGTCTCCTCTGAATATCGTGTATGTTTTGACCAGTCTCATTTTTCATGTTATTATCAAGCTTCTCTCAGAGTTAACTATCTGAATACTATTAGCTCAACTTTATTTTTCGATAATATATATATATATATATAAAATATTAATTATAATATTATATATATATATTATATATAATATTTATATATATATACGTGGTCCCTCGCTTTTCGTAAATTCTCGGGAATCGTAATTTTCCGCCAATCCCTAGGGGGAATTTTCGTATAAACATGGACTCGCTTTTCATAGGTTGACTTGCAAATAGTAGTTTGTCCAGGACGCTTACGCACGGTGTGAGCCGGGGAGGCCTCCCTACCCAGCCAGTCTGGCATTGTTTACCAGTGAGTGAAGGTCCCTCAAGTGCTCCTAACGAAATATTTCATAATATTCCACTCATTTTAGTGCTTGCAAGTACTAAATAAGCTACCATGCTCCAAAGAAAGCTCCTAGTGCCAAGCCTGTGGTAAAGAAGGTGAGAAATATGTACAGTGACAAAGTCTTGTACCATTTTAGGAAAGTTTTAAAGAGACGCCAGAAACAGAGCTCTCTCCACAGTTACTTTGCGATACAAGACTAAGAGTGACTCTCAAGGTGGTCCTAGTGGCATTAAGAAACAGAGAAGAGAAGCAACCCCAGAGAAGCAATTGGTACCTGAGGTGTTGCTGGAAGGGGATTCCCCTTCCAAACTGTAAACAATCCAATCTCTCTCCTCCTCCAGTCTCCCATACACTAAGAAGAATCTCCAATAAAGGTAAGTGTTATGCTGTTAATGTTTCATTCATCATTTCCCATTGTATTGTTTATATACTATATGTATATTTCATATAAAAATTTTTTTTGTTTTAATACTTCTGAGTGTCAGAAACGGATTAATTGTATTTACATTATTTCTTGTGGGAAAAATTGATTCGCAAATCGTAAATTTCGTTTATAGTAGCTCCTCCAGGAACGGATTAATTGCGAAAAACGAGGGACCACTGTATATAATATAATATAATATATATATATATATATAATATATATATAATATATATATATATATATATATATATGTATGTATGTATGTATGTAGTATGTATGTATGTATGTATGTATATTCATTTATTACAAGTACATATACAAGGTATACAGGTATATTGACATCAATGACATATTGCTATATAGAAAACCGCTTGTTATGCAGAGCATTTCGGGCAGATTAGGTCAGTTTTGTCCCAGGATGCGACCCACACCAGTCGACTAACACCCAGGTACCCATTTTACTGATGGGTGAACATAGACAACGGGTGTAGGGAAACACATCTGATGTTTCCACCCCTTCACCTGGAGTCGAACCAGAACCCTCACCGTATGAGGCGAGAGCTTTTGCCACCAGGTCACGGGGCACCAATAAAGAAGCTGCTGGCTGCTCCTGCCAGCTCTGACACTCCACCTGTGCTACTGTCAGCTCTGACACTCCACCTGTGCTACTGCCAGCTCTGACACTCCACCTGTGCTACTGCCAGCTCTGACACTCCACCTGTGCTACTGCCAGCTCTGACACTCCACCTGTGCTACTGCCAGCTCTGATCAGCTCCACCTGTGTTACTGCCAGCTCTGACACTCCACCTGTGCTACTGCCAGCTCTGACACTCCACCTGTGCTACTGCCAGCTCTGACACTCCACCTGTGCTACTGCCAGCTCTGACACTCCACCTGTGCTACTGCCAGATCTGACACTCCACCTGCGCTACTGCCAGCTCTGACACTCCACCTGCGCTCCTGCCAGCTCTGACACTCCACCTGCGCTACTGCCAGCTCTGACACTCCACCTGTGCTACTGCCAGCCCTGACACTCCACCTGTGCTCCTGCCAGCCCTGACACTCCACCTGCGCTACTGCCAGCCCTGACACTCCACCTGTGCTACTGCCAGCCCTGACACTCCACCTGTGCTACTGCCAGCTCTGACACTCCACCTGTGCTACTGCCAGCTCTGACACTCCACCTGTGTTACTGCCAGCTCTGACACTCCACCTGGCTACTGCCAGCTCTGACACTCCACCTGTGCTACTGCCAGCTCTGACACTCCACCTGTGCTACTGCCAGCTCTGACACTCCACCTGTGCTACTGCCAGCTCTGACACTCCACCTGTGCTACTGCCACTCTGAACACTCCACCTGTGCTACTGCCAGCCTTGACACCTCCACCTGTGCTACTGCCAGCCCTGACACTCCACCTGTGCTAATGCCAGCCCTGACACTCCACCTGTGCTACTGCCAGCCCTGACACTCCACCTGTGCTACTGCCAGCCCTGACACTCCACCTGTGCTACTGCCATCCCTGACACTCCACCTGTTCTACTGCCAGCCCTGACACTCCACCTGTGCTACTGCCAGCCCTGACACTCCACCTGTGCTGCTGACAGCCCTGACACTCCACCTGTGTTCCTGACAGCCCTGACACTCCACCTGTGCTTCTGACAGCCCTGACACTCCACCTGTGTTCCTGACAGCCCTGACACTCCACCTGTGCTCCTGACAGCCCTGACACTCCACCTGTGCTCCTGACAGCCCTGACATTCCGCCTGTGTTCCTGACAGCCCTGACATTCCACCTGTGTTCGTGACAGCCCTGACACTCCACCTGTGCTCCTGACAGCCCTGACACTCCACCTGTGCTCCTGACAGCCCTGACATACTACCTGTGCTCCTGACATCCTTGACACTCCACCTGTGTTCCTGACAGCTCTGACACTCCACCTGTGCTCCTGACAGCCCTGACACTCCACCTGTGTTCCTGCCAGCCCTGACACTCCACCTGTGCTCCTGACAGCCCTGACACACTACCTGTGCTCCTGACAGCCCTGACACTCCACCTGTGTTCCTGACAGCCCTGACACTCCACCTGTGCTCCTTACAGCCCTGACACTCCACCTGTGCTCCTGACAGCCCTGACACTCCACCTGTACTCCTGACAGCCATGACACTCCACCTGTGTTCCTGACAGCCCTGACACTCCACCTGTGCTCCTGACAGCCCTGACACTCCACCTGTGCTCCTGACAGCCCTCACACTACCTGTGCTCCTGACAGCCCTGACACTCCACCTGTGCTCCTGACAGCCCTGACACTCCACCTGTGCTCCTGACAGCCCTGACACACTACCTGTGCTCCTGACAGCCCTGACACTCCACCTGTGTTCCTGACAGCCCTGACACTCCGCCTGTGCTCCTGACAGCCCTGACACTCCACTTGTGCTCCTGACAGCCCTGTCACTCCACCTGTACTCCTGACAGCCCTGACACTCCACCTGTGTTCCTGACAGCCCTGACACTCCACCTGTGCTCCTGACGGCCCTGACACTCCACCTGTGCTCCTGACGGTCCTGACACTTCACATGTGCTCCTGACAGCCCTGACACTCTACCTGTGCTCCTGACAGCCCTACACTCCACCTGTGTTCCTGACAGCCCTGACACTCCATCTGTGCTCCTGACAGCCCTGACACTCCACCTGTGCTCCTGACGGCCCTGACACTTCACCTGTGCTCCTGACAGCCCTGACACTCTACCTGTTGCTCCTGACAGCCCTGACACTCCACCTGTGTTCCTGTACAGCCCTGACACTCCACCTGTGCTCCTGACAGCCCTGACACTCCACCTGTGCTCCTGACAGGCCTGACACTCCACCTGTGTTCCTGACAGCCCTGACACTCCACCTGTACTCCTGACAGCCCTGACACTCCACCTGTGTTCCTGACAGCCCTGACACTCCACCTGTGCTCCTGACAGCCCTGACACTCCACCTGTGCTCCTGACAGCCCTGACACTCCACCTGTGCTCCTGACAGCCCTGACACTCCACCTGTGCTTCTGACAGCCCTGACACTCCACCTGTGCTTCTGACAGCCCTGACACACTACCTGTGCTCCTGACAGCCCTGACACTCCACCTGTGCTCCTGACAGCCCTGACACTCCACCTGTGCTCCTGACAGCCCTGACACTCCACTTGTGCTCCTGACAGCCCTGACACTCCACCTGTACTCCTGACAGCCCTGACACTCCACCTGTGCTCCTGACAGCCCTGACACTCCACCTGTGCTCCTGACGGCCCTGACACTTCACCTGTGCTCCTGACAGCCCTGACACTCTACCTGTGCTCCTGACAGCCCTGACACTCCACCTGTGTTCCTGACAGCCCTGACACTCCATCTGTGTTCCTGACAGCTCTGACACTCCACCTGTGCTCCTGACAGCCCTGACACTCCACCTGTGCTTCTGACAGCCCTGACACTCCACCTGTGCTCCTGATAGCCCTGACACTCCACCTGTGTTCCTGACAGCCCTGACATTCCACCTGTGCTCCTGACAGCCCTGACACTCCACCTGTGCTCCTGACAGCCCTGACACTCCACCTGTGCTCCTGACAGCCCTGACACTCCACCTGTGCTCCTGACAGCCCTGACACTCCACCTGTGCTCCTGACAGCCCTGACACTCCACCTGTGCTCCTGACAGCCCTGACACTCCACCTGGCCTCCTGACAGCCCTGACACTCCACCTGTGCTCCTGACAGCCCTGACACTCCACCTGTGCTCCTGACAGCCCTGACACTCCACCTGTGCTTTTGACAGCCCTGACACTCCAACTGTACTTTTGACAGCCCTGACACTCCACCTGTGCTCCTGACAGCCCTGACACTCCACCTGTGCTCCTGACAGCCCTGACACTCCACCTGTGCTCCTGACAGCCCTGACATCTGCCGCTCTTCACACCTGGATGGACTTTTTTTTTTCTCTCATATTTCTTTGTCATTTTCAGTTTGTTGCTCTATCTTGGAGGTGGTGGGGAGGGGGTGGTTGAGGAGGGGAGGGGGTGGTTTAGGGGGGAGGGGGGCTGCAAATTGGGATGGGGTGTAGTGGGTGTGTGGATGCAGAGAGGTGAGGATGGGTTGGAGAGGTGGGGGTGGTTGGTAAGGTGTTTGGTGGGTGAGTGGAGTGGTTTTAGATAGCGTGGGGTGGGTTGGTGAGGGTTGGGGGGTTTAAATAAGGTAGGGGTGGGTTAGAGAGGGTGGGTTGTTTAGAGAGGGTGGGGGTGGGTTGGAGAGGGTGGGGATTGGTTAGAGAGGGTGGGGGTGGGTTGGAGAGAGGGAGGGTTTGGATGGGTTGATTAGGGTGGTGTGGGTTGGTGGGAGTGGTTTAAAGAGGGTGGGGTGGTTTAGAGAGGGTGGGGTGGTTTAGAGAGGGTGGGGTGGGTTAGAAAGGGTGGGGGTGGTTTGGGAGGGTGGGGGTGGGTTGGAGGTGGTGGGGTGGTTGGAGAGGGTGGGGTGGGTTAGAGAGGGTCGGGGTGGGTTAGAGAGGATAGGGTGGGTTGGAGAGGGTGGGGGTGGGTTTGGAGTGGGTGGGGGTTGGTTGGGGAGGGTGGGGTGGTTTAGAGGGTGGGTTGGGGAGGGTGGGGTGGGTTAGAGAGGGTTGGGGTGGGTTAGAGAGGATAGGGGTGGTTGGAGAGGGTGGGGTGGGTTGGAGTGGGTGGGGGTTGGTTGGGGAGGGTGGGGTGGTTTAGAGGGTGGGGGGGTTGAGAGGGTGGGGGTGGGTTAGAGAGGGTCGGGGTGGGTTAGAGAGGGTCGGGGTGGGTTAGAGAGGATAGGGGTGGGTTGGAGAGGGTGGGGGGGGTTGGAGTGGGTGGGGGTTGGTTGGGGAGGGTGGGGTGGTTTAGAGGGTGGGGTGGGTTGGAGAGGGTGGGGTAGATTGGAGTGGGTGGGGTGGGTTGGGGAGGGTGGGGTGGTTTAGAGGTGGGGTGGGTTGAAGTGGTGGGGGTGGGTTGGAGAGGGTGGGGTGGTTGGAGAGGGTGGGGGTGGTTGGAGAGGGTGGGGTGGGTTGGAGAGGGTGGGGGTGGGTTGGGGAGGGTGGGGGTGGTTGGAGAGGGTGGGGGTGGGTTGGAGAGGGTGGGGGTGGGTTGGGGAGGGTGGGGGTGGGTTGGGGAGGGTGGGGTGGTTTAGAGGGTGGGGTGGGTTGGAGAGGGTGGGGTAGTTGGAGTGGGTGGGGTGGGTTGGGGAGGGTGGGGTGGTTTAGAGGGTGGGGTGGGTTGAAGTGGGTGGGGGTGGTTGGAGAGGTGGGGGTGGGTTGGAGAGGTGGGGTGGGTTGGAGAGGGTGGGGGTGGGTTGGAGAGGGTGGGGGTGGGTTGGAGAGGGTGGGGGTGGTTGGAGAGGGTGGGGGTGGGTTGGGGAGGGTGGGGTGGTTTAGAGGGTGGGGTGGGTGGAGAGGGTGGGGGTAGATTGGAGTGGGTGGGGGTGGGTTGGGGAGGGTGGGGTGGTTTAGAGGGTGGGGTGGGTTGAAGTGGGTGGGGGGGTTGGAGAGGGTGGGGTGGTTGGAGAGGTGGGGGTGGGTTGGAGAGGGTGGGGGTGGGTTGGAGAGGGTGGGGTAGATTGGAGTGGGTGGGGTGGGTTGGGGAGGGTGGGGTGGTTTAGAGGGTGGGTGGGTTGAAGTGGGTGGGGGTGGGTTGGAGAGGGTGGGGTGGGTTGGAGAGGGTGGGGGTGGTTGGAGAGGGTGGGGTGGGTTGGGGATGGGGGGGGGGTGGGAGAGGGTGGGGGTGGGTTGGGAGTGGGGGGTGTGGTTGGGGGGGGGGGGTGGGTTGGGTGAGGGTGGGGTGGTTGGAGAGGGTGGGGTGGGATGGAGGGGGGGGTGGGTTGGAGAGGGGGGGTGGGTTGGAGAGGGTGGGGGGGATTGTGGGTGGGGGTGGGTTGGAGAGGGTGGGGTAGGTATGATGCAGTATCTTCTATATGTCTCTCCAATTTCAGCTTCCTTTGAAAAATAGATTGTTTCTCTTTAGAGACAATCCTGATGTCTCTCTTCTCTCTACTGTCTCTCCTGAGATACTTGCTTTTGTCTCTCCTGAGATATTTTCTACTGTCTCTCCCGAGGTACTTTCTCTGTCTTATTATCTTTTTGTTTTCTTGAAGACAGCGGAACGTAATTTTTTTTTTTTTTTTTTTTTTACACAGGGTTTGACAAGGTTAAGGATCCCTAGCTCTATTGACAAGCTATTTACAGGTTAAGGATTCCTAACTTTATTGGCAAGCTAAGAGCTGTTACCTACATCAGCTCATTTGAAAGCATTTTTATTGTTATGAGACATACAAGTAGGGAACAGGATGAAGTTGGAGCTATCTGTGGGCCAGCATTTTCAATTGATCAACTGACGTTATCTCGTTGACATCATTATGCTGTACGAATGTGTTCCATACTCGAGTCATCCTGGGTATGTATGATCTCAGATGGAGTGATGTTCTGGAGAAGGGTACAGCCAGAGTGAAGTTTGCTGCTTTCTGCCCGTCTTGTGGCATGAAAGCTTGTGTCACGCTGTCCTCGAAGTGGATCCAAGTGTGGTACTTTGACAATATTGGCCTTATACATAACAGTAAGGCCACCCACGTAATGTGGTCTTTGAACTCACTCACTCTCTCCCCTCTCTCTCTCTTCCCTTTTCTCTTCTCTCTCTCTCCCTCCCCCCTCTCTCTCTCTCTCTCTCTCTTCTTTCTCTCTCCTCTCTCTCTCTCTCTCTCTCTCTCCCCCTCGGCGTTATCAGTTTTCTTAAATAATTTCTTGATTTTACTTTTTGTCGTTTCTACATCGATACGTTATTACTGACCGCCTCGCTCTGTTCTATCATCTATATTATGACCCCGTCTTCCCTCGTGTTCTGTCATTTTTTAGTTTTTTTCTTCCCTCGCATTTATCTTATTATAGACTGTCTTCCCCAGTTTTCTGTCATTATTATAGATCTGCTTCCTATGTTCTGTATTATTATGGGTCTTTTCCCTAGTGTTTTTTGTCATTATTTTAGATCTGTCTTCCTTTTGTTTTCTTATTATAGATCTGTCTTCCCTAGTGGTTCTGTCATTTTTTGGATTTTTTTCCCTCTTTTGTCATTATTATAGATCTGCTTTCCCCGCATTTTATCATTATTATAGATCTGTCTTCCCTCGTTTTTTTACCCATCTATCATTATTAAAGATCGGGTTTTTCCCTCTAAAAAGGAAATCCTTCCCGGGGCCCACGGGCCTCTTCTCCCACTTTTTGTCTTGCTGGTTATAAATTGGGTCTTGGTTGTGAAAACCAGGGATCTTTCCCAGCGGAACTACCCTCACTCCCTCCCCCCTGGACCAAAGGGGAACATTTGTAAAAAGGTTTTGCCATTTGGGTGATTTGGATCTCCTAGCAGGGGTTTCATATCCCTGGACCTCCCTAGCATGGACCAGTAGGTAAATTTGGGAAACCTGCCTACATGGGCCATAGGTAATTTGGGCCCCGGGCCTAGCAAGTTCAGTGGGGCTGTTGCAGTGCCCCTTCTTTCTACTTTTCTTATTTTTTTCCCCTCGGGCAAGGTTTTTGCCCTTTTGGTTCTTTCTATAAAATCGACCCTGAAAAACCAAAATTTTGGGTTTAACACCACACACAAAAAACCCCCAAAGGGACCCTTGACTCGACCCCTGCAACCACAGTTAGGTGAAAACCCCAAAAAGAATACTTGACAGAGGGAAAAAAATGTAAAAATAAGTGATAACTGGACAAGACAGTAAATAACGGAAATATAACACAAAATAACTGGGAAAAACCAGTAATTACGGGCCCTGTAAATGCCAGAGCAGCGTGTTTTCCCAAAACCCCGCTCAAACCCATGGTTTAAACGCTGTGCTTTAAGGGGGGGTTGCACAGTGTGGGGCCCACAAAAAAATGGATTATATAGAACAAATTTTTCCTGTGTAGTCCCTTTTAAAAATTAAACCCCCAATTTTTAAAACACAATTTTTTTTTTTGATTTTCCCGCCATGAAATGCGTAAAATTTTGGGGAAACCCCCGCGCCGCTTCAAACCAAATTCCTGCTTATTTTTAAATTCGTAACAATGAAATATTCATTAATTTTCCTTACTGATGATTATTTTACAAAGACTAGACAGAAATAGAGTTAATTTCATCTAGATTTTATGGGTTTGTATAAAAACCAGAGAAACAGCTAAGTTAATTGTTAAGGAGTGGTGGGTGACCCGCTGACCGTACTGTGACGGACGCCGCTATGGTCAGTGTTGATCCCTGACTGTGTACACTCCCTCCTGGCAGGTAGTAGGAGGAGGAGGAGGGAGGTAGAGGGAAGGAATGGTGGCAGAGAAGAGAGGAAGGTAGAGTTGGTGGCGGAAAAGAAGGGAAGTTTGAAGGAAGGGATTTAGGTAGGGATGGTTCGTAGTAGGAAAAAGTTTGAAGGAAGGGATTTAGGTAGGGATGGTTCTTAGTAGGAAAGAATATAAGAACGAAGGAACACTGCAGCAGGCCTACTGGCCCATGCGAGGCAGGTCCAAGTCTCCTACCGGCTTAAGCCAATACACCCAACCTAGTCATAAGAACATAAGAAAGGAGGAACACTGCAGGAGGCCTGTTAACCCATACTAGGCAGGTCCTTTGCAATTCATCCCACTAACAAAACATTTGCCCAACCCAATTTTCAATGCCACCCAAGAAATAAGCTCTGATGTGAAAGTCCCACTCAAATCCAACCCCTCCCACTCATGTACTTATCCAACCTAAATTTGAAACTACCCAAAGTCCCAGCCTCAATAACCCAACTAGGTAGACTGTTCCACTCATCAACTACCCTATTTCCAAACCAATACTTTCCTATGTCCTTTCTAAATCTAAACTTATCTAATTTAAATCCATTACTGCGGGTTATCTCTTGGAGAGACATCCTCAAGACCTTATTAATATCCCCTTTATTAATACCTATCTTCCACTTATACACTTCGATCAGGTCTCCCCTCAATCTTCGTCTAACAAGTGAATGTAACTTAAGAGTCTTCAATCTTTCTTCATAAGAAAGATTTCTAATGCTAATGTATTAATTTAGTCATCCTACGCTGAATGTTTTCTAACGAATTTATGTCCATTCTGTAATATGGAGACCAGAACTGAGCGCATAATCTAGGGAGGCCTTACTAAGATGTATAAAAAACTGCGTATGACCCCGGCTTTTGTTGCTTTCACTTTTAAATTTCAATTATCCTACCTATCTTTGTGTCATCGGCGAATTTGCTCATATCACAGTAATTCCCTCATCAAGATCATTGATATATATTATAAACAACAACGGGCCCAAGACTGATCCCCGTGGAACGCCACTTGTTACAGATCCCCACTCGATTTAACCCCATTTATGGACACTCTCTGCTTCCTGTCAGTGAGCCATGACTCGATCCACGAGAGCACTTTTCCCCAATGCCATGAGCTGCCACTTTCTTTAACAGTCTATGGTGCGGAACTCTATCAAAAGCCTTACTAAACTCTATAGTAAATAATATCAAATTCTTTATCGTGGTCAGCAGCCTCAAAGCTTTACTGAAGAAAGTTAATAAATTAGTTAGACAAGACCGGCCTCTTGTGAATCCATGCTGAGTATCATTAATCAAGCTATGCTTATCGAGATGGCTTCTTATAATCTCAGCTATAATTGACTCTAGTAATTTGGGCCTACAATTGAGGTCAGGCTTATTGGGCCGTAATTTGACGGTAAACGACTTGTCCCCTGTTTTAAAAATAGGAATTACATTAGCCATCTTCCACATAACAGACACTACACCTGTTTGAAGAGATAAATTAAAAATATTAGTTAATGGTTCACAGAGTTCCATTTTGCATTCCTTAAGAACCCTTGAAAAAACCTCTCAGGACCCGGCGACTTATTTTGCTTCAGTCTGTCTATCTGCTTCACAACCATTTCACTAGTGACTGTGATGTTACATAATTTATCTTCTTCTAGCCCACTATAAAAATTAATTACTGGAATATTGTTAGTGTCTTCCTGTGTAAAAACTGAGAGAAAATAATTATTAAAATCGAGCACATTTCATTCTCTTTGTCAGTAAGGTGCCCATAGTTATTTTTAAGGGGACCTATCTTATCTCTAACTTTTGTTCTATAGACCTGGAAAAAACTTTTTGGGTTAGTTTTAGAATCCCTAGCAACTTTAATTTCATAGTCCCTTTTAGCTTTTCTTATCCCCTTTTTAATGTCCCTCTTAATGTCAATATACTGATTCATAAGATGACCCTCACCTCTTTTGATACGCCTATAAATTCCTTTCTTATGCCCTAGTAGATATTTGAGCCTATTATTCATCCATTTTGGGTAATTTCTCTTTGATCTAATTTCTTTATATGGGATAAACGTTCTTTGAGCAGCATGTATAGTGTTCAGAAAACTGTCATATTGATAGCTCACTTCGTTACCCCAGTCAACAGATGATAAGTGTTCTCTAAGCCCATCGTAATCTGCTAAGCGAAAATCTGGGACTGTTACTGAGTTATCACTACTATCGTACTTCCATTCAATGCTAAATGTAATTGATTTGTGGTCGCTAGCACCCAGTTCCTCTGAAATTTCTAAATTATTAACAAGGGATTCATTGTTTGCCAGAACTAAGTCAAGCAGGTTATTTCCCCTTGTAGGTTCTGTCACAAACTGCTTCAAAAAACAATCCTGAACTACTTCTAAGAAGTCGTATGATTCTAAATTCCCAGTCAAGAAATTCCAATCAATATGACTAAAGTTAAAGTCTCCTAGAATTACTACATTATCGTGCCTTGTGGCCTTAACAATTTCCTCCCATAGTAGTCTCCCTTGGTCCTTATCTAAGTTTGGGGGATGGTATATCACTCCTAAAATCAGTTTTTCATGCCCCTCTGAAAATTCTATCCAAACAGACTCTGTATGTGTTACTTCAGACTTAATACCCGTTTTTATGCAACAGTTCAAGCGATCTCGGACATACAATGCCACCCCACCCCCCTTCCCGATACTTCTATCTACTTGGAACAATTTAAAACCCTGAATATGACATTCCGCAGGCATGTCCCGTCAGGTCAGGTCACATTGACTTAAGGGAGGAACACGGCAACCGACCTGGTAGCACAAGCTATCAGGTCCAACTCACACCCACCCACATCCACTCATGTATGTATCCAACCTACCCTTAAAGCTACACAACGTTCTGGCCTCTATAACTGTACTTGGGAGTTTGTTCCACTCATCCACAACTCTGTTACCAAACCAGTACTTTCCTATATCCTTCCTGAATCTGAATTTTTCCAACTTAAAACCATTGCTGCGAGTCTTGTCTAGGCTAGATATTTTCAGCACACTATTTACATCCCCTTTATTTATTCCTGTCTTCCATTTATACACCTCAATCATATCCCCCCTAATTCTACGTCTTTCTAGAGAGTGCAGATTCAGGGCCCTTAGTCTATCCTCATAGGGAAGGTTTCTGATACATAGGATCAACTTTGTCATCCTCCTTTGTACATTTTCCAGAGCATTTATGTCCATTCTGTAATACGGTTACCAAAACTGTGCAGCATAATCTAAATGAGGCCTAACCAAGGATGTATAGAGTTGAAGAACAGCCTGAGGACTTCTATTATTTATACTTCTAGATATGAAGCCAAGGATTCTATTAGCTTTATTGCGAACACTTATGCACTGTTGTCTTGGTTTCAGATTACTGCTAACCAGAACTCCTAAATCTTTTTCGCAATCCGTAATATTAAGATCTACATTATTTAGTTTATATGTGGCATGGTTATTGTCCTGACCAACATTTAGAACTTTGCATTTGTCTATATTAAACTGCATCTGCCACTTCTCCGACCACTGCATCAGTCTATTTAAATCTTCCTGGAGTGCTCTAATGTCCTCGTCAGAATGAATTCGACGGCCTATTTTGGTGTCATCGGCAAACTTGCTGATGTCGCTCTTTATGCCCTCATCTAAGTCGTTTATGTAGATTGTGAACAGCAGGGGGCCCAACACTGACCCCTGTGGAACACCGCTCGTGATGTTTCCCCACTCTGATTTCTCCCCATTTATGCAAACTCTCTGCTGTCTATTTGTCAACCATGCCTCTATCCAGGAAAAAATTTCTCCTCCTATTCCATGTGCCTTAATTTTCCTCAATAGTCTCTGATGTGGGACCTTTTCAAAAACCTTACTGAAGTCCATATACACAATATCATATTCATTACCATGATCTACCTTTTCAAATACCTTAGTGAAAAAAATTAATAAATTCGTAAGGCAGGAACGCTCCTTTGTAAAACCATGCTGAGATTCGTTGATTAATTTATGCTTTTCAAGGTGGCTACGAACTGCCTCGGCAATTATTGATTCCATAAATTTTCCCACTATGGAGGTTAGGCTTATTGGTCTATAGTTCGAAGCTAAGAACCTGTCACCTGTTTTGAAAATAGGTATCACATTTGCCATTTTCCACTTATCTGGCACCATGCCAGTTTGTAGTGATATGTTGAAAAGATTAGCCAAAGGTTTGCTAAGCTTCTCTTTACATTCCTTTAGAACCCTTGCATACAGTTCATCAGGGCCTGGGGAGTTGTTAGGTTTTAATTTATCTATTTGCCTAAGGACCATGTCACTTGTGACCCTAATCGTGCACAGTTTATTATCGTCCTGTTCTACATAATTTATCATTTCTGGAATATCGCTGGTATCCTCCTGTGTAAAAACTGAGAGGAAGTATGTGTTAAAAATTCTACACATTTCCTTATCACTGTCAGTGAGCTGACCCGAGGAACTTTTGAGTGGGCCTATCTTGTCCCTGATCTTACTTCTGTATACCTGAAAGAATCCTTTTGGGTTAGTCTTCGATTCTCTTGCAACTTTAACCTCATAATCTCTTTTTGCTTTTCTAATTCCCTTTTTTATTTCTCTCTTTAACTGAATATATCGATTTCTTAATTGCCCCTCTCCTCTTTTGATTTGCCTATATATGCCTCTCTTTGACCAATCAGATATTTTAATCTATTGTTCATCCATTTAGGAAAATTTTTTTGTTTGATCTGATTTCCCTATTTGGAACATAATTTGACTGAGCAGCTAGAACTATGCCCTGGAAAGCGTCATATCGGCAATCATCACCACCTACCTGACCCTTAGTTAGGTCATTCCAGTTCAGCCCACCTAAGTAATTTTTCAGTCCTATGAAATCAGCCAAGCGAAAGTCAGGGACGGAGTCTTGATTGCCATTATTAGGGGAATTCCATGATATATTAAAATTGAGTGATTTGTGATCACTTTCCCCAAGCTCATCATTAACCTCAAGATTATTGATTAGTGTTTCCCTACTGGCAAGAACCAAGTCAAGGAGGTTATTTCCCCTAGTTGGCTCTGTCACAAACTGTTTTAAAAAACAATCCTGCATCGTATCAAGAAAGTCACCTGACTCTAAATTTCCTGTCAAATTGCTCCAGTCAATCTGTCTATAGTTGAAATCTCATATTAGCACAACATTTTCGTATGTAGATGCCTTACGAATTTCGTCCCATAGAAGTTTACTGCACTCCCTATCAAGATTTGGGGCCCCTGTAAATCACACCCAAAATTAGTTTTTCTCGGCCCTCGAGAAGCTGTAACCAAACAGATTCAGTGCCGACACTTCTAATTTTATATCTTGTCTAACACAACAATTTAAATTGTCTCTGACATACATCGCTACTCCACCACCCTTCCTGTTGACCCTGTCAGTGTGGAATAATTTATAGCCTTGTATGTGACATTCAGAGGGCATCTCTCTATCTTTCAGATTGAGCCAGGTCTCTGTTATAGCAATAATATCTATGTTTCCTGCACTTGCAATTAATCTTAGCTCATCTATCTTATTTCTTACACTCCTGCTATTAGTATAGCAAACCTTAAGGGAGGTAGCCCCTGCTGCCCTCTGCTGCCCCCCCCTTTGTTTGCTGACCTGATCTCTTGTCTTTATCTATAATTTCATGCTGAATGCCTTTTATACATTTACTTTTTCCCAACCCAAGTGTTGCAACCTGCTTGTTTCCCACACACACAAAATACCTCTATCTTCTATCAGTTTAAAATCATAGGCATTTCACCAATGGCCTTCTCAATTGAGTTTGCAAGTGCTCCCAAACCCCAGCCCCAGGAGAGATGTACCCCATCCTTGCATACATATCATGTTTGCCATAAAAGTTGTTCCAGTTGTCAATGAATGGGATTGCAAGTTCCTTGCAATATCCGTCTAGCCAGCAATTTACACCAATTGCCCTAGACAACCATTCATTTCCTACTCCCCTTCTAGGCAAGATGCTACATATGATTGGGACCCCTCCCTTAGACTTAATGAAATCTATAGCTGACCTGTACTTATCTAGCAGCTCTTCTCTCCTACCCTTCCCAATATCATTTCCACCAGCACTGAGACAGATAATGGGCTTGTTCCCATTACCTGACATGATATTATCCAGCCTGTTAACTATGTCCCCTCAGCCTGTTAACTATGTTAACTATGAAGGAAGGGATTTAGGTAGGGATGGTTCTTAGTAGGAAAGAAAGTTTAAAGGAAGGGATTTAGGTAGGGATGGTGGCGGGAAAGAAGGGAAGTTTGAAGGAATAGTAATAATAATCTTTATTTCTACAAGTACATGATATAACTTATACAGACCGTAGCTGACATCAGTGACATACTATATAAAAAGTCTCTGGTTATGCAGAGCATTTCTGGCAACTTAGCTTAATCTTGTCCCCCAGGATGCCACCCACACCAGTCGACTAACACCCAGGTACCTACTTACTGCTAGGTGAAAAGGAGCAGCAGGTGTAAGGGAACATGTCCAACGTTTCACCCGTGCCGGAGACCGATTCCCGGACCCTGAGCACCTAGGAAGGGATTAAGGTAGGACCTGAACCGGGCTGCGGGAGTAACAAAACTCTCGAAAACCTTCACAGGTAAAGCTGTCAATATATGAAACTTGTGATGTAAATACATTGAAGCTGTCCGTACATTGAAGCTGTCAGTACATTGAAGCTGTCAGTACATTGAAGCTGTCAGTACATTGAAGCTGTTAATTACATTGAAGCTGTTAATTACATTGAAGCTGTTAATTACATTGAAGCTGTTAACTACATTGAAGCTGTTAATTAATACATTGATGTAAACACACTTTGTTAATTAGTTTCGTTATTAGGCGAGATTTATAATAATTGAAACAATAAATAGCTGTTTATGACGACATAGATTATTGTGTGTGTGTGTGTGTGTGTGTGTGTCTTATGTGTGTGTGTCTTATGTGTTGTGGCCATTGTTGTGTGTATGACAGCGGAATGTAATCTCTCTCTCTCTCTCTCCCTCTCTCTCTCTCTCTCTCTCTCTCTCTCTCTCTCTCTCTCTCTCTCTCTCTCTCTTCTCTCTCTCTCTCTCTCTCTCTCTCTCTCTCTCTCTCTCTCTCTCTCTCTCTCTCTCTCTCTCATACATCATTCACTCGCTTTAACCTGCCCTTCCTCACTCTCCTAATCCTACCCTCCCCCTATCTCTCTCCTCTCCCTCTCCTCCCCCTCCCTCCCATCTTTTATCTATCCCACTTTACACCAGATATCTAGATACCGATAGATTAAAACCTTACTAACGCCGCCTGATGGCCCCACCGTGACCTTGTTGGACCTTACTTGAACTGAGGGATGATGATCACAGCATTGATAGGAACGGTTCTCTCTTAGCTGGAGAGAACTGTACGGTCGTAGAGGTGGTGGTGGTAGTATGGTTAATGATTGGGAAAGTGGTGGTAGGAGGGTAGTACCCCCCTGGTTGGTGCTGTCTACCAACCTACTGCTTAAAGTTTGGGAGATGGATTCATCAACCTCATCTTCGTAGTGATATGAGGGGAGACTGGTGAAGGTAGACGAATGAGAGGGAAGTGCCCCTATCACCTGGGCATCACCAGGTGTGTAGCAGTAGGTTCCTGGGATACCGGGAAGCGGCTACCACTGATGGAATTGAGATACTACAAGATAAGGTGTGCTGAGGATGGATCATTGAGCTTAGTCTCCTGGACACAGCTGAGGATGTATCATATAGTACAGCCTCCTGGACACAGCTAACCTCCTGGACACATTCTCCACCATATGGTGTGTTGGGCACTGATGGAAACATATGGAAGGTGGTGCTCCCTGGGGTACTGAGGTGAGAAGCGGCTGGGTATGTAGATAAGTAGGCATGTAGGTCGGTGAGTGACTACTAAGATATTACAGTATTAGTATACAGTACCGACAAGAAGAGGAATCAGAAACTGAACACTGACTTCCAGGCTGAAGGACTGATTATCTCATCTTTCACTGTCCACTGTGTATAGTTCCACAAGGCTGAGGGACTGATTACCACTTCTACTTTTTTCATGTATTATCTGTGTTGAATTGATAAGACACTAATTGGCGAAAAGTCTTCAGGTGAAAGTACAAAATGAAGGCCATCGGCATTATGGGGAAGGTAGGCAGATGGATTTTCGGTTTCCTAGCACACAGAACACAAAAAGTAGTAGTGAACAGGGCAAGATCCAGCATCAGCGAGGTCAAAAGCTCAGTGCCCCAAGGCACTGTCCTGGCACCTCTGCTGTTCCTCATCCTCATAGCAGACATTGACAAAAACACCCGGCACACTTTTGTATCATCATTTGCAGATGACACTAAAATAAGCATGAAAGTCAGTACGGTAGAGGACACTGAAAAAGTACAGGAAGACATAAACAGAGTTTTCCAGTGGGCAGTGGAAAACAACATGACGTTCAATGGTGATAAGTTCCAGCTGCTTAGGTATGGAAAGAATGAAGAACTCAAAAGGAGCACTATATACAAAACTCAAGAGAGCCACCAAATAGAACGTAAGAAACACGTAAAAGACCTAGGAATAATTATGTCAGCGGACCTTTCTTTTAAAGACCACAACAAGACAAAGATCACGACAGCCAGGAAGATGACTGGGTGGGTATTGAGAACTTTCAAAACAATGGAAACAATGCCGATGGCGACACTCTTCAAATCGCTAGTGCTCTCTCACTTAGAATATTGCTCAGTGCTGACGGCCCCGTTCAGGGCAGGAGAAATATCGGAGCTGGAACAAATACAGAGATCGTTTACGGCTCACATTGAGCCAGTAAAGCACCTAAACTACTGGGAACGCCTGCAAGTCTTGAACATGTACTCATTGAAGCTGAGGAGAGAGAGGTACATGATAATATATACCTGGAAGGTACTCGAGGGCTTGGTCCCAAATCTGCACACTGCCTTAACAACATACTGGAGTGAAAGATATGGGAGGAAGTGTAAAATAAACCCAGTGAGGAGCAGGGGTGCGGTGGGGACAATAAGGGAACACTGTATCAACATCCGGGGTCCCAGACTTTTTCTACATCTTACCAGAAGATATCAGAAACACTGCTGGAATAAGTGTTGAAGCCTTCAAGAGGAAACTAGACAAGTATCTTCACCAGGTGCCAGATCAACCAGGCTGTGATGGATATGTGGGGCAGTGGGCCTCCAGCAGCAACAGCCTGGTTGACCAGGCGAGCACCAGACGAGCCTGGCCCATGGCCGGGCTCAGAGAGTAGATATACTCTCGAAATTCTTCAAAGGTATATCATACTTAGGTATGTATGTATGTATGTTAGAAGGTATGTATGATGAAAATGAGACACATGCAACATCTGGGTATCTTTAATGTAGACGTTGCGCCATCCAGTGGCTTTATCAACATAAATTCTAGGACATAATTTGAAAACAGTTGAACTATATACAAAAGATGAGGTAATCAGTCCCTCAACCTTGGAATTGGTGTGAAAGCACCGTAGTCGTGAAGAATCTGGAGCACAGGCAAGAAGGCTGGCGCTTATATACTGGCGTCAGGTGAAAAGGGGACGGGTAGCAGACAAAGGCATTGTCACTGATAGGTGGGATTTCCCAGTGGAAGTAGGTCATACCTAAGGGATGGGTTAGTAGAAGTGAAGGAGGAGGTGGAGATGTCCTCTGAACCAAGATTCCATGTATCGTGGTTCAGAAGGTATGTATGCTGGTAGGTTCATCGTACGTAGGTATGTATGTATGTTGGTAGGTATGTAAGTGACGAAAACAAGTCATACATGATCAAAGTCACTAGTGACATGGTTCTCAGACAAATTGATTAAAACCAAACAGATCCTCGGGCTCTGATGAGCTGTTCTCAAGGGTTTTAAAGGAATGTAAAGAGGAACTTTGCAAACAATTGACAGTTCTTTTCAGCATATCACTACAAACTGGCATAGTCCTGGGTGAGCGGAAAATATTAAATGTGATATCTATTTACAAACAGGAGACAGGTCCTTAGCTTCGAATTATAGACCATTTAGGTTAACCTCCACTTTGGGAAAATTGATGGAATTAATAATTGCCGAGGCTATTCGAAACCTCTTTGAAAGACATAAATTGTTCAGTGAATCTCAGCAATGGGAAGTTCCTGCCTTACGAATTTACTAACTTTTTTCACTAAGGTATTTTGAGGAGGTAAATCATGGTAATAAAAATGATAGTGTGTATATGGACTTCAGTAAGACTTTTGGTAGAGTTCCACACTGGAATGGTAAGTCCACATTTAAATTATACTTCGTACAAAAGTTATTTTACAGCTTTATACATCACAAGTGAGGCCTCATTTAGATTATGCTGCTCAGTTTTGGTCTCTTTACTACAGGATGGACATAGACTCATTAGAGAACATACAAAAAAGAATGACTAAAATTATTTACTGTGTAAGGAATCTCCCGTATGAAGATAGACTTAAAGCCTTAAATCTCCAATCTCTGGAGAGACGTAGAATGAGGGGAGATATCACTGAAGTGTATAAGTGGATGACGGGCATAAACAAAGGAGATATTAATAAAGTACTGAGGGTGTCGAACCAGGTAAGAACCAGAAATAATGGATTTAAGTTGGATAAATTTAGACTTAGAAAGGACATAGGTAAGTACTGGTTTTCTAACACAGTTGTGGATGCGTGGAACAATCTTCCCAGTAGGGTGAACGAGGCTAGGACCTTGAGTAGTTTTAAAAAGAGATTGGACAAATACATGAGTGGGAGGGGCTGGGTTTGATTGGTGTCATTGGGTACGGGAGTAAATTCTTGGGTAGAGGTCGTTTTGATAAGGACTTGCCTTGTATGGGCCAGTAGGCCTTATGCAGTGTTCCTCCATTTTTATATTCTTATGTTCTGGTCACCTTATTACTGAATGGACATAATTGCGCTGGTAAACGTACAAAGAAGGATGACAAAGTTGATCCAATTTATCAGAAATCTTTCCTACGAGGATAGACTGAAGGCCCAGAATGTGTATTCTCTAGAAATACGTAGAATTAGGGAAGGGGGATATGATTGAGGTGTATAAATGGAAAACAGGAATAAAAAACAGGGCTGCAAATAACGTGTTAAAAATATCTAAGACAGGACTCGCAGCAATGGGATCAAATTGGAAAAAAATACATTTAGAAGATATAGAAAAGCAGTGGTTTAGTAATAGAGTTATGGATGAGTAGACGAGTAAATAAGTGGGGTGGATGTGAGTTGGACCTGCCCAGCATGGGCCACTAGGCCTGCAGCAGTCTCCTTCCTTCTTACGTTCTTATATATATATAGGCTAAGTAGGTAGGTAGGCATGAACGTGGGTATGGAACTAGGTACGTAGGTGGATATGTAATTAAGTATGTAGTTGGATATATAAGTTATTGGAGGAGAAAGTACCAAACAAAACGCAAAAAAAAAAAATTGTTTATGGCGAAAGTGTAAAATAAGACAAATGTAAAGAAAGTGTAAAATAAGACAAATGTAAAGAAAGTGTAAAATAAGACAAATGTAAAGAAAGTGTAAAATAAGACAAATGTAAAGAAAGTGTAAAATAAGACAAATGAAAAGAAAGTGTAAAATAAGACAAATGTAAAGAAAGTGTAAAATAAGACAAATGTAAAGAAAGTGTAAAATAAGACAAATGTAAAGAAAGTGTAAAATAAGACAAATGTAAAGAAAGTGTAAAATAAGACAAATGTAAAGAAAGTTAAAATAAGACAAATGTAAGAAAAGTGTTAAAATAAGACAAATGTAAAGAAAGTGTAAAATAAGACAAATGAAAAGAAAGTGTAAATAAGACAAATGTAAAGAAAGTGTAAAATAAGACAAATGTAAAGAAAGTGTAAAATAAGACAAATGTAAAGAAAGTGTAAAATAAGACAAATGTAAAGAAAGTGTAAAATAAGACAAATGTAAAGAAAGTGTAAAATAAGACAAATGAAAAGAAAGTGTAAAATAAGACAATGTAAAGAAAGTGTAAAATAAGACAAATGTAAAGAAAGTGTAAAATAAGACAAATGTAAAGAAAGTGTAAAATAAGACAAATGTATAGAAAGTGTAAAATAAGACAAATGTAAAGAAAGTGTAAAATAAGACCAAATGTAAAGAAAGTGTAAAATAAGACAAATGTAAAGAAAGTGTAAAATAAGGCAAAGTAAAGAAAGTGTAAAATAAGACAAATGTAAAGAAAGTTGTACAATAAGACAAATGTAAAGAAAGTGTAAAATAAGACAAATGTAAAGAAAGGTTAAAATAAGACAAATGAAAAGAAAGTGTAAAATAAGACAAATGTAAAGAAAGTGTAAAATAAGACAAATGTAAAGAAAGTGTAAAATAAGACAAATGTAAAGAAAGTGTAAAATAAGACAAATGTTAAAGAAAGTGTAAAATAAGCAAATGGAGAAGGAAGTGTAAAATAAGACAAATGTAAAGAAAGTGTAAATAAGACAAATGAAAGAAAGTGTAAAATAAGACAAATGTAAAGAAAGTGTAAAAATAGACAAATGTAAAGAAAGTGAAAATAAGACAAATGTAAGAAAGTGTAAAATAAGACAAATGTAAAGAAAGTGTAAAATAAGACAAATGTAAAGAAAGTGTAAAATAGACAAATGAAAAGAAAGTGTTAAAATATGACAAATGTAAGAGAAGTTGTATAAATAAGACAAAGTAAAGAAAGTGTTAAAATAAGACAAATGTAAAGAAAGTGTTAAAATAAGAGCAAATGTAAAGAAAGTGTAAAATAAGACAAATGTAAAGAAAGTGTAAAATAAGGACAAATGTAAAGAAAGTGTAAAATAAGAAAATGAAAAGAAAGTGTCAAAATAAGACAAATGAAAGAAAGTGTAAAATAGGACCAAATGTAAGAGAGAAAGTGTAAAATAAGACAAATGTAAAGAAAAGGTGTACAGATAGACAAATGTGAAGAAAGAGAGGAAATAAAGAAGAGGAATCTTATGGAAACGTAATCAAGAGTGCATAAGCTGCCAAGAGAGGCTGGTTCGATCCTTTCAGTCTTTGGCTGACGAACACTTCCGGATTGTGAGGATTATTATACTGTGTTCCCATGTCAGGGCAGGAGAGAGAGAGGTTCGGATCCCATGTCAGGGCAGGAGAGAGAGAGGTTCGGATCCCATGTCAGGGCAGGAGAGAGAGAGGTTCGGATCCCATGTCAGGGCAGGAGAGAGAGAGAGAGAGGTTCGGATCCCATGTCAGGGCAGGAGAGAGAAAGGTTCGGATCCCATGTCAGGGCAGGAGAGAGACAGAGAGGTTCGGATCCCATGTCAGGGCAGAGAGAGAAAGAGAGGTTCGAATCCCATGTCAGGGCAGAGAGAGAGAGGTTCGGACCCCATGTCAGGGCAGGAGAGGTTCGGATCCCATGTCAGGGCAGGAGAGAGAGGTTCGGATCCCATGTCAGGGCAGAGAGAGAGAGGTTCGGATCCCATGTCAGGGCAGAGATAGAGAGGTTCGGATCCCATGTCAGGGCAGAGAGAGAGAGAGGTTCGGATCCCATGTCAGGGCAGGAGAGAGAGAGAGGTTCGGATCCCATGTCAGGGCAGGAGAGAGATAGGTTCGGATCCCATGTCAGGGCAGGAGAGAGAGAGGTTCGGATCCCATGTCAAGGCAGAGAGAGAAAGAGAGGTTCGAATCCCATGTCAGGGCAGAGAGAGAGAGAGGTTCGGACCCCATGTCAGGGCAGGAGAGAGAGGTTCGGATCCCATGTCAGGGCAGGAGAGAGAGGTTCGGATCCCATGTCAGGGCAGAGGGAGAGGTTCGGATCCCATGTCAGGGCAGAGAGAGAGAGAGGTTCGGATCCCATGTCAGGGCAGAGAGAGAGAGAGAGAGGTTCGTATCCCATGTCAGGGCACAGAGAGAGAGAGAGAGGTTTGGATCACATGTCAGGGCAGAGAGAGAGGTTCAGATCCCATGTCAGGGCAGAGAGAGACAGAGTTTCGGATCCCATGTCAGGGCAGAGAGAAAGAGAGGTTCGAATCCTATGTCAGGGCAGAGAGAGAGAGAGAGAGAGAGAGAGAGAGAGGTTCGGATCCCATGTCAGGGCAGAGAGGAGAGGTTCGGATCCCATGTTCAGGGCAGGAGAGAGAGAGGTTCGGATCAGCAGGAAGAGAAGTTGTGATCCAAGGGCAGAGAGAGAGGAGAGAGAGAGAAGAGGTTCGGATCCCATGTCAGGGCAGGAGAGAGAGAGGTTCGGATCCCATGTCAGGGCAGGAGAGAGAGAGAGAGGTTCGGATCCCATGTCAGGACAGGAGAGAGAGAGAGGTTCGGATCCCATGTCAGGGCAGGAGAAGGAGGTTCGGATCCCATGTCAGGGCAGGAGAGGGAGAGGTTCGGATCCCATGTCAGGGCAGGAGAGAGAAAGAGAGGTTCGGATCCCATGTCAAGGCAGGAGAGAGAGAGGTTCGGATCCCATGTCAGGGCAGGAGAGAGAGAGAGGTTCGGATCCCATGTCAGGGCGGGAGAGAGGGAGAGGTTCGGATCCCATGTCAGGGCAGGAGAGAGGTTCGGATCCATGTAGGAGAGAGAGAGAGAGGTTCGAATCCCATGTTAGGGCAGGAGAGAGAGGTTCGGATCCTGTGTCAGGGCAGGAGAGAGAGAGAGAGAGAGGTTCGGATCCCATGTCAGGGCAGGAGAGAGAGAGAGGTTCGGATCCCATGTCAGGACAGTGAGAGAGAGAGGTTCGGATCCCATGTCAGGGCAGGAGAGAGAGAGGTTCGGATCCCATGTCAGGGCAGGAAGGAGAGTGATAGAGGAGAGAGAGGTTCGGATCCCATGTCAGGGCAGGAAAGAGAGAGGTTCGGATCCCATGTCAGGGCAGGAGAGAGAAGAGAGGTTCGGATCCCATGTCAGGGCAGGAGAGAGGGAGAGGTTCGGATCCCATGTCAGGGCAGGAGACAGAGAGAGGTTCGGATCCATGTCAGGGAGGAGAGAGAAGGTGGATCAGCAGGGGGGAGATTCGGATTCCATGTCAGGGCAAGAGAAGAGGAAGTATGTAGGAGAGAGAGAGGTTCGATCCTTGTCAGGGCAGGAAGAGAGGGTTCGGATCCATGTCAGGGCAGGAGAGAGAGAGAGGTTTGGATCCCATGTCAGGGCAGGAGAGAGAGAGGTTCAGATCCCATGTCAGGGCAGGAGAGAGAGAGGTTCGGATCCCATGTCAGGGCAGAGAGAAGAGAGGTTCGGACCCCATGTCAGGGCAGGAGAGAGAGGTTCGGATCCCATGTCAGGGCAGAGAGAGAAGAGAGGTTCGAATCCTTGTCAGGGCAGAGAGAGAGAGGTCGGACTCACCATGTCAGGGCAGGAGAGAGAGGTTCGGATCCCATGTCAGGAGGAAGAGAGAGAGAGAGGAGAGGTTCGGATCCCATGTCAGGCAGAGAGAAGAGAGGTTCGGATCCCAAGTCAGGGCAGAGAGAGAGAGAGGTTCGGATCCCATGTCAGGCAGAGAGAGAGAGGTTCGGATCCCATGTCAGGGCAGAGAGAGAGAGAGGTTCGGATCCCATGTCAGGGCAGAGAGAGAGAGAGGTTTGGATCCCATGTCAGGGCAGAGAGAGAGAGAGAGAGAGGTTCGGATCCCATGTCAGGGCAAGAGAGAGAGAGAGAGGTTCGGATCCCATGTCAGGGCAGAGAGAGAGAGAGAGGTTCAGATCCCATGTCAGGGCAGAGAGAGAGAGAGTTCGAATCCCATGTCAGGGCAGAGAGAGAGAGAGAGAGAGAGGTTCGGATCCCATGTCAGGGCAGAGAGAGAGAGAGAGAGAGAGAGAGACGTTCGGATCCCATGTTAGGGCAGGAGAGAGAGGTTCGGATCCTGTGTCAGGGCAGGAGAGAGAGAGAGAGAGAGGTTCGGATCCCATGTCAGGGCAGGAGAGAGAGAGAGAGAGGTTCGGATCCCATGTCAGGGCAGAGGAGAGAGAGAGGTTCGGATCCCATGTCAGGGCAGGAGAGAGAGAGAGAGAGAGAGGTTCGTATCCCATGTCAGGGCAGGAGAGAGAGAGGTTCAGATCCCATATCAGGGCAAGAGAGAGAGGTTCGAGTCCCAAGTCAGGGCAGAGAGAGAGAGGTTCGGATCCCATGTCAGGGCAGAGAGAGAGAGAGGTTCGGATCCCATGTCAGGGCAGAGAGAGAGGTTCGGATCCCATGTCAGGGCAGAGAGAGAGAGAGAGGTTCGATCCCATGTCATGGCAGAGAAAGAGTTTCGGATCCCATGTCAGGGCAGGAGAGAGAGAGAGGTTCGGATCCCATGTCAGGGCAGAGAGAGAGAGAGGTTCGGATCCCATGTCAGGGCAGAGAGAGAGAGAGAGAGGTTCGAATCCCATGTCAGGGCAGAGAGAGAGAGAGAGAGAGATTTCGGATCCCATGTCAGGGCAGAGAGAGAGAGAGAGAGGTTCGGATCCCATGTCAGGGCAGGAGAGAGAGAGAGGTTCGGATCCCATGTCAGGGCAAGAGAGAGAGGTTCGGATCCTGTGTCAGGGCAGGAGAGAGAGAGAGAGAGGCTCGGATCCCATGTCAGGGCAGAGAGAGAGAGAGGTTCGGATCCCATGTCAGGGCAGGAGAGAGAGAGAGAGGTTCAGATCCCATGTCAGGACAGGAGAGAGAGAGAGGTTCGGATCCCATGTCAGGCAGGAAGAGAGAGAGGTTCGGATCACATGTCAGGCAGAGAGTAGGAGAGAGAGAGAGAGGTTCGGATCCCATGTCAGGGCAGGAGAGAGAGAGGTTCGGATCCCATGTCAGGGCAGGAGATGAGAGAGAGGTTCGGATCCCATGTCAAGGCAGGAGAGCGGGAGAGGTTCGGATCCCATGTTAGGGCAGGAGAGAGAGGTTCGGATCCTGTGTCAGGGCAGGAGAGAGAGAGAGAGGTTCGGATCCCATGTCAGGGCAGGAGAGAGAGAGAGGTTCGGATCCCATGTCAGGGCAGGAGAGAGAGAGAGGTTCGGATCCCATGTCAGGGCAGGAGAGAGAGGTTCGGATCCCATGTCAGGGCAGGAGAGAGAGAGAGGTTCGGATTCCATGTCAAGGAGAAGAGAGAGGTTCGGATTCCATGTCAGGGCAGGAGAGAGAGAGAGAGAGGTTCGGATCCCATGTCAGGGCAGGAGAAGAGAGGTTCGGATCCATGTTCAGGGCAGGAGAGAGAGAGAGAGAGGTTCGGATCCCATGTCAGGGCAGGAGAGAGAGAGAGGTTCAGAGGAGAGAGAGAGAGGTTCGGATCCCATGTCAGGGCAGGAGAGAGAGAGAGGTTCAGATCCCATGTCAGGACAGGAGAGAGAGAGGTTCGGATCCCATGTCAGGGCAGGAGAGAGAGAGATTCGGATCCCATGTCAGGGCAGGAGAGAGAGGTTCGGATCCCATGTCAGGGCAGGGAGAGAGAGAGGATTCGGATCCCATGTCAGAGGGAGGGAGAGGGAGAGAAGAGAGACAGTTCGGATCCCATGTCAGGGCAGGAGAGAGAGAGAGAGAGGTTCGGATCCCATGTCAGGGCAGGAGAGAGGTTCGGATCCCATGTCAGGGCAGGAGAGAGAGAGAGAGGTTCGGATCCCATGTCAGGGCAGGAGAGAGGGAGAGGTTCGGATCCCATGTCAGGGCAGGAGAGAGAAGGTTCGGATTCCATGTCAAGGAGAGAGAGAGGTTCGGATTCCATGTCAGGGCGGGAGAGAGAGGTTCGGATCCGATGTCAGGGCAGGAGAGAGAGGTTCGGATCCCATGTCAGGGCGGGAGAGAGAGGTTCGGATCCCATGTCAGGGCAGGAGAGAGAGA
>NC_069474.1:16586803-16664303 GCF_026875155.1 Cherax quadricarinatus | reverse complement strand
CCAGGTGGTCATCCAACATGCAGTATTTTTCCCAAAATACAATCGATACCGTGTAGTGAATGGATAGATGGAGATCCATTTGTAGTATACCACACCCACTGTGACGGGGATGGCCAGGTGAGAGTTGATGTTCCGTGGTGCATGACTCACTTGAACCACAACACTAAATATCAACACAAAACTGAACTAAATGAAAAAAAGAATAAACTGTATTTAAGATTAAATAATTTACTTGTAGAATAATTATCATTGTGACTAGGTTAAGTTGTTTGATATGTAAGCTTTCTAAAACTCTCAAATTCAAAGTCCCTTTTAACTCTACCCCTGGTATCCTCTCCACTCTTGCTAATCTGTGATCCAGAATCACCTCCTGCCCTGCACCGCTCTATGACCCTACTGGGTTTAGCACTTCTTTTTGATTATAATAATTAAATTGAAAGTGTTATGGACTTCAGCAGTAATTTGAGAATTATTTGGGCTACGAGATTCAGACTGACTGGTGACAGCTGAGGTGGTGTGGCCAGAGGAATAAAGTCCATATTATGTTAATTCTCTCTCTTCACAAACTCTTAAGCTTACAGAAAGTATTTCCTACTGTTACAGTTAAAGTGTACCATCGTGTTACAAATTAAAAGTTCACTTCTTCTATTTGTAATATTAGATGTAATATTGAAATATCAAAAAGCTATTTCAGCGGTGAATGTACATTGTTTATATAATGATGTGTATATAATATAGTTCAAATTTCTCTTCCACGTCCTCATTTTTTTTCTTTCCTACATATAATTTTGGCTGCCCCGCCTTGTGATGATGGGCACACCTTCATAAAAAATTGGAATATGACAGGGAAACCCATTCTGTGTGATGGAATATGACAGGGAAACCCATCTTGTGTGATGGAATATGACAGGGGAACCCATCCTGTGTGATGGAATATGACAGGGAAGCCCATCCTGTGTGATGGAATATGACAGGGAAATCCATCCTGTGATGGAATATGACAGGGGAACCCATCCTGTGTGATGAATATGACAGGGAAACCCATCCTGTGTGATGGAATATGACAGGGAAATCCATCCTGTGTGATGGAATATGACAGGGAACCCATCCTGTGTGATGGAATATGACAGGGAAACCCATCCTGTGTGATGGAATATGACAGGGAAACCCATCTTGTGTGATGGAATATGACAGGGAAACCCATCCTGTGTGATGGAATATGACAGGGAAATCCATCCTGTGTGATGGAATATGACAGGGAAAACCCATCCTGTGTGATGGAATATGACAGGGAAACCCATCCTGTGTGATGGAATATGACAGGGAAACCCATCTTGTGTGATGGAATATGACAGGGAAACCCATCCTGTGTGATGGAATATGACAGGGAAATCCATCCTGTGTGATGGAATATGACAAGGGAACCCATCCTGTGTGATGGAATATGACAGGGGAACCCATCCTGTGTGATGAAATATGACAGGGAAACCCACCCATCCTGTGTGATGGAATATAACAGGGGAACCCATCCTGTGTGATGGAATATGACAGAGAAACATAACTAGCTGTTGTTCCCACTATGTACCTCTCATAGAGAGTATGATAGCAGCACATTGCTGATCCTTCCAGTTTTGTTAAAAAAAAAATCGTTCAGTCCTCCTTCCCACCGTCCCATCTTCCCTTCCCACAGCAAGGGACAGCTGGTTGAGCACAGAGGGAGGGTACACACAGAGAGGGTACACAGAGGGAGGGTGCACAGAGGGAGGGTACACAGTGGAGAAGTGTAAGTAGAACACTTCAAACCGAGTGAAAGGAATCGCTTCGTACCGACGATTTTCCAATCGTTCGGTAAATCGGGACTTAAGATGGTGGAGATAGGGAGGGAGTGATGATGGAGGAGATAAGGAAGGAAGTGGAAGACCCTTCCTGGGCTCTTTTGTCTGTCTGTCTGACAGTTTTGTCTACCTGTCTTTCTGCCTGTCTGTCAGTTATGTTTGTCTGCCTAACTTACATTCTGTCTGCTAGTCTACCTAGCTGACATTCTGTGTTAGAGATTGGGAAGGAAAAGGAGTGGAAATAAGAGAGAAATAGAATGAGAGAGAGCGAGAGTGAGAGTGACAATCATAGGTTTCCGCTGGATTTACTAAAGGAGATAAGTATCAACGATGTCTGTCTGTAGGCCGACATTTAGTGGGAGATTCTCTCTCTCTCTCTCTCTCTCTCTATTTTACACAGGGTTTGACAAGGTAAGGTTAAGGATCCCTAGCTTTATTGACAAGCTATTTACTGGTTAAGGATTCCTAACTTTATTGGCAAGCTAAGAGCTGTTACCTGCATCAGCTCATTTGAAAGCATTTTTATTGTTATGAGACATACAAGTAGGGAACAGGATGAAGTTGGAGCCATCTGTGGGCCAGCATTTTCATTTGATCAACTGACGTTATCTCGTTGACATCATTATGCTGTACGAGTGTGTTCCATACTCGAGTCATCCTGGGCATATATGATCTCGATGGAGTGTGTTCTGGAGAAGGGTAAGCCAGAGTGAATTTGGCTGCTTTGCCGACTGTGGCATAAAGCTTGTTTCCGCGGGTCTCGAGTGGATCCAAGTGTGGTGGTACGTTGACATATTGGCCTTGTACATACAGTAAGGCCACCCAATCCTCCTGTGTTGAGGTTCTGTGAAATGACAGATCTATCCAGGGGGCCAGGCGAGAGATGAGCGTCTTGCTTGTTCTTATTGTCAAACAGCGCAGATGAGAGGCGGGGCAGGCAAACCAAGGGGTGGGATAATCAGGTGTGAGGTATTGTGCCTTGTACAGAATTTGCAGCCCTACTGTCAGGCAGTGCGGAGTACGGCGAAGGCTGTAAGCTTCTGGGCTGCCTTGTTTGCAGATTTAACTGGTCTTCTGGTTATTTTGGAGTAAATTTCACCCCAAGGATTTAACTTCTTTCAGGTGCCAACACCTCCCTATCCTTACTACTGCACAGCATACCATCAGATTCTCTCTCCCCTCTCTCTCCCCTCTCTCTCTCTCTCTCTTCTCTCTTCTTCTCTCTCTTCACTCTCACTTCCGAAGTCTTTTTTTTTATCCTTTAATTGCATTGAAATTACAGATTGTTTTTATTCTAGAAAATTAGTAATATGCTTAGAAATAAATCCAACAATTCTGATTAATATTAATATTTTGTATTATCACCAAACCATTGTGATGTAATACTTTTTTATAAATCACCCCCAATTCATGGTGATGAATTTTTTCAGTAACATTTGTGGCCCTAAATGAAATACGGGAGTTAAATAAAATAAAAATATATTCAAGTTTGAAACTCTTCCAGCAATTGGAAGTTAAATTGCACATTCGAGTCGTTTTTGTCCATTGTCAAGTCGTGGTTTATATTGATTCAAGATCGAAACGTTGAAATATTTATAAATGAAGTTTACCTTCCTCTAGCTTGTCGTTTACTCATGGAACTCCAGCATGTGTTGGTTCACGAGGCTGAGGTTCCTGAACCAGGGCTAGGATAGCAGGGACTAGCACTGGACACTGATACTACTGGCTCTCACAAGATGGTGGAGACAGTCTCTGACAACATAGAGGGGAGACAGTCTCCACTATCTCACGTAACACGAGTCAAGTTATACTTTGGGGCAGGTGATGCAACACTAATGTGGGTACATCATACTCTGGGGCAAGTGATGCAACACTAATGTGGGTGCATCATACTCTGGGGCAGGTGATGCCACACTAATGTGGGTACATCATACTCTGGGGCAGGTGATGCCACACTAATGTGGGTACATCATACTCTGGGGCAGGTGATGCCACACTAATGTGGGTACATCATTCTCTGGGGCAGGTGATGCCACACTGATGTGAGTGCATCATACCCTGGGGCAGGTGATGCAACACTAATGTGGGTGCATCACACTCTGGGGCAAGTGATGCAACACTAATGTGGGGATGCATCACACTCTGGGGCAGGTGATGCAACACTAATGTGGGTGCATCATACTCTGGGGCAGGTGATGCAACACTAATGTGGGTGCATCATACTCTGGGGCAGGTGATGCAACACTAATGTGGGTGCATCATACTCTGGGGCAGGTGATGCAACACTAATGTGGGTGCATCATACTCTGGGGCAGGTGATGCAACACTGTTGTGGGTACATCATACTCTTGAGACAGGTGATGCAACACAAACGTGAGTCAAGTTTTGAGGCTACTCCCGAGGGTACCAGGCTGGAGCTGGGAGGAGACCTGGAGGTTACCTGGAGGTTATTCCGGGGATCAACGCCCCCGCGGCCCGGTCCATGACCAGGCCTCCCGATGGATCAGGGCCTGATCAACTAGGCTGTTACTGCTGGCCGCACGCAGTCCGACGTACGAGCCACAGCCCGGCTGATCCGGCACTGACTTTAGGTATCTGTCCAGCTCTCTCTTGAAGGCAGCCAGGGGTTTATTGGCAATTCCCCTAATGCTTGATGGGAGGCTGTTGAACAGTTTTGGGCCCCGGACACTTATGGTGTTTTCTCTTAGTGTACCAATGGCGCCCCTACTTTTTATTGGGGGCATTTTGCATCGCCTGCCCAGTCTTTTACTTTCGTAGGGAGTGATTTCTGTGTGCAGATTTGGGACCATTCCTTCCAAGATTTCCCAAGTGTAGATTATGATATATCTCTCCCTCCTGCGTTCCAACAAGTACAAGTCAAGTGCTTCCAAGCGTTCCCAGTAGTTAAGGTGCTTGACAGAACTGAAGGAGTTAAACCTGATGATATCATGGGACAGAAGGGTCAGGGCGACTTTATAACAAAGTACAAAATGTTGAGAGGGAGTGATGAGTTTGAACCGGACTAGTCTGTTGGAGAGGCGGGAAACGGGTACACACGAGGGCAAAGTTGGAAATTGAAAACACAGATGAGTCACAGTGAATGTTTGGAAATACTTCTTAAGCCTTATAGTGGTCAGGAATTGGAGCGGCCTGGACATCGAAATAGTTGATGTAGGATTCATACATAGCTTTAAGAATAGGTATGACAGGGCTCGTGCAGTCTAGAGTGACAGAACCCAGTAGTGGCCACTGCTGCCAGGAACTGAGACTTGACCCCTGAAACCACTAATAGGTTAGTACACACACACACATACACACACACACACACACACACAACACACACACACACACACCCCACACACACACACACACACACACACACACACACACACACACACACACACGCACACACACAAACACACATACCTGGTCAAACACATCAAGAAATTAGAGAAAGTACAAAGGTTTGGAACAAGACTAGTTCCGGTGTTAAAAGAAATGTCCTACGACGACACTGGAGGACAGGAGGGATAGAGGGACATAGTAACGGCGTATAAAATACTGAGACGAATCGACAAGTGGACAGGGCTAGAATGTTTTAGAGATGGGACACAGCAACAACACATGGAAGTTAAAAACTCAGCTGAGTCATAGGGATGTTAGGAAGTATTTCTTCGGCCTTAGAATTGTCAGAAAATGGCACAGTCTGGAGAGTGATGTAGTGGAGGCAGGATCCATTCATAGCTTTAAAAAGAGGTACGATAATGCTCATGGAGCAGGGAGAGAGTGGACCTAGAGGCGACCAGTGAAGAGACGGGGCCAGGAGCTGTGAAGCGACCCCTGCAACCACAAATAGGTGAGTACACACACCTGGTGTTTATCTGAGCAGTGGTAGAGTGTTGGTCAGTGTTACACATGGTCTCTGGCTGAGTACCCAAACACTAGTCACTGTAAACCCCGGTGTTTGTCACTATGCCCCCTGCTACCTTCGCCCATATAACAACACACGTGGGCATCTAGCGACCCAGTTTTCCTAATCCTGGGTATACCCAGCTTACATTTACTTTAATCCTCCCACAAGGCGCCACCTCCATTTTCTATAACCTACCGTGGAGTCCCTATTGTCTTATAATAAATTTTTCAATGAATTTTCATACGTTCCCGCCTTCTGACTTTCACTTCTAAAAATATTATTTTCCTTGTTAAGTTTACTTGTTGATGCTACCTAAATATATTGATACTTTCACAATAATGTGAATATGATATAATAATAATAATAATAATAATAATAATAATAATAATAATAATAATAATAATAATAATAATAATAATCTTTATTTCTACAAATACATGTACAAGGTATACAGGCCTAGCTGACATCAGTCTGACCTGTGAGTTCATCTTCCACCCTGTAAGCTCACTTTCCACCCTGTAACATCACCTTCCACCCTGTAACATCATCTTCCTCTCCGTAAGATCACCTTTATGAATGCTAACACTATTCTTGTGCAATACTTTAGCAATATAACTTCTATAATAATAATAATAATAATAATAATAATAATAGGTAGACGTTAACCTGCGATATATCGCCACTTGGAAGCCTCCACTCGTAACCCACAATATAAAGCATCTAACAATTCAGTGAGATATTTTGCACTTCTTAGGGAGACTGTTTTCTTACGATACCTTCAACTGTTTACACCACATCAGTCAAATATTGTTCCAGTTATATATAATATAGAGACATATGTAGTTCAGATATAAATATACTATTTAATTGGGAATATCCTCCTGATCAGTTGAAATTACTTTAAACACTCAGCGGGGTACCTAATTTTACGTATGGGACAGTATCCATGAGTATTTAAATTAGGTATTGCTTGGGTGCATAAGGTAGAACTTATACATAAAATAAAACAGTAATGAAAGATGCAGTAACAGGAGTAAATCAAAAGGAGATTACAAGTTACAGATGTTTAAGTCTGAGATACAGGTCTTGGGCAAAATTTACAAATATACGATGATAAAGCTGGGGCTATCACTAGTGTGTGGAAGTGACACAAATACCAGGAATGTACTTTTGGAATCCACACAGATAAATCTAAGTCAGAACATACACGTTGTACTAGTCCACCCCGGACACTGCCTCTCCACCTTCTGATAGGCGCTCACTGGCCCTCACTGATCGACTGTCAGCTCCACCCTACTGCCTTATGGTAGAGTCACTCCCATGAGAAGAGTAAAAAGCCACAATACCTTGGCTGTAACACCTCACTAAAAACCCTTACGAACGTTATACCAAGGCTCCTCTCCTAAGTGCGGGTTTTTGTAAAACTATACATGGTTCCCAAAAGCTGAGGTTCTCTCCCGGATCCCAGGAAATGCAACACAATTAGCACCTGCAGCAAGCTTGTCTTTCCCGTCGGTCAGAAAGACACTGAAACCAGAGGATTAACACTTAGGGGATACACACCCTAAATTCTGACCCTACTGCCACCTTAGTTGAAACGGGAACCTGCGTATAAAGAGAAACATGAAATGGTAGTGTCCAGAGTATCAGTACCTCAATAAAAGTCACTATTTAACAAAAAGAAAGTAGTTAGTATCACTCTTCCATCTTAAAAAAAGTTAACATGTGAAACTGAGTCTGATTAGTATTGATTTATGTCGTCACTGAAGAAACTTGACTTACACCCTAAAACAGGAATTAAAGTAAACTCTGATCATATATACACTGAGACATACACCTCTGTGTATATATCTTCTGATAGAATAGGGCAGTAGCACACTGCTTATGTCAGTGTGCAGATTTGGGACCAGGCCCTCGAGTACTTTCCAGGTATATATTATCATGTATCTCTCTCCGCTCCAGTGAGTACATGTTCAGGTGGTGCGACAAAGAGCCCTAATGAAAAGGACAACACTCCCGCCTTATTGTATTTGGCTTAGTTTGTGATTAAAAAATTAGAAATTTAAATTCTTCCTCTTCAAATGTGATTTTTTGTAGAGGCTGCAATATTAATGGAACATTTCCTGGGGCGAAGGGCATAGAGAAGGTTGGGAACCCTTGGTCTACGTAATCTACACATATACTGCAATTAAACAGATATCACAAACAAGCGATACAAGATGCAAAACAACCACGGGGGGAGTCTTTGGTGTTGCAATCAACACATCATCAGGAGCTTGTAATGTTGTAAAAAAGAGGAGGATGTCCAAGTAAATACGATCACGGGGAACATTTTAGCAAAAGCAAGAGAGAGAGAAACTATGTACAATAATTTGTGTAACTGTATTTATATGTACCTGTACCTAAATAAACTTAGCCTTAATGACGCTAGTGTAGTGGATAGTCTTAAAACCCCATTAACCAGTTTATATAATATTTTAATTAAATAATAATTTCATATTTGGTTATAGGTGTAAGTTGTGTTGGGTGATGCGCGTTGAGTCTTGTGACAGTTGTTATCTGTAATCCTCTGAACAACCCCGCCTCCGTTTCCTATAATCCTGGGCCAGAGCCGCCCCACATGTCTTCAGTGGCCGGCATCTCGGCCTCTGTTAGGTGTAATCCGTGAAGCTGGGAGCTCAGTAACAAGGGATAATGGTTGGGTTTAACCTGGTAGTTGGAGCTCAGCCTTGGAAGAAACAATGCTGCAAACAATGACGAACACGCCACTTGTGGTGGCCGCCTGCTGCCTCCAGCTCTGAGAGAGAGAGAGAGAGAGAGAGAGAGAGAGAGAGAGAGAGAGAGGAGAGAGAGAGAGAGAGAGAGAGAGAGAGGGAGGGAGGGAGGGAGGGAGGGAGGGAAGGAGGGAAAGTGAGAAGCTTTATTTAGGAAAATATACCCCTCAAGGAAGGTTCCTTGATGTTGGTGAGGGGCTCTTGATTTAGGGAATTGGATCTGTGCTCCAGTTCCCCAAATTAAGCCTGAATGCCTTCCACATACCCCCCCAGGCGCTGTATAATCCTCCGGGTTTAGCGCTTCCCCCTTGATTGTAATAATAATTAGGAAAATATACAAATGGCTTTACAAAGAGTAGTAAAAATGTGTTGAATGGTTGTAAGAGTACATACAAGTGAGTATCAATGCAGTCACGAACAATTGGTTTTTAAGCAGCAACAAACTGCGGCTAGCCGGGGATCGAACCCTTATTATTTTAGCCCGCCTCGTGGGAAGCAAGTCACACACACACACACACACACACACACACACACACACACACACACACACACACACACACACACACACACACACACACACACACACACACACACACACACACACACATATTACCTATGCTTGTAAATAAAGACTCGCGTCTTTAACATCAGTTCAGACAGTCAGTGATGACTTCAAACGTGATGTTTCACACTTTCCTGGGAGGGAGTGGAGTTAACTCCAGTTCTCTGGATCAAGAACCTCCTCAAAAAATCAAGCCCTGGACGATCAGGCCCATCGAGCACTCAACACGCGACTTCCGAATCAATGCACAGATACCAAAAGGGTCAGTATCCCTCGGCTGTGAGAGCAGTTAATTAATATAGTTATCATCCGTATGCGTTTTTCGCCCCTATACATAGGTAACATAAGGATCATTAGCCCTCGGCTGTGTGCAGTTAACATCTTAATCACCCTGGGTAAGGGAGCCAGTGGGCGACTACCTGACTACTACTAGACATGCGGTATTCCAGGTCATCACACATATTTGACCTTTAGTGCCCAAGGGAATAAAGACCTTTTTCCATTAACGCTCCGGTGATTGGCATGACCTGGGTTTAGTGCCGTGACCCCTTGCTGCGAGAGGTCACTACGACAGTGACCTCTCTAGTGACTTTACTACAGCAGTGACACCTCCACACTGACGACACTACGGCAGTGACGTCACTACAGCAGTGACACCACACTGACGACACTACGGCAGTGAGACCACACTGACGACACGACGGCAGTGACACCACACTGACGACACTACGGTAGTGACGTCACTACAGCAGTGACACCACACTGACGACACTACGGTAGTGACGTCACTACAGCAGTGACACCACACTGACGACACTACGGCAGTGACACCACACTGACGACACTACGGCAGTGACACCACACTGACGACACTACAGCAGTTACACCACACTGACGACACTACGGTAGTGACGTCACTACAGCAGTGACACCACACTGACGACACTACGGCAGTGACACCACACTGACGACACTACGGCAGTGACACCACACTGACGACACTACGGCAGTGACACCACACTGACGACACTACAGCAGTGACACCACACTGACGACACTACGGCAGTGACGTCACTATAGCAGTGACATCTCTATGGTGACGTCACTATAGTGACATCTCTGTAGTGGCGTCACTACAGCAGTGACACCTCTACTGTGACGTCACTGCAGCAGTGACATCTCTAGTGACGTCACAACAGTAGTGATCTTTCCTGAACACAGCTGGTACACAAGAACACAGAACACAGCTGGTACACAAGAACACAGAACACAGCTGGTACACAAGAACACAGAACACAGCTGGTACACAAGAACACAGAACACAGCTGGTACACAAGAACACAGAACACAGCTGGTACACAAGAACACAGAACACAGCTGGTACACAAGAACACAGTAAAAAAAAGCTGGTAAATAACACAAAACACAGCTGGTACACAACAGAGAACACAACTGGTACATAATAACATAGTAAGAACACAGCTGGTACACAAGAACACAGTAAGAACACAGCTGGTACACAAGAACACAGTAAGAACACAGCAAGACTACAACAAAGAATGCGACAGAGATGCTCTGCGACAAGGATACGACACCAGCGCGGCGGGAGATGCGACAGGCAGGTGCTGACGGACAATGGCTTGTTTACCCCCAATCTTAATTAAATACTTTCGCGTGCCACCACGACACCATCTACGATACTGATACGACCGTTGGACGCTGATGAACCTGCAGATGGAGACGCTTGACAGGGACCATAAAGTGGCCCTTGCCCAGTGATGGACCATAACACCTTTGCTCAGTGATGGACCATAACACCTTGCTCAATGATGGACCATAACACCTTGCCCAGTGATGGTCCATAACATCTTGCTCAGTGATGGACCATAACATCTTGCCCAGTGATGGACCATAACATCTTTCCCAGTGACGGACCATAACATCTTGCCCAGTGATAGACCATAACATCTTGCCCAGTGATGGACCATAACACCTTTACTCAGTGATGGACCATAACACCTTGCTCAGTGATGGACCATAACACCTTGCCCAGTGATGGACCATAACATCTTGCCCAGTGATGGACCATAGCACCTTGCCGAGTGATGGACCATAACACCTTGCCCAGTGATGGACCATAACATCTTGCCCAGTGATGGACCATAGCAGCTTGCCGAGTGATGGACCATAGCATCTTGCTCAGTGATGGACCATAACATCTTGCTCAGTGATGGACCATAGCAGCTTGCCGAGTGATGGACCATAACAGTTTGCACAATGATGGACCATAACACATGCCAGTGATGGACCATAACACCTTGCACAATGATGGACCATAACACCTTGCCCAGTGATGGACCAAACACCTTGCCCAGTGATGGACCATAACATATTGCCCAGTGATGAACCATAACACCTTGCCCAATGATGGACCATAACACCTTTCCCAGTGATGGATCATGACACCTTGCCCAGTGATGGACCATAACACCTTGTCCAGTGATGAACCATAACACCTTACCCAGTGATGAACCATAACACCTTACCCAGTGATGAACAATAACACCTTGCCCAGTGATGGACCTGCTGTCATGGTAGACGGAATGGTAACACCATCACCTATCTCCCTGGAGATTGTCCAGGGGGATCAACGATCCCGCGGCCCGTTCAATGACCAGGCCTCGTTGTGGATCAGGGCCTGATTAACCAGGCTGTTACTGCTAGCCACAGGTAGTCCAACGTACGAAATATAGCCCGGCTGGTGTTAAGGACTCTATCCGGTTCCCTCTTGGAGACAGCCAGGGGTCTATTGGTAATACCCCTTATGTATGATGGGAGGCTGTTGAATAGTCTCGGGTCTCCTGACGCTGTATTTTCTCTGAGTGCACTCATGGCAGCCATACTTTTTATCGGGAGAATATTGTACTGTCTGCCAAGTCTTCTGCTTTCGTAGGGAGTGATTTCTGTGTACAGATCCAGGACCAGTTCCTTTAGGATTTTCCAATTCCGTGGTGAGAATGATAGTGGTGTAATGGTGAGAATGGCAGTAGTATAGTGGTGAGAGTGGTAGTGGTGTAATGGTGAGAATGGTAGTGGTGTAATGGTGAGAATGGTAGTAGTGTAGTAGTGAGAATGGTAGTGGTGTATTGGTGAGAATGGTAGTAGTGTAGTGGTGAGAATGGTAGTGGTGTAGTGGTGAGAATGGTAGTAGTGTAGTGGTGAGAATGGTAGTGGTGTAGTGGTGAGAATGGTAGTAGTGTAGTGGTGAGAATGGTAGTGGTGTAGTGGTGAGAATGGTAGTAGTGTAGTGGTGAGAATGGTAGTGGTGTAATGGTGAGAATGGTAGTAGTGTAGTATGAGAATGGTAGTGGTGTAATGGTGAGAATGGTAGTAGTGTAGTGGTGAGAATGGTAGTGGTGTAGTGGTGAGAATGGTAGTGGTGTAATGTGGAGAATGGTAGTGTAATGGTGAGAATGGTAGTAATATAGTGGTGAGAATGGTAGTGGTGTAATCGTGAGAATGGTAGTGGTGTAATTGTGAGAATGGTAGTGTAATGGTGAGAATGGTAGTAGTATAGTGGTGAGAATGGTAGTAGTGTAGTGGTGAGAATGGTAGTGGTGCAGCGGTGAGAATGGTAGTAGTGTAGTGGTGAGAAGGGTAGTAGTATAGTGGTGAGAATGGTAGTGGTGAGAGTGATAGTAGTGTAGTGTCAAGAGTGATAGTAGTGTAGTGGTGAGAGTGGTAGTAGTGTAGTGTCGAGAGTGATAGTAGTGTAGTGGTGAGAGTGATAGTAGTGTAGTGTCAAGAGTGATAGTAGTGTAGTGGTGAGAGTGATAGTAGTGTAGTGGTGAGAGTGGTAGTAGTGTAGTGTCGAGAGTGATAGTAGTGTAGTGGTGAGAGTGATAGTAGTGTAGTGTCAAGAGTGATAGTAGTGTAGTGGTGAGAGTGGTAGTAGTGTAGTGTCGAGAGTGATAGTAGTGTAGTGGTGAGAGTGATAGTAGTGTAGTGTCAAGAGTGATAGTAGTGTAGTGGTGAGAGTGATAGTAGTGTAGTGGTGAGAGTGGTAGTAGTGTAGTGTCGAGAGTGATAGTAGTGTAGTGGTGAGAGTGATAGTAGTGTAGTGGTGAGAGTGATAGTAGTGTAGTGGTGAGAGTGGTAGTAGTGTAGTGTCGAGAGTGATAGTAGTGTAGTGGTGAGAGTGATAGTAGTGTAGTGGCGAGAGTGGTAGTAGTGTAGTGTCGAGAGTGATAGTAGTATAGTGGTGAGAGTGGTAGTAGTGTAGTGTCGAGTGATAGTAGTGTAGTGGTGAGAGTGATAGTAGTGTAGTGGTGAGAGTGATAGTAGTGTAGTGGTGAGAGTGATAGTAGTGTAGTGGTGAGAGTGATAGTAGTGTAGAGGTGAGTGATAGTAGTGTAGTGGTGAGAGTGATAGTAGTGTAGTGGTGAGAGTGGTAGTAGTGTAGTGGTGAGAGTGATAGTAGTGTAGTGGTGAGAGTGATAGTAGTGTAGTGGTGAGAGTGATAGTAGTGTAGTGGTGAGTGATAGTAGTGTAGTGGTGAGAGTGATAGTAGTGTAGTGGTGAGAGTGATAGTAGTGTAGTGGTGAGAGTGGTAGTAGTGTAGTGTCGAGAGTGATAGTAGTGTAGTGGTGAGAGTGATAGTAGTGTAGAGGTGAGTGATAGTAGTGTAGTGGTGAGAAGTGATAGTAGTGTAGTGGTGAGAGTGGTAGTAGTATAGTGGTGAGAGTGGTAGTAGTGTAGTGTCGAGAGTGATAGTAGTGTAGTGGTGAGAGTGATAGTTGTGTAGTGGTGAGAGTGATAGTAGTGTAGTGGTGAGAGTGATAGTAGTGTAGTGGTGAGAGTGATAGTAGTGTAGTGTCGAGAGCGATAGTAGTGTAGTGGTGAGAGTGATAGTAGTGTAGTGGTGAGAGTGATAGTAGTGTAGTGTCGAGTGATAGTAGTGTAGTAATGAGAGTGGTAGTAGTGTAGTGTCGAGAGTGATAATAGTGTAGTGGTGAGTGATAGTAGTGTAGTGGTGAGAGTGATAGTAGTGTAGTGTCAAGAGTGATAGTAGTGTAGTGGTGAGAGTGATAGTAGTGTATTGGTGAGAGTGATAGTAGTGTAGTGGTGAGAGTGATAATAGTGTAGTGGTGAGAGTGATAGTAGTGTAGTGTCGAGAGCGATAGTAGTGTAGTGGTGAGAGTGATAGTAGTGTAGTGGTGAGAGTGATAGTAGTGTAGTGTCGAGTGATAGTAGTGTAGTGTCGAGTGATAGTAGTGTAGTAATGAGAGTGGTAGTAGTGTAGTGTCAAGAGTGATAGTAGTGTAGTGGTGAGAGTGATAGTAGTGTAGTGTCAAGAGTGATAGTAGTGTAGTGGTGAGAGTGGTAATAGTGTAGTGTCGAGAGTGATAGTAGTGTAGTGGCGAGAGTGATAGTAGTGTAGTGTCGAGAGTGATAGTAGTGTAGTGTCGAAAGTGGTAGTAGTGTAGTAGTAGTATTGTAGTGGTGATAGTGATAGTACTATAGTGTCGAGTGATAGTAGTGTAGTGGTGAGAGTGGTAGTAGTGTAGTGGCGAGAGTGGTAGTATTGTAGTGGTGAGAGTGGTAGTAGTGTAGTGGCGAGTGGTAGTAGTATTGTAGTGGTGATAGTGATAGTAGTGTAGTGGTGGGAATGATAGTAATGTGGAGGTGAGAGTGATAGGGGTGTAGTGGTAGTGATAGTGATAGTAGTATAGTGGTAGTGATAGTGATAGTAGTATAGTGGTGAGAGTGATAGTAGTGTGGAGGTGAGTGATAGTAGTGTAGTGGTGAGAGTGATAGTAGTGTGGAGGTGAGAGTGATAGTAGTGTAGTGGTGAGAGTAGCAGTAGTGATGACAGTATTATCAGAGTGATGCGTGGTTCACCATGGTCTACTTTGTTGACCAACTATATTGCTAGAGTGACTGATTAATTGCAAGCTTCCTTGCTGCTGATTATGTTGGTTGTCTTGACGAGTGAGGCTTCACAACTTTCTTTTACATTTGTCCAATGTGGACAAATATGACACCACCTACGACTGCTGCACCTCTCCTGTCTACGGTTTATAAGCTGCTTCTCCGCTCATATGCCGTATTCTATTCAAGATTGATGGACTGACCACATCGACTCTAGGCTGAGGGACTGATTACCTCATTCTCCTCCTGTTCTTCAAATTTCTCCTGTGTATGGACTGATGAAGCCACTGTGTGGCGAAACGTTTCCTTAATAAAGATACCCAAGAGTTGCACATGTGTCTAATTTATCAACATGTCGGTTCTGTGAACCATTCATCTACAACTCCATTCTTGTGTTCTTGTGTACAATATCTACCTCCACTATTCACAATTCATTATTCAAAAGCAAGTTGAATTAAAAATAATTTGTTTTTATGGTCAGAGAACCTTAAATATTTTCTCACTTAAGCCAGCCTTCAAAGAGTGGAGGAGAGGAGGCGTGCCTTGATGCTACTGAAGGGCCCTTGATCAAAGTAATTCGAGCTGCTCTCCCCTTCCTCGACACATACCTAATTACCTCACATTCCCCCAGGCACTGAATGACCTCTCGGTAAGTCTAACGCTTCCTCCATGAATGTATTAATAATCTGAATTAAAAGTCACATCTCCGTCTTTCACAACACTTGAGACCCTCGCTGGCGGTGTCCAAGTGACCGACACCTCCGGCATTTTCCTCCCTGTCGACTGTCGACTGGAGGACTCGTAACACACTGTCACAGCACTTGAGGGTGACGCAGCACTCGGGGCATCCTTCTCGAGTGCATGAAATGGAAGGCAATTTTCCCCACTCCAGCAGGTACAATAGACACTCACTCCAGGAGAATACCTCCTTCTTCACACCTGACTTACTTCAAGGATATTGTCGCAGCGTTCCTGGTCGACGATGCTGGCATTGTTTATCTTGCAGAAGGGATTGTTAACCCTGCAGAAAAGAGTATTATTAACCTTGCAGAGGGAATTGTTGACCCTGCAGCATGTATTATTACCCCTGCTAAAGGGATTATTAACTCAGTAAAAGGGATTATATATCCAGCAAAAGAGATTAATTAACTGCTTAAGGGATTCTTGACTGCGGCCAGCACGTCTCACTACAAACAATTACCCACAGTCTTTTGCTGCTAACACCAGCGTGATGTTTTGAGAACGTCTGTTAATATGTCAGGAATGGTTTTGTGTGGTTGGTAGTCACGTCGTTTGTGAGGAAGGTGGTTGCCAGTGACTTTCATGTTGACCCCAAGGGAAGTCACTTATGGAGGGGCAAGAGAGAATGACCTCATTTTTTCCCAACCTATACTTATTATACTGTCATCTTTTTTTACGCTTCGGAAGATCATCGCCCCGCAGCCCGGTCACAGACCAGACTTCCTAAGGTTAGTATAAACGAAACTGACCTGAGGTGAGGAGGTAGCCGAGGTCAGGTCAGGTTACGTGTGTTCTCACGATAAGAACGTTTAACAATGAACAGGAAGCATCAAACACCCACAGTCATAGGAATGGAGGAACACTGCAGCAGGTCTACTGGTCCATACAGATCCATCTCCTTCAATATTATACACTTCAGGACACTTATTAAAGAAAATGCTTCTTTACTAGTTTCTTCATCATTCTCGCAACACAACTGAGTTAGCTATTTTAATTTTTAAGGTTATAATCATGATTTCTCCCCTCAGGGGAGGTTCATTGACGCTGGCGAGGGGCTCTTGATCTAGGCAGTTGGATCTGTGCTCCAGTTCCCTGAATTAAGCCTGAATACCTTCCGTCCCCCCCCCCACAGGTGCTGTATAATTCTACGGGTTTAGCGCTTCCCCATGATTATAATAATAATAATTATGATTTCTGCTGTACCTTACAGCTAGGCTTTAAGTAATAAGATATAACAAGGACCCCAATGGAAGTAAGTCACTTTGACTTTTTGGGAGGTCTATTCTAGGTAATTTACACATATTATTATGCAAGAAAGGTATAAAATACCGACAATATGAAAGTTAAGACACATGTGCAACATCTGGATATCTTTATTGTAGACGTTTCGCCATCCAGTGGCTTTATCAATACAGATTCTAGGACATAATAGGAAGACAGTAGAACTATATACAAAAGATGAGGTAATCAGTCCCTCGGCCTTGGAGTTAGTGTTCACAGCATCGTGGTGGAGGAGAATCTGGAGCAAAGGCAAGAAGACTGGCGGTTATATAGGCGTCAGTGGATAGGGACGGGCAGCAGACGAGGGCATAGTCACTGGTAGGCGGGATTCCCCAGTGGAAGTAGGTCCTTCCCAAAGAGATGGGTTAGTTGCAGCAGCCGTGAAGAAGGTCTTGTAGATGTCCTCTGAACCAAGATCCTTGCACAACTTGTCAGACACTGCAACATCATGGAATCTTGGTTCAGAGGACATCTACAAGACCTTCTTCACGGCTGCTGCAACCCATCTCTTTGGGAAGGACCTACTTCCACTGGGGAATCCCGCCTACCAGTGACTATGCCCTCGTCTGCTGCCCGTCCCTATCCACTGACGCCTATATAACCGCCAGTCTTCTTGCCTTTGCTCCAGATTCTCCTCCACCACGATGCTGTGAACACTAACTCCAAGGCCGAGGGACTGATTACCTCATCTTTTGTATATAGTTCTACTGTCTTCCTATTATGTCCTAGAATCTGTATTGATAAAGCCACTGGATGACGAAACGTCTACAATAAAGATATACAGATGTTGCACATGTGTCTTAACTTTCACATATTATTATGTATGATAATGGTAGTCACCGAAATTCGTGTAACTGTGCCTAAATAAACTTACTCGTAATTAACGTGTAGGTATCAACGTTGCTTATTTTGTAGCTCGACCACCTCGTTCCCAGACGTACCCCGTCCTGAATCATAAATAAATGTAGAATAGATCATCCTGAGAGATGGTATTTCCCAAGTGATAGTAACTCCAGCTCTGCTGGAAGGAAGCCTTTGAAGCTGCCGTACCTGTTGCTCTACTGAAGTCTCTCAGCTCAGACTAACACATTTCAACACTATGTAACACATTTCAACACTATGTAACACATTTCAACACTATGTATGTGACTCATGACTCACGAAATCGTAATGACACGATTGCAAACAAACCATACCCCGGCCGGGATTGAACCCGCGGTCATAGAGTCTCAAAACTCCAGACCGTCGCGTTAGCCACTAGACCAGCTAGCCACAATAAGATTCATCCAACTAGGTATATTTCTACACCATAGGAAGGTTAGCACAGGCACCTCTGTGACCACAAATGCAAGTTTTTACAGACGAATCTCCAGCTAGCGTGGCCGTGAAAACTTGCATTTGTGGTCACAGTGGTGCCTGTGCTAACCTTCCAATGGTGTAGAAATATACCTAGTTGGACGAATCTTATTGTGGCTAGCTGGTCCAGTGGCTAACGCGACGGTCTGGAGTTTTGAGACTCTGACCGCGGGTTCAATCCCGGCCGGGGTATGGTTTATGTGACTCATCCTGTGTGATGGAATATGACAGGGAAACCCATCCTGTGTGATGGAATATGACAGGGAAACCCATCCTGTGTGATGGAATATGACAGGGAAACCCATCCTGTGTGATGGAATATGACAGGAAGACCCATCCTGTGTGATGGAATATGACAGGGAGACCCATCCTGTGTGATGGAATATCACAGGGAAACCCATCCTGTGTGATGGAATATGACAGGGAAACCCATCCTGTGTGATGGAATATGACAGGGAAACCCATCCTGTGTGATGGAATATCACAGGGAAACCCATCCTGTGTGATGGAATATCACAGGGAAACCCATCCTGTGTGATGGAATATCACAGGGAAACCCATCCTGTGTGATGGAATATCACAGGGAAACCCATCCTGTGTGATGGAATATCACAGGGAGACCCATCCTGTGTGATGGAATATGACAGGGAGACCCATCCTGTGTGATGGAATATGACAGGGAAACCCATCCTGTGTGATGGAATATGACAGGGAGACCCATCCTGTGTGATGGAATATGACAGGGAAACCCATCCTGTGTGATGGAATATGACAGGGAAACCCATCCTGTGTGATGGAATATGACAGGGAAACCCATCCTGTGTGATGGAATATGACAGGGAAACCCATCCTGTGTGATGGAATATCACAGGGAAACCCATCCTGTGTGATGGAATACGAGAAGGAAACAGCCAGCTTTTCTTTCCTCTGTGTAACGTAGTAAGTGGAGTAGCATCACACTTCAGGTCTTCCTACTATGTAACTATCATGCAGGATTGATAACAACACGCTGCTGATGTATTCAGTCGTGTTAAAGGGAAAAAAATTCCTCTCATACGCTTGTATCGTCAGCGTCGTTTTATCCTGACACCGCCTGCCCTCTTTCCCTCAGCTGACAGACACCAGCGGCACCAAGTGAGAGTTATGGTCACCCCTGAGGCTCTCTCTCTCTCTTTCTCTCTCTCTCTCTTTCTCTCTCTTTCTTCCTCTCTTTCTCATTACCTTTTACAAGTTCTTTTTATAGAGCGCCCTCATAGAGTTCAGTTTTTCGTGAATGCGTTTCAAAAAGTATATCAATATTTGAATAGAGTGCAACGAAGGCCTCTCAGTGTGCTGTTGAATTTTAAATGTACTTTTTCAGTTGCATTTACGAAAAATTGCACTATATAGAAGAGCTTTATATGAGAGCTGACTGTAAGTCCTCTTATATGGACCGATGAGCTCAGTATACCAGCCTGAACTCTTGATATTTCTCTGAAAAGATCATTATTCCATGCATGGGGTCTTACATGGAGTAAGGAATGGGAGACAGTGAAGTTTGAAGCAAGGCAGGATGGGGGATGGGGGGGGTTCTTTAGTTCCTTGAATCAAGAGCCTTTCACTGCCGTCAAGACTGTCGTCCGCCAATAGGTGACTTGAACTTGTATAGTATGGGCCAGTAGGCCTGCCACAGTGCTCCTCCGTCATCCCCGCAACCCCCCGCCCTTGAAGTGTTCACAAAGACTGAAGTTTGAACACTTGACAACAGTTGAAAGTTCCAATATTCATCAGGGTTCCCGCACTCCCAGAGTCCCTAACATACTAGGCATATCCCTACCTAAATCCTCGAGTTATGTTGATACACAGACATTTTGACGCACCATTAAAATTGCTTACCTTCTCTTGTTTTTTCTCTTCTCGAGGTATCGTGGGTGTTTGATATACTGCTTAAATAATTTCTTTCTGAATAGTAATGAGAATTCTTCATTATTTATATATGTGTCTGAAACCGGGGGCGAGGGAAGGGCGGCTAGTTTACCGTGAGGCTTAGTACACAAACTCAAAATTCATTCTCCTTAATTAAATTTTCATGAATCTTTCGTACTCTAAAATGGACTCATTTAGTTCAGTTATACTCAGAGTAAATTTAGCATATAACCTGTTAGAGAAACTAGTATTTCAAGGTTAATTGTTACATAAGCCGTTGGACGAGCGGCGTACCTAACCTTACTAGGAAGTAGAGAAGTGAAGATGGCGGTGGGTGTGTTTCCTGAACATCTGCAGGGAGGCTGTAAACACGTAATATATCTAACTTTCAAACGTCCATTCCTCTGTTACTTTATCTTAGTAGCCAGTCTTGCAAGGATTTATTTTTTGTATGTATCTTTTTTTTTTTTGCTATTGTGGTTCTATCCGTTTGTTTTGAAGCTGTTTTTCCGATTTGCATTTTTTTTAGAAGCGAATAAATTGCAAATATTTAGTGTGATTTTAGTTAATAACCATTTTAATATCTGTTCGAAATGTGTGTTGATTTTTATTGTTTATAAGAAAAGTCATTATAAATGATTTTAAGAAACTAGAGAATTTAACTGTTTACAGCATGTGTGGTAGAGCATGTGTTTACATGTGTGGTAGGGGCTGTGTTTACATGTGTGGTAGGGGCTGTGTTGACATGTGTGGGAGGGAGATGTGTTTACAACATATGAGGAAAGGGACTGTGTTTACAATATGTGTGGTAGGGGGATGTGCTTACAATATGTGTGAAAGGGGGTTGCTTTCACAACATGTGTGGTAGGGGTGAAACGCAGCTTCAACCTCTGTTTCACCCTAGGGTCGACAGAGCTCCGGACGATGCCATATTGTCTGTTCCTTCAGGTAGAGTCTCGGACTGGACAAAAGTATGAAAATATGGGAAACAAATAAAAAGGGGGAAATTACTAGAATTTTGAGAGAAAGGATAGCACGCTATTCTCTCAGAAATTTGCTGCCATCACCTGCTCTTTCAACAGTGAGAGTGATGAAAGTAACTAAAATCATAGGAGAAGGGGATGAGACATGGAATTTGGGTTAGAGCAGGAAAAACCCAGTGAGGAATAATACAGTGTAGCTATAACAAGGTAGTGGTCCTGATAAGTACTGGCTCTTAGGGTAGCTTGGCCTGAAAAGTGAGCAGTAGGCACCTTATCAGGGGCTTGGCTCTCCCCCCAAAAATATCAGTATTTTATTCAGTTTAATCTCTGACAAATGGACCTTATATACATGTCTCAAAGGGGGAAGTGAAACATACCCATATAAAACAGCTTACACTTTAATATACGTGCATACATTACAAGGGATCCTGAAATTTTTTGGCACCAACAAATGAAAGAAATTTGCAATCACAAAACATATAAAATATTAGCGTGTGAGCTGAGTGCGCTGCCAACCGAGCTACAGGACACATAAACGGGTGTCGTATCGTGCCGGATAAATGAAAAATGGCAAATGTGATGCCCATATACAAAGCAGGAGATCGATCCTTAGTTTTAAATTATATAGGGTTTTTGATTATATCTCTGGGATCATTGAGGTATTTGAGGGGCTGGAGTTATAAGATACAAGGGATACCATTTCTAGGATCATTGAGGTAGAATTGAAACTGGGATATAAGATACGAGGGATACCATTCTGGGATCATTGGGGTAGATGGGGGGGATCTCACATGGTGTGAAATACCTGTAGTTAGTTGCGCATCATGAATACACAGTGATGTGATGGATCTACTTGTCACCACCACCTGCAGTCTCTTCTGCAGGTATTAATGTCTTCTTGAGTGCCTTCACCTTACTCTTCAAGCGTGAATATTAGCATCCCGAGTGGTATTGTGTGGTAGTGTTTGTACCCATGTGCGTTTGGGTATACATGTGTACCTATGTGTACAAGTGCAGGCGATGTGTATTGTAAGGGTAATGATCAATGAGCTGTTTGTGACTACGGTTCTCCTTGAGTCCTGTAATGTTCTCAGTTGTAATTAATTAAGGCTGCTACCACTAGTGCTACTGTTTCTACTACTACTGCTTCTACTACTACTGATTCTACTACTACTGCTTCTACTACTACTGATTCTACTACTACTGCTTCTACTACTACTGATTCTACTACTACTGCTTCTACTACTACTGCTTCTACTACTACTGCTTCTACTACTACTGATTCTACTACTACTGCTTCTACTACTACTGCTTCTACTACTACTGCTTCTACTACTACTGCTTCTACTACTACTGCTTCTACTACTACTGCTTCTACTACTACTGTTTCTACTACTACTGCTTCTACTACTACTACTGCTTCTACTACTACTGATTCTACTACTACTGATTCTACTACTACTGCTTCTACTACTACTGCTTCTACTACTACTACTGCTTCTACTACTACTACTGCTTCTACTACTACTACTACTGCTTCTACTACTACTACTGCTTCTACTACTACTGATTCTACTACTACTGATTCTACTACTACTGATTCTACTACTACTGCTTCTACTACTACTACTGCTTCTACTACTACTACTGCTTCTACTACTACTACTGCTTCTACTACTACTGGTTCTACTACTACTACTGCTTCTACTACTACTACTGCTTCTACTACTACTACTGCTTCTACTACTACTGATTCTACTACTACTGATTCTACTACTACTGCTTCTACTACTACTACTGATTCTACTACTACTGATTCTACTACTACTGATTCTACTACTACTGATTCTACTACTACTGATTCTACTACTGATTCTACTACTACTGCTTTACTACTACTACTGCTTCTACTACTACTGATTCTACTACTACTGATTCTACTACTACTGATTCTACTACTGCTTTACTACTACTACTGCTTCTACTACTACTGCTTCTACTACTACTGCTTCTACAACAACAACAACATCTACTACTACTACTACTACTACTACTACTACTACTACTACTACTACACAAACAGTTGGTTGCTCGTCTTGAAAATCTTTGAATGAGAGTGTGTATGTAAGTGAAAAATTGGTCAGTAATGTAGTGATATGTTAGGTGTTGGGCAAGGTTGTCGCCGCTCACCTGCTCTCACTTCATTCTCTCTACAACCGATTTTTTTTTCGTTTCATTTATTTTGTGTTTTGGTTGATTTATGATGTAAAGAAATTTCCTGGCCGGTTACTCTTGCGCTTCAGTGACTCGTTTGTGTCTTTGTAATTGTCATTTTTCTTGTGTCATTGTCGGTATCATTAATCCTGTGCCTTTGTCCTTGTTCTTTCTCCTGTGTATATCCGTGTCTGTGTCTTTGTCCTTGTTCTTTCTCCTATGTATATACGTGTCTGTGTCTTTGTCCTTGTTTGTGTCTTTGTGCTCTTGTTTTTCTCAGCATCTTTGTTCATGTTTGCCGGCTATATCGAGGACAAATAAAGATTCCCATATGTTACGTAAGTGTCTCAACCTTCAACTTGTTGGTTTTCAGAAGCATTTATCACAAGCCGTAATGGCTTGATAAAGCTCCTGGAGAGCGAAACGTTGCCATAATAAAATGCCTCATTAGTTGCATTTGTGTCGTTTTACCTAACACATGTATCTGATTCATCATGAGAGAGAGGTAGCGTAAGCAGTATGTAAGGCTGAGAGGGAGGTAGCGTAAGCAGTATATAAGGCTGAGAGAGAGGTAGCGTAAGCAGTATATAAGGCTGAGAGAGAGGTAGCGTAAGCAGTGTATAAGGCTGAGAGAGAGGTAGCGTAAGCAGTATATAAGGCTGAGAGAGAGGTAGCGTAAGCAGTATATAAGGCTGAGAGAGAGGTAGCGTAAGCAGTATATAAGGCTGAGAGAGAGGTAGCGTAAGCAGTGTATAAGGCTGAGAGAGAGGTAGCGTAAGCAGTATATAAGGCTGAGAGAGAGGTAGCGTAAGCAGTATATAAGGCTGAGAGAGAGGTAGCATAAGCAGTATATAAGGCTGAGAGAGAGGTAGCATAAGCAGTGTATAAGGCTGAGAGGTAGTGTAAGCAGTGTATAAGGCTGAGAGGTAGCGTAAGCAGTGTATAAGGCTGAGAGGTAGCGTAAGCAGTGTATAAGGCTGAGAGGTAGCGTAAGCAGTGTATAAGGCTGAGAGGTAACATAAGCAGTGTATAAGGCTGAGAGGTAACATAAGCAGTGTATAAGGCTGAGAGGTAACATAAGCAGTGTATAAGGCTGAGAGGTAACATAAGCAGTGTATAAGGCTGAGAGGTAACATAAGCAGTGTATAAGGCTGAGAGGTAACATAAGCAGTGTATAAGGCTGAGAGGTAACATAAGCAGTGTATAAGGCTGAGAGGTAACATAAGCAGTGTATAAGGCTGAGAGGTAACATAAGCAGTGTATAAGGCTGAGAGGTAACATAAGCAGTGTATAAGGCTGAGAGGTAACATAAGCAGTGTATAAGGCTGAGAGGTAACATAAGCAGTGTATAAGGCTGAGAGGTAACATAAGCAGTGTATAAGGCTAAGAGGTAACATAAGCAGTGTATAAGGCTAAGAGGTAACATAAGCAGTGTATAAGGCTGAGAGGTAACATAAGCAGTGTATAAGACGAGAGGTCAGGTGAACAAGAGTAATAATTCAAGCAACATCAAGTAATATGTTGGGTAATCTTTACAACTGTTCTTGTTGTTCGTGAAGTTTTATGTGACGGAAAGATGTATTACCCCCATATAATTAACAAAAAAAAAAAAGGTATTTTCCTGAGTGCAGAACATCAATAACTGTCTTATCTGGAGTTCCCACGAAAGAATTTGAAGCTTTAAGAAGTGAGACCAGGAGCTGCTACAGTGAAAAGTTGTCCCCCAGGCACGGTACTCTCCTCATTTATAACATAGACACGGACATAAATCATCCTTTGCAGACGATACTAGAATTTCTAAGAGAGTAGCATCTATAGAATACACAGCGAACCTTCAAGCTGATATAAACTAAGTCTTCCAGTTAGATACTGACCAATATAATGTTCAAGGAGGCACATTTCGGTTATTACTTCACGGAAGAAATAAAAAGATCAGATTGTTGTGATCCTCGAACGTGAGATCCTCTGGCATCTCTCACACTTACGTTCTACTGAGTAGTTTGAGTTTGTCTTGTACTCGCAAGACAAACTCAAGCCACTCAGTAGAACGTAAGTCAAGTGTGAGAGACGTGGGAGTGATGTCAGAGGATCTTATGTTCGATAATCATAATAACGCTATTATCACAACTGCAAAAAAAAAAAATGATAGGTTGGATAAATAGAGTCTTCAAAACAAGAGATGTCACGCCAATTATGATACTTTTCAGGTCACTCGTTCTCTCTAGGCTGTAATATTGTTGTGTACTAACGGTACCTTCAAGGCAGGAGAAATTGCTGAGCTGGAAATTGTACAGAGAACTTTCATAGCTCTTATAAACTCAAACACCTAAATTACTGGAAGTGTTTGAAATTTATAGAACTGTACCACAACTGCAAGATACTGCTACTAAATCTGCATACCGAAGTTACTTATAAACACGAGAGATGTCGTAGACGGTGCAGGATACCTCCAATGAAAAGCAGGGTAGAGACGAGAGAGAACTCAATAAGTGTTAAGGGACCACGGCTCTTCAGTGCCCTTCCTTCATGCATAAAGGCATCACCAACAAACGTCTGGCTGTTTTCATGAGGGAACTCAGCAGATTCCTCAAAACAGTTCCTGATCAGCTGAGTTGTGGTGCATACGTTGTACTGCTGGCGGCGGGCACTAACAGGGTGATCAACCAAGAGGCCTTGTTTGGGACCGGGCCGCAGAGGTGGTGACCTCTGGAAGAGACTCCAGGTAGACTCTAAGTGTACTTGTTTATATAACTCACAGAACACCTGTGATGGCAGTGTTCGGCTAAGTTCACTAGAGGGAACGACCTGCCTCACTAGAGGGACGACGTGCCTCACTAGAAGGACGACCTGCCTCACTAGAGGGACGACCTGCCTCACTAGAGGGATGACCTGCCTCACTAGAGGGACGACCTGCCTCACTAGAAGGACGACCTGCCTTACTAGAGGGACGACCTGCCTCACTAGAGACGACCTGCCTCACTAGAGGGACGACCTGCCTCACTAGAAAGACGACCTGCCTTACTAGAGGGACGACCTGCCTTACTAGAGGGACGACCTGCCTCACTAGAGGGACGACCTGCCTCACTAGAGGGAACGACCTGCCTCACTAGAGGGATGACCTGCCTCACTAGAGGGAACGACCTGCCTCACTACAGGGACGACCTGCCTCACTAGAGGGAACGATCTGCCTCACTACAGGGACGACCTGCCTCACTAGAGGGAACGATCTGCCTCACTACAGGGACGACCTGCCTCACTAGAGGGAACGACCTGCCTCATTACAGGGACGACCTGCCTCACATGGGTCTGGCATATAAGGAAACTGATAAATCATCTTGAGGTTACTCAAGATCTGGGAAAAAGGAATCACAAGGGTCTACGATAACAATGATAACAAGTAAAGAAGTCTCAGCTAAAGACGGGAAACAGTAAGACAAAAAAGAATCCGTCGTAAACGATCATCTACTATAAATAGTAACAAAAAGGAAAAACAATCTTATTCAAGATCGTAAATATAAAAAAATACCTTTCGAAAAATCCGTAAATAATTCGCAACGGATCATATAAATGATAATCCTTTACAAAACAAACACCAATGACATTAGGAAAATAAAGGCGAGGCTAAAGAGGTGTGTCACTTCAATGTCTCAATGGGACGAGGACATGTGGACAAAACTAAGGAAGGGATGCAAGAAGGTAGGACTACAGTCCTTCATTTCTTCCTGGGGAGGCTGTGTGGATTCCTCTCACCCCAGTGAGGGCTTGAGAAAGGGGCTGAGGTATTGTTCTCGTAGTGTTCTGGCATCTCATGGGGCCAGGTCGCCCCCAGCCTGACCTCTCTTGACCTCACTGGTGGTCAAAGGACAGGCAGAAGGTCAACAGTATGGGGAACAATGAGATGAGGGCGTGGAGATGAGGGAGGCTTAGAGTGCTAGTCAGGAGATCTGGGAGATGTTGGTTGTGGTGTGATGTGTTGGGGTGTGGTGTTTGGTGTGTTGAGTAGGCTGTGGTGTTGTGTTTTTGGGTGTGGTGTTGTGTTGGGGTGTGGTGTTTAGTGTGTTGAGTAGGCTGTGGTGTTGTGTTTTTGGGTGTGGTGTTGTGTTGGGGTGTGGTGTTTGGTGTGTTGTGTAGGGTGTGGTGTTGTGTTTTTGGGTGTGGTGTTGTGTTGGGGCGTGGTGTTTGGTGTGTTGTGTAGGGTGTGGTGTTGTGTTTTTGGGTGTGGTATTGTGTTTTTGGGTGTGGTGTTGTGTTGGGGTGTGGTGTTGTGTTTTTGGGTGTGGTGTTGTGTTGGGGTGTGGTGTTTGGTGTGTTGTGTAGGGTGTGGTGTTGTGTTGGGGCGTGGTGTTTGGTGTGTTGTGTAGGGTGTGGTGTTGTGTTTTTGGGTGTGGTGTTGTGTTGGGGTGTGGTGTTTGGTGTGTTGTGTAGGGTGTGGTGTTGTGTTTTTGGGTGTGGTGTTGTGTTGGGGCGTGTTGTTTGGTGTGTTGTGTAGGAGTGTGGTGTTGTGCTGTGGGATGTGGTGTTGTGTTGGGGTGCGGTATGACGTGTGTAGTGTGTTGTGTCTTGTGTTGTGTTGGGGTGCGGTATGACGTGTGTAGTGTGTTGTGTCTTGTGTTGTGTTGGGGTGCGGTATGACGTGTGTAGTGTGTTGTGTCTTGTGTTGTGTTGGGGTGCGGTATGACGTGTGTAGTGTGCTGTGTCTTGTCTTGTGTTGTGTTGGGGTGCGGTATGACGTGTGTAGTGTGTTGTGTCTTGTGTTGTGTTTTGCTATCTCATGCTGTGTTGTGATGTAGTAAATGATATGTTTGGAAGAGAGTGAATAAAGAAAGGACTAAGAGACATTCCGAAACGTTCCTAACATTTCACTTCCAACAAAGGTGAAAAGCTGGCTTTTTGTATCCCTTCTAAATCTTGAATTATTTCCTGCAGTCCGTTACTGCTAGTTCTGTCCTGCTTACACATTTTCCACTTACAAAACCCAAGTTTGTTGTGAACCCCATATCTCACCTGTGGATGGTAGCGGAGGAGGATATGGCTATACAAAACGCTTAGGAACTTGTCCCCAGAAGGGGGTAAACAAGAGCACATTTGAATATACATATCTACACTTTGTTTTATCTGTTGCAAGCAAATTTAGGGTATTTGCTTAAAATGTCTGGTTAGGTAAGGTTTATTAGGAAACAGGACAAGTGTTTCCTGACGCCGGTCTTAGTTATATGATGACCCCACACTGGAGCTTTTGGTCATATGACCGAGGCCTTTCCCTGGCTTACCTCACCACCCCTTTAAAATTAAGGTTATATTTTATGTATGTCTGGTATTTTCATTAATGAGATGTCTTGTACGTTATTACAGTATATGTCCTTGATTTTACCAAGAAATTAAGAAGTGAATCGTAGAGTTGATGATAAGATATGTAAATAAGAGTGAAGAGTGTGAAAGGTGTAGAGATAATGAAGAGGAAGGAGAGAAGAAGGAATAATTTGGAAAAACTGTAAGTAGAGTTTGCAGTGTGGTTCGTACACTGGACTGCGTGCTGTCAGCAGTAACAACCTGGTTGATCAGGTCTTGATCCACCAGAAGATCTGGTTTGGGACCGGACCGCGGGGGCGTTGACCCCCTACCCATCCTTCGGGCAGTATTCGTTAAGTGAGGTGAAAGGAGCGGAGAGGAGAGAGTTGTATGAGGGAATGAATGGAGGGTGAGTGAGACATAGGGTAGTGTTTACCCATCAGACTAACACTCTGGAGTGAGCCTCAGTGGCCTCCCTAAGATCACCCTTAAGTACACACACTTCACAACCAGTCGTCTATGAGAAAATGTACAAATTCCGCACTGTAGTCCACAACATGTACAAATTCCGCACTGTAGTCCACAACATGTACAAATTCCGCACTGTAGTCCACAACATGTACAAATTCCTCACTGTAGTCCACAACATGTACAAATTCCGCACTGTAGTCCACAACATGTACAAATTCCGCACTGTAGTCCACAACATGTACAAATTCCTCACTGTAGTCCACAACATGTACAAATTCCTCACTGTAGTCCACAACATGTACAAATTCCGCACTGTAGTCCACAACATGTACAAATTCCGCACTGTAGTTCACAACATGTACAAATTCCGCACTGTAGTCCACAACATGTACAAATTCCGCACTGTAGTCCACAACATGTACAAATTCCGCACTGTAGTCCACAACATGTACAAATTCCGCACTGTAGTCCACAACATGTACAAATTCCGCACTGTAGTTCACAACATGTACAAATTCCGCACTGTAGTCCACAACATGTACAAATTCCGCACTGTAGTCCACAACATGTACAAATTCCGCACTGTAGTCCACAACATGTACAAATTCCATACTGTCGTCCACAGGATGCACAATTTTCACACTATCGTCCACAAGATGTACAGTTTGCTAATTACTGTGACAAGTAAACTTAATTCTACGAATCTCTGATATGGACACAAATGCTGGGGCCCGCAGCTGTGTGCAGTTTAGAGACGCATCTTACATGATGCTAATGAGTCACCTGCAACACAGGGACGTCTGGTTTTGTCTTATTCAGTAAAATTTGATACGGTTAGGTTAGGTAAGGTTTATCAGGAAACAGGAGAAGTGTTTCCTGAGGCGGATCTTAGTCACTTGATGAAACGTCACTGGAGCTTTTGGTCATTTGACCGAGGCCTTCCACTGGCTTGCCCCTCCACCCCTTTAAATATTATGGTTATGAGTATAACACCTAGTTAATCTGATACATCAGTAATGTACTGATACCCTATTCTATATGGGTTTTCCTGTCACATTCCATCACACAGGATGGGTTTTCCTGTCATATTCCATCACACAGGATGGGTTTCCCTGTCATATTCCATCACACAAGATGGGTTTCCTTGTCATGTTCCATCACACAGGATGAGTTTCCCTGTCATATTCCATCACACAAGATGGGTTTCCTTGTCATATTCCATCACACAGGATGGGTTTTCCTGTCACATTCCATCACACTGGATGGGTTTCCCTGTCATATTCCATCACACAGGATGGGTTTCCCTGTCATATTCCATCACACAAGATGGGTTTCCCTGTCATATTCCATCACACAGAATGGGTTTCCCTGTCATATTCCATCACACAAGATGGGTTTCCCTGTCATATTCCATCACACAGAATGGGTTTCCCTGTCATATTCCATCACACAGGATGGGTTTCCCTGTGATATTCCATCACACAGGATGGGTTTCCCTGTCATATTCCATCACACAGGGTGGGTTTCTTTTATCAAGTGATAAAATCTCTCTGCCTGAGGTGGGAGACCTCGGTAGGGTAATGAGGATATCGTCAGACATTGCAGTAAGGGTTCAGCAGCTACATTAGCTTCAGTAGGGCAATGAGGATATCGTCAGACATTGCAGTAAGGGTTCAGCAGCTACGGTAGCTTCAGTAGGGCAATGAGGATATCGTCAGACATTCCAGCAAGGGTTCAGCAGCTAGAGACATCTGGGTTGGGGCTCGTAGTACATTAAACATGTTTTCATCTCATTAGTTAGAAATCTACACAGCCTGGTGTTTCAAGAGTCATCTTGAATCCTCTGTAACTCTTCTTTCAAAGTTCGCAGTTATAGGGACGCAGTGTTACAGGACGCAGGATTATAGGAGGCAGTTACAGGACGCAGGATTATAGGAGGCAGTTATAGGGACGCAGTGTTACAGGACGCAGGATTATAGGAGGCAGTTACAGGACGCAGGATTATAGGAGCCAGTTATAGGGACGCAGCGTTACAGGGCGCAGATCTATAGAAGTGTGAGGGCAACTCTAGTGGTGTCGACAAGGACTGGGAGATAAGGACACACTCCTTTTTTAGGAGAACATCGTGGAGATGTCTCCTCTGAGGGAATTGTATATCCCATTATCTCTCCTTCAGCCTCACACTCTCTCCCAGGGCGAGACAACCACACCTCTGCCGGATCACAAGCCAGGGTACACTGGACCACTGAGCAAGAAGACCACAAGCCAGGGTACATTGGACCACAAATCAGGGTACGCTGTGCCACTGAACAAGAAGACCACAAGCCAGGATACACTGGGTCACAAGCCAGGGTACACTGGATCACAAGCCAGTGTACACTGGACCACTGGGCAAGAAGACCACAAGCCAGGGTACATTGGACCATTGAACAAGAAGACTACAAGTCAGGGTACACTGGACCAATGAATAAAAAGACCACAAGCCAGGGTACACTGGACCACTGAACAAGAAGACTACAAGCCAGGGTACATTGGACCACAAGTCAAGGTACACTGGATCACTGGACAAGAAGATCACAAGCCAGGGTACACTGGATCACAGGCCAGGTACACTAGACCACAAGCCAGGGTACACTGGACCACAAGTCAGGGTACACTGGATCACTGCACAAGAAGATCACAAGCCAGATACACTGGATCACTGGACGAGAGGATCACAAGCCAAGGCACGCTGGACCACAGGCCAGGTACACTAGACCACAAGCCAGGATACACTGGTTTACAATCCGGGTACACTGGATCACAGACGAGGTACACTAGACAACAAGCCAGGATACACTGGATCACAAGCCAGGATACAGTAGATCACTGGACAAGAGGATCACAAGCCACTCGGTACTCTCCCAGTGACCTTTATAAACAATCTCTGATTCAAATTCGCAGATTACGGAATACATCCGGCTTGGCTGGATCAAGAGGCTCTCGACGGATGTCGTTATTTGTCGTACATCGTCGCACCCGGCACTTGTACAGAGGCCTCTCATCTGTCGCGTCCGTCTCTCTGTCTCTTGTACCCGTCTCTTGATATGTCGCACCCGTCTCTCGATATGTCGTACCCATCTCTCGATCTGTCGTACCCGTCTCGATCTGTCGTACCCGTCTCTCGATCTCTCATCCATTTCTTGATCTCTCGCATCCGTCTCTCGGTCTCTCGCATCCGTCTCTCGGTCTCTCGCATACATTTCTCATTCTGTCGCACCCGTCTCTTGAACCTGTCTCTCGATCTGTTGCATCCATTTCTCATTCTGTCGCACCCGTCTCTCTGAGGAGGTTTTTCATCTGTCGCATTCATAGCATCCGTCCCACGACGGATTTTTCCCTCATTCCCCATCCGTCACAGCCGGCCCTCTCCCGAAGTGGGAAACAACATACTCCTGTGAAGGTCCTGCCGTTGCCCTGTTTTAACAGGTGATGACGCGATACTGTTTTCCTGTTCAGCTCAGACAGCATATTTATTTGGTGGAGGTGGCCACATGTGTTAGTGCTGTGTGGTCCTCTTGGGCTGGTATGTGTGTATGTGTGTGTGTGCGTCTACTCACCTATATGTGACTGCAAAGGTCGACTCACAGCTCCTGGCCCCGCCTCTACGCTGGTCGCTACTAGATCCACTATCCCTGTTCCAAGAGCCGTATCGCACCTCTTCTTAAAGCTATGTATATGGATCCTGCCTCCACTACTTCACTTCCTGACAACTCTAAGGCTGTGTTACCAGTTGTCAAAGGCACTTGTCGATCGACACTTGGATTGTTGTATACTGTGTGTGTACTCACCTAATTGTGGTTGCAGGGGGTCGATTCATAGCTCATGTGTTTGTGTGTGTGTGTTTACTCACCTGTTGTATGTGTGAGGTTAGTGGCTCATACTGCTTCCGCTCGCTTTTTCAGGACCCAGAGAGAAATAATATCTAGTCCCATTGCTTTCGACGTATGTATTGTGTCTAACACTTGCTGGTGCACTTTACCTCTTTATTTGTCTGGTATCGTCTCTATTTCCTCAAAAGAATATCTCCTTGAATTTCTTGCTGAGCTCCTCTCGGACTTCCTGGTGAATCCTTGAGAGCTCTCTTATATTTCTGGTCCTCCATGTAGCGTCGATTTCCAGCCATTTCCTTGTGGTTAAAGTCTAACATGACCAGTAGCTTTGCACTCTTCTGTATCCACCATCGCTGTGTTGTATTATTTTCTGGTTCTCCTGCAGGCTTTATGGTATCTATCTATATTTGGCTGCAGATGTCGAGTCTCAGCTCCTGGACCCACCTCTCAATTTGCAGTTTGCCGGTTTCACTCTTTAGTCGTGTGAGCCTTGTCGTACTTGCTCTTAAAATTGAAGAAGTACAGTCTGACATCCCTATGACTAATCTGTATCTTTAACTCCTAACTGTGCCCTCTGGTACCTGTTTCTCGTCTCTCAAACATTCTATCCCTATTTACGCTGTTAATTTTTTATGTTATGTCTCCCTTGTTTTTCTTTTCTCTATTGCTGTTAAGTTCACTTCTCTTAACTCTGGAACTAGTCTCGCTGCATATCTCTGCACTTTCTCCAGTTTCTTAATGTGCTTTATCAGGTGTGGGTTCTGTTCTGGTTCTGCATGATTCTTCGTGTGGATTCCTGAAGGCAACTCGTAGACCTACCAGACGATTATTGGCAATATACTTGGCACTATGCTCAACCACAAATCTTTCTCTTTGATTGAGAACTGCGGTCTCTCTCCCTTGCAGTTGTACTCTGTTTCTGGTCTGCTTGCTTCATCGCCATTCTTCCCAATCTTGCATTTTGGCAAGGTTAATTCAAGAAGCCACATAGCTCGCTAGTGTTGCAAATCGTCCAGGACTATTTGTAGCTTTCCTTCTCCTCGACGATTTTTATCCTTCTCATTAATTTTACTTCGTCAGCAAACAGTTACATCTAACTCAATCAAATCTGTTATTTCATTCACTAGTCATAAGGGGAATTACCATTAGACCTCTGGTTGTCTTCAGGAGGGAGCTGGACAGATACCTAAAGTCAGTGCCGGATCAGCTGGGCTGTGGTTCGTACGTTGGACTACGTGCGGCCAGCAGTAAGAGCCTAGTTGATCAGGCCCTGATCCACCAGGAGGCTTGGTCATGGGCCGGGCCGCGGGGTAGTTGATCCCCGGAATGCCCTCCAGGTAGACATATATCAGAAACAGTGGTGTGTGTGCGTGTGCGTGTCTGTGTGCGTGTGCGTGTGTGTGTGTACTCACCTAGTTGTACTCACCTAGTTGAGGTTGCGGGGGTCGAGTCCGAGCTCCTGGCCCCGCCTCTTCACTGATCGCTACTAGGTCACTCTCCCTGAGCCGTGAGCTTTATCATACCTCTGCTTAAAGCTATGTATGGATCCTGCCTCCACTACATCGCTTCCCAAACTATTCCACTTACTGACTACTCTGTGACTGAAGAAATACTTCCTAACATCCCTGTGATTCATCTGTGTCTTCAACTTCCAACTGTGTCCCCTTGTTACTGTGTCCAATCTCTGGAACATCCTGTCTTTGTCCACCTTGTCAATTCCTCTCAGTATTTTGTATGTCGTTATTATGTCCCCCCTATCTCTCCTGTCCTCCAGTGTCGTCGGGTTGATTTCCTTTAACCTCTCCTCGTAGGACATACCTCTTAGCTCTGGGACTAGTCTTGTTGCAAACCTTTGCACTTTCTCTAGTTTCTTTACGTGCTTGGCTAGGTGTGGGTTCCAAACTGGTGCCGCATACTCCAATATGGGCCTAACGTACACGGTGTACAGGGTCCTGAACGATTCCTTATTAAGATGTCGGAATGCTGTTCTGAGGTTTGCCAGGCGCCCATATGCTGCAGCAGTTATTTGGTTGATGTGCGCTTCAGGAGATGTGCCTGGTGTTATACTCACCCCAAGATCTTTTTCCTTGAGTGAGGTTTGTAGTCTCTGGCCCCCTAGACTGTACTCCGTCTGCAGTCTTCTTTGCCCTTCCCCAATCTTCATGACTTTGCACTTGGTGGGATTGAACTCCAGGAGCCAATTGCTGGACCAGGTCTGCAGCCTGTCCAGATCCCTTTGTAGTTCTGCCTGGTCTTCGATCGAGTGAATTCTTCTCATCAACTTCACGTCATCTGCAAACAGGGACACCTCAGAGTCTATTCCTTCCGTCATGTCGTTCACAAATACCAGAAACAGCACTGGTCCTAGGACTGACCCCTGTGGGACCCGCTGGTCACAGGTGCCCACTCTGACACCTCGCCACGTACCATGACTCGCTGCTGTCTTCCTGACAAGTATTCCCTGATCCATTGTAGTGCCTTCCCTGTTATCCCTGCTTGGTCCTCCAGTTTTTGCACCAATCTCTTGTGTGGAACTGTGTCAAACGCCTTCTTGCAGTCCAAGAATATGCAATCCACCCACCCCTCTCTCTCTTGTCTTACTGCTGTCACCATGTCATAGAACTCCAGTAGGTTTGTGACACAGGATTTCCCGTCCCTGAAACCATGTTGGCTGCTGTTGATGAGATCATTCCTTTCTAGGTGTTCCACCACTCTTCTCCTGATAATCTTCTCCATGATTTTGCATACTATACATGTCAGTGACACTGGTCTGTAGTTTAATGGTTCATGTCTGTCTCCTTTTTTAAAGATTGGGACTACATTTGCTGTCTTCCATGCCTCAGGCAATCTCCCTGTTTCGATAGATGTATTGAATATTGTTGTTAGGGATACACATAGCGCCTCTGCTCCCTCTCTCAATACCCATGGGGAGATGTTATCTGGCCCCATTGCCTTTGAGGTATCTAGCTCACTCAGAAGCCTCTTCACTTCTTCCTCGGTTGTGTGCACTGTGTCCAGCACATGGTGGTGTGCCCCACCTCTCCGTCTTTCTGGAGCCCCTTCTGTCTCCTCTGTGACACTTTGAATCTCTTGTTGAGTTCCTCACATACTTCACGGTCATTTCTTGTTGTCTCTCCTCCTTCCTTCCTTAGCCTGATTACCTGGTCCTTGACTGTTGTTTTCCTCCTGATGTGGCTGTACAACAGTTTCGGGTCAGATTTGGCTTTCGCTGCTATGTCATTTTCATATTGTCTTTGGGCCTCCCTTCTTATCTGTGCATATTCGTTTCTGGCTCTACGACTGCTCTCCTTATTCTCCTGGGTCCTTTGCCTTCTATATTTCTTCCATTCCCTAGCACACTTGGTTTTTGCCTCCCTGCACCTTTGGGTAAACCATGGGCTCATCCTGGCTTTTTCATTATTCCTGTTACCCTTGGGTACAAACCTCTCCTCAGCCTCCTTGCATTTTGTTGCTACGTATTCCATCATCTCATTAACGGGCTTCCCTGCCAGTTCTCTGTCCCACTGAACCCCGTTCAGGAAGTTCCTCATTCCTGTGTAGTCCCCTTTCTTGTAGTTTGGCTTCATTCGTCCTGGCCTTCCTGCTTCTCCCTCCACTTGTAGCTCTACTGTGTATTCGAAGCTTAAAACCACATGGTCACTGGCCCCAATGGGTTTTTCATATGTGATGTCCTCGATATCTGCACTACTCAAGGTGAATACTAAGTCCAGCCTTGCTGGTTCATCCTCTCCTCTCTCTCTTGTAGTGTCCCTTACGTGTTGGTACATGAAGTTTTCCAGTACAACCTCCATCATCTTAGCCCTCCATGTATCTTGGCCCCCATGCGGGTCCAAGTTCTCCCAATCGATCTCCTTGTGGTTAAAGTCACTCATGATCAGGAGCTTTGCCCTGCATGCATGAGCTCTTCTGGCCACTCTAGCCAGTGTGTCAACCATCGCTCTATTGCTCTCGTCGTACTCTTTCCTTGGCCTCTTGATGTTCTGTGGTGGGTTATACATCACTGCTATTACCACCTTGGGACCTCCAGAGTGAAGCGTTCCCGCTATGTAATCACTTTCTGTGTGTGTGTGCGCGTATGCGTGTGTGTGTGTGTGTGTGAGTGTGTGAGTGTGTGAGTGAGTGTGTGTGTGTGTGTGGTGTGGTGTGTGTTGGGGTGTGTTGTGTGTGTGTGTGTGTGTGTGTGTGTGTGTGTGTGGTGTGTGTGTGTGTGTGTGTGTGTGTGTGTGTGTGTGTGTGTGTGTGTGTGTGTGTGTGTGTGTGTGTGTTGTGTGTGTGTGTGTGTGTGTGTGTGTGTGGGGTGTGTGTGTGTGTGTGTGTGTGGTGTGTGTGTGTGTGTGTGTGTGTGTGTGTGTGTGTGTGTGTGTGTGTGGTGTGTGTGTGTGTGTGTGTGTGTGTGTTGTGTGTGTGTGTGTTGTGGTGTGTGAGTGTGTGAGTGTGGTGTGTGTGTGTGTGTGTGTGTGTGTGTGTGTGTGTGTGTGTGAGTGTGTGAGTGTGTGTGTGTGTGTGTGTGTGTGTGTGTGTGTGTGTGTGTGTGAGTGTGTGAGTGTGTGTGTGTGTGTGTGTGTGTGTGTGTGTGTGTGTGTGTGTGTGTGTGTGTGTGTGTGTGTGTGTGTGCAGGTGTTGCAGCTTTGTCACTGTGTGGACCCATATCAAGACGTCACTGAAGAGTAATTAGCTCACTCGCCCAAGAAATAAACAGATATATCGAGGTATTCTGTCTTTGTCCTTCTCCCTCCCGCCCTCCTTTCCCCCCCTCTCTCCCTACCACCCTTCTTCCCGCCCTCCTTCCTTCTCTCCCTCCCTCCCGTCCTTCTTCCCTCCCGCCCTTCTTCCCTCCCGCCCTTCTTCCCTCCCGCCCTTCTTCCCTCCCGTCCTTCTTCCCTCCCGTCCTTCTTCCCTCCCGTCCTTCTTCCCTCCCGTCCTTCTTCCCTCCCGTCCTTCTTCCCTCCCGTCCTTCTTCCCTCCCGTCCTTCTTCCCTCCCGTCCTTCTTCCCTCCCGTCCTTCTTCTCTCCTTCACTCCTTCCCTCCCACCCTCCCCCGTTCCTTCCTCCACTCTATGGAGTGCGACAGGTGAGAACATTTGACTCACCATCGCAAGGTCCCGGGGTTCGACTCCATGGCATGCAGACATACAGGCAAATTTCCTTGGACGCTGTAGGCACAAAGCGAGAACATTATATCAACATCCGTGGTCCCAGACTATTCAACATCTTACCAGAAAATATCAGAAACACTGCTGGGACAAGTGCAAAGCCTTCAAGAGGAAATCGGACAAGTCTCTTCACCAGGTGCCAGATCAACCAGGTTATGATGAATATGTGGGCCAGAGGGCCGCCAGCAGCAACAGCCTGGTTGACCAGGCAGGCACTACAAGGTCGGGCTCCGGGAGTAGAAAAACTCTTGAAACTCATCAAAGGTACCCTTGCTGCCCCTGCCCACCTAGCAGTGAAAATAGGTACGGTTGTTTTAGCCGACTGTGCTAGACCTCATCCAGAGGAAAATATCCTGAAAATTCCAGTCTTTCTGGAAAAGGTAACAGACAAAACAACAGTTACACACATGAGATAAGCAGCACTTGTGTGGGCATCTAAAACATTTGCTAAAACCTAACAGGAATCAGACCACCTGCCTGTGGTAAATAACTCATTACCACTGTAACTTGCTTAGGAACGAAAAGAATTGGTTGGGTAGTTAGGAGTGAAGTGTATATGAATGGTGTACAGTACCTACAAGATGAAGATATAGACACGTGCAACATCTGGGTATCTTTATCTGTAGACGTTCCGCCATCCAGTGGCTTTGTCAATACAAGGATATAATGTGAAGACTGTAGAGCTATATAAAAAAGATGAGGTAATCAGTCTCTTAGACTTCAAGACCACAGTGATCTTCACAAACTTTAAGGCTGAGGGACTGATTCCTTGATCTTTTGTATATAGTTCTACTGTGTTTACATTATGTTCTTGTATTGTATTGATAAAGCCATTGGATGGCACATGTGTTTAATTCTTCAGGAATATAGGTGTTATATGTTATCCAGAAAAGTCTCGGAGGAATAGGGCAAGTAAGAGGTTGATAATGGTGATAATATATTCGCCAGGAACGAAGACCTGACACGAGTCTTTTCCAAGATGGTGACCCGTCAAGAGGAAGAGGGGGAAAAATAAGAGGAAGTGAATTGGTGTAATAGGAGAAACAGTATAAGAAGAATGACGGGAGGGTAGAGGGAATGAAGAATATGGTTAGTGATGTGCTATAATAGAAGAGGCTGGGGGAAGCAAGGTGTGGGTGGAAGAGACAGCTGCAACCATTCAACACATAAAGTAATTAGTGTGAAAGGTAAATGTATCATGTGCTTGTAGAAATAAGGATTATTATTATTATTACCTTTATTTTGTTCACGTGATAATCATACGTTTATCACAAACTACAAAGCCAAATGGTTGGCCATCCGTCTGTACCTCTGTAATCCTAATCTTATCTCAGTGTGTTCAGATATCGTACACTCAGCCTTTCCGTCAGATAGCCATGTTGTGCCCACCAGAATGTCTTGATGTGCACAGTAAAGTCCTCTTGTTATCTGTTTTTCCCATATACGCTCGTCATGTTGTTGGAGTTATCACTGATGACACTGTGTCAAGCTCTGTAAGAAACGTGTGGTCAGTCCCTCAGCTGAGGGACTGACCACTTCAAAACTACGTCTTCATGGGTGATGGACTGAGTACATCGTCTTCACATCTCTAATGCTTCTGCTAATTCTTCTGTACTCGACTGAAAAAATCTGCTGTGTAGGCGAAACGTTTCGGAATAAAGATACCTAACTGTTGCACATGTGTCTTACTTATCAACTTGTCGGTATTGTATACCAATTTCATATTCATCTAAGATAGTTCCTGGGGTCACTGCCCCCTGCAGCCAGGTTCTAGACCAGGCGTGATTTTTTTTACTGTTGAACGAAATAGGATACATCAGTAGTATGCTGATGCCGTATTATATATCTGTGTGATAGTTACATAGGTGGAACAACAGTTAGCTGTGCTTTTCTGTTGTATTCAGGATGGGTTGCATACTTGAGGGAATGAAATCTGTCAGCCTGAGCTGGGAACCTTAACCGATAGACGAGGATATCGTTAAACATTGGATTCAGTAAAGAACAAAAAGGCGCAATACCATGATTGGAACAATACACAAATAACTCGCACATAGGAGAGAGACACGACATTTCGGCCCGACTTAACCATTTACAACGTCGTCGTAAGCTTCTCTCTCTCCTATGTGCGGGATATTTGTGTATTGGATTCAGTAAGAGTTACTGTCACTTGGGAATTACCGTCTCTGGGAAGAAAAGGGAATTGGTGTCGAAGGTAAACAAAATGAGCCGAGGGCGAGCAGGTAAGGGAGGTGTGGGAGAGAGCGTAAGGTGGCTGGGAAGACAATGTGTGTGGAAGCCACGGTGTTAGGAGACACACAGACCTTCCCTCTCCCCAGCCTCCTATACCACTCGTCACACCACACAGGGATGACACTGAGCTTGTTTACGTGCTATTTGACGCCTGTTATTCATCTGTTGCGCCTGCGTGGCTACCTTCTTGTGTGCTCACAGAGTTGTACCCGCCGAGTTGTGTGGAAGAAAACACTTATGTACAATTTAGTTAAAGGATTTTTTTTCGCCCCGAGTGACTGCTTCAATCCTGTTTTATGGATTGATGTATTCTTGACTGGTGGTAAACACACGACATGCATCCTTAACAAAACTCGTTTAGTGGATAGGCTTTTAAGCCTACCCAGGACTCTTTCTGTGAATCGGCTATTCCAGCCCAATTTTTTTTTCATTATACTTCAATTAATTTTACAGATTAAGAGCTGTTATCCTGCCTAAGCTTATTTCAAAGCCCAGCTCTACCTATGGTATGAATCACCCCCAGGATGCCACCCACAACTAACGTGCAGGTGCTATTTACTTCTAGGTGAACACGGGCAGCAGCTATGAGGAAACATGCCCAACGTTTCCGATCATGCCGAGGATCGAACCCAGACACTCAGTTTGTGAGCTAAGTGTGTTAGCAACCGAGCCACGGTTATTCCAGCCTTATTCCTGAGACCAGGTGATTCCAGCCGCATTCCTGAGAGGAGCCTGACACCTCACTAGAAATGTCACTAAGTGGCACTGATCTAGCAGTAAAAATGACTACCTGGGCTTTAGTCGACTGTTCTGGCTGGCATCTTAAGAAGTATTGCTGAGCAGGTGTCTTAGAAAACCCTAAACCTACTGGAAGTATACAAGTCGTAGGTACATGTGGTGGAGGTGGCGGCGTTTTTCTTATTTTGTTTGTCAGGAAAGAGGACTACAGTGTCAGCTGACTCGAGCATTTTCAAATGATGACCTATAATTGATGAACCATTTTCTGGGTTACCGGAGAGAGTTATTACACCTTATCACTATCTAGCTGTGACTTGTGCCTGTAACCTGGAAGTCTTCTAAGATAGTGTCCTTAGTGGTAAAAGGTATCTGGAAGCAGCACGCAGAGGAAATGACTTGAACTTAAGTTCCCTCTTCAAGGCTGCTAGATGCGTGTTGCTAATTCCCTTATGGATGAAAGGAGGTTCTTGAAAAGTCTTGGTTTCTTTACACTTATTACTGCCCTGTATCTGTGTACCCGTCAGGGCTCGCCAGCCTTACTGTGGACGTTTTTTATATTGATACTTTTTATTCAGGATATGATAACCAGATCTATGTGCTTTCTCTTACACCATGAACAGATTCAGTACACGTCGCTCCTGCCTCTCGTAATTGGATACACAGGAAGACATGCTAAATACAGTTGCTTTACTTCCACCTTTCTGTAGGAGGACTGTATCCTTGGTTTTTAAAGACTTAAAAATATCCTCTCACATCTTCATCAGATATTCTCAACACTAACAGCCTGTCCCACACACTCTTCACATATCAACACTAACAGCTTGTCCCACACACCCTTCACATATCAACACTAACAGCCTGTCCCACACACTCTTCACATATCAACACTAACAGCTTGTCCCACACACCCTTCACATATCAACACTAACAGCCTGTCCCACACACCCTTCACATATCAACACTAACAGACTGTCCCACACACTCTTCACATATCAACACTAACAGCCTGTCCCACACACCCTTCACATATCAACACTAACAGCCTGTCCCACAACCCTTCACATATCAACACTAACAGCCTGTCCACACACACTCTTCACATATCAACACTAACAGCTTGTCCCACACACCCTTCACATATCAACACTAACAGCCTGTCCCACACACCCTTCACATATCAACACTAACAGCCTGTCCCACACACCCTTCACATATCAACACTAACAGCCTGTCCCACACACTCTTCACATATCAACACTAATAGCTTGTCCCACACACCCTTCACATATCAACACTAACAGCCTGTCCCACACACCCTTCACATATCAACACTAACAGCTTGTCCCACACACCCTTCACATATCAACACTAACAGCTTGTCCCACACCCTTCACATATCAACACTAACAGCTTGTCCCACACACCCTTCACATATCAACACTAACAGCCTGTCCCACACACTCTTCACATATCAACACTAACAGCCTGTCCCACACACCCTTCACATATCAACACTAACAGCTTGCCCCACACACCCTTCACATATCAACACTAACAGCCTGTCCCACACACCCTTCACATATCAACACTAACAGCCTGTCCCACACACCCTTCACATATCAACACTAACAGCCTGTCCCACACACCCTTCACATATCAACACTAACAGCCTGTCCCACACACCCTTCACATATCAACACTAACAGCCTGTCCCACACACCCTTCACATATCAACACTAACAGACTGTCCCACACACTCTTCACATATCAACACTAACAGACTGTCCCACACACCCTTCACATATCAACACTAACAGCCTGTCCCACACACCCTTCACATATCAACACTAACAGACTGTCCCACACACTCTTCACATATCAACACTAACAGCCTGTCCCACACACTCTTCACATATCAACACTAACAGACTGTCCCACACACTCTTCACATATCAACACTAACAGACTGTCCCACACACCCTTCACATATCAACACTAACAGCCTGTCCCACACACCCTTCACATATCAACACTAACAGCCTGTCCCACACACCCTTCACATATCAATACTAACACTCTCTCCCACTGACTCCTCACATATTCTCAAGACTCACTCTTAACCACCACGCTTCCTCTCATCTATCGCTACTCACAGCTTCTTGTCAGATGACCCAGGTTGACCTGACTCCACGGGACTTCCGGGCACTCCCATAAAAAATGACCTGATGCTGGGTTTGTGGAAGGTCATCCTAAGGTCGAGAAAAGTAGACTGCATCCTTATTTGTTATTTTCTTTGGGACACTGTTTAGCTGAAGTCGTGACTTGGGTAAGTTGGGGATAAATTGTATAAAATACCGACACGGTAGAAAAATAAACACAAATGCAGTATAATGCGATCCTCTATTAACTACGTTTCGCCCACACTGGTCTTTATCAGTCACAAACAGATCTACCTGGGCTGGGTAAAGATGTTCATGTTCAGGTAGGTTTGCCAGGACGGGTCCTGACCCGGGTTCTGGCCCGGGTCCTGGCCCGGGTCCTGGCCCGGGTTCTGGCCCGGGTCTTCTCCATGTGTTCTGTATAGCCCTTGTGGCTTAGCGCTTCTTTTTGATTATAATAATAAATTCTCCATGTGTTGACCCGTCAGTGGCTCCCGAAGGAACATATGAGTTTGTACAAGTGATGTACCGTTTACAGCTCTGTGGCAGGGGCACGGTGAGCTTTACAGCCCTGTGGCAGGTACAGCCCTATGACAAGGGCACAGTGAGTCTTCTTCAGGTCAAGTGAAGTACCGTTTACAACACAATCGCGGGGTAGCACCCTGACAAGGGCGCGGTGAGTCTTTCAACTCTTATCTGAGCCATTCCTGGCACTCAGGCCGCAGCCCGAGTGCCAGAACGACTCAGGATATTCTCTGGAGGTGTGTTGAACTCGCCCGTCTCGTGCAGATCGCTCTCAGATCCAACCTATCCAACATTCTCCACCTGACTTTTTCACCCCATATATACTCATGTACTCTTTATCCAGGTAAATCTGTTTGTGACTTACCTACCTGGAGTCTACCTGGAGGGTATTCCGGGGATCAACGCCCCCGCCGCCCGGTCCGTGACCAGGCCTCCCGGTGGATCAGGGCCTGATCAACGAGGCTGTTACTGCTGGCCGCACGCAATCCAACGTACGAACCACAGCCCGGCTGATGCGGCACCGACTTTAGGTATCTGTCCAGCTCTCTCTTGAAAACAACCAGGGGTCTTCCCGTAATTCCCCTTATTGCTGGTGGGAGGCTGTTGAACAGTCTTAGGCCCCGGACACTTATTGCATTTTCTCTTAGTGTACCAGTGACGCCCCTAGTTTTCACTGGGGGTATGTTGCATTGCCTACCAAGTCTTTTGCTTTCGTATGGAGTGATTTCTGTGTGCATATTAGGGACCAGTCCCTCCAGAATCTTCCAGGTGTAGGTTATATATTTCTCTCGCCTACGCTCCAGTGAGTACAAGTCAAGTGCTTCCAGGCGCTCCAAGTAGTTAAGGTGTTTGATGGAACTATACGTGCAGTAAAGGTTCTCTGTACATTCTCTAGCTCTGCAATTTCACCTGCCTTGCATGGGGATGTTAATGTACAGCAGTATTCCAGCCTAGAGAGAACAAGTGATTTAAAAAGGATCATCATTGGCTTAGCATCTCTTCTCTTGAAAGTTCTCATTATCCATCCTATCAGTTTCCTCGCAGATGTGGTAGTGTCACTATTTTGGTCCTTGAAGGTGAGGTCTTAGGACATTACTACACCCAGGTCCTTCACATTACTTTTCCACTCTATTGTGTGAATAGAGTTTGGAGTATACTCAGTCCTGGTTATTATTTCCTCAAGTTTTCCATAACGGAGTAGTTGGAATTTGCCTTCATTGAATAACATATTGCTCTCTGTTGCCTATTGGAAAACTTGGTTTATATCTTCTTGGAGCTTTGCCGTGTGCTCAATGGATGACACTCATGCAGATCCTAGTATCGATACAGTGCTATGGTTTACATCTCTGTCTATGTCTGATATGAGAATAAGGAACAGGATAGGTGCGAGTACTGTGCTTTGTGGTTCAGAGCTCTTCACTATAGCAGCATCTGATTTAACTCTGTTTTGGCCACTGTGTGGGCAAAACGTTGTCAGTAAAGGTTTGCATTATATTGCATTTGTGTATATTTTTCCACTTGAGTAAGCTATTAATAGAGCGAAACGTTGACCGATTTAAACCTTCTTACGTGGCGTGTGTCGTTTCTTCAATATTGTCGGTAATACGCTATTTGTGTAGCCTGTTATAAATGATAGACAATACCGACAGGTTGGTGAGTAAGCAACATCTGCAATACTGAGGTACGCTGCAGCAGTATAGATGATACCTTAGTGTTGCACATATGTCTTACTCATCACGCCATTTGGACCTGATATGCTAGTAAATAGCACCGTATAACATCACACTGCCCATCTCCTCTCCAAATCCCTCGCCAGAAAACTAATTACACATAATCATCTTTTACTCTGATAAATTCAAGGCTCTTCAACTCGAATACATTCTACTGATTGAAAACTTCTCTCAGAGATTATCTTTACTGATGGCTCTCTCAGATCTAGCAGTGGGAGGGCTGCTGGCGCACTCACTGTAATCAAGGTTCATGGTAATATAATACAGAGAAATGCTAGAAGTAATAATTGGACATCCAGATTACAAACCAAACTGTTTATCATAGTAATCACTCTCAAGCGTAGTGAAGATGCAACCATAGACACTTTAATTATCGCTGGCCATCCTTATTACTTGCTCTAAATAGACTGAGAAAATAATGCAAAACCTTACTTCTGAAGACAGGCACAGGTCTCTAGGAATTATAGATAGTCACTCTTACTAGGATCTCTTGAGTCCAGCGTGGGTAAGTCAGTGGTCGTTGCTGCTGTGACCTCCCCAGTGACAGTAAGATCATGAAGTCCAGAGTGGGTAAGCCAGAGGTCACTGCTGCCTTGGCCTCCCCACAGTGACACACCATGAAGGCCAGCGTGAGTAAGTCAGTGATCGGTCCTTGGATCATTTCAAATTAGAAGTGATCAAGGTCCAAGGAGCGAAATATTTTACATGAAGGTGTCCCAAGTGAGTACATTCGTGTACTTTTCATAGGCCTATGCTCTTCCTTTCGTAGATTTACGAGTACATGATGAAGTGGAGGCCGTGGCTTACCCTCTATTAACTACATACCGATATTAAAATAGTTTTAGGTGATCATTGAAAATCCAAAAAAACAAACAGATGAGTTTGAAAACAGTAGAAGACCGAACATAAGAATAAACAGATCAGTAGTTCGTCACAATAAAGAGCGTAAGTCTGGTGTGGAGAAAATAAATAATAAGTCGTAATACTCGGGGTGGGATATTATTATTATTATTATTATTATTATTATTATTATTATTATTATTATCATGGGGGAGCTTTAAACCCGTAGGATTATACAGCGCATGTGGGGGGATGGAAGGTATTCAGACTCAATTCAGGGAACTGGAGCACAGATCCAATTCCCTAGATCAAGATCCCGTCACCAGCGTCAAGGAACATCCCTTGAGAGGCTGGGATAATATATAATTTAATGCGCAGACTGGAGATGAAACTGGACAGCTTTTCGCTCTGTCCTGGAAAATGATCAAGTCACGACGTTTTCATCGCTCAAGAGGGATCAAAATGTTCTCCAGCTGTATCTCCAGTTATTGGGTTAGTTGTGTATGGGGGCAGTAACAAAGGTATTAGACTGCTAGATGCTGCGTCATTACTAGACGTGTGGCAAGTTGTATAAATCACTGGTAGAATATATCAACAGGTATATAACACATTATGCGCATTTATTGCATTTTATTGAGAAGAAGTTTCGTTCACCAGTGACTTGACTAATATTCACCGTCTGGGTGATTTGATACAGTTCCTGGTGAATGGAATATCTTAACACTCCATAAATCCGCATGTTGTGTCTTATTTACATGCTTAAGGTTATGCCAGAAACACCTTTCACGGTGTCTGACACATATGTTTTTCACACTTTTGTTTGTGTGTAAATCTCAGTCATATAACTTGAAAATCAGAACAGTAGGGTAGAAAAGTATAGTTGCTCAAGAATACAACCTACGCGAGACAGGTATATAAACAAACACTAGAGAAAATAACACATGCTGATGATAAGAAACCTGAAATATTGAGATTACATCAACATTGTGTATATGCATTTATATATATAATTTAGGACTTAGGCGAATGAACTATGAAGAAGTTGTAATATATATATAATGTCTCTTATCTGTTATATCATAAATTGTATTTATACACACACTGGGGTCTATTAACCTTTAATAACATTAGGATGGTAAACAGGCCAGTTTGCAGCGTACAAGTCCAGTTGTTAATTCAATTCAATTCAATTCAAGTTTATTCTCTATAAGGGTTACAATGTGGGGTTTTCAGGTTTTGGGTATTGTGTGGTTTACATGTTATAAAATACTAATTACAGAGGGGGCCACTAGGACACCTAGCATGGCTAGGCATTTCGGGCAGACTTAAATTAATTCTTAACATTAAATACTTGCAGATTATGGTATTAAGGCTAAGTGACTACATCATAATTTGTGAGTTTAGCAATGTGAATGCTTTTGTTTTGGCACAATACAAAGTGTCTATATTGGAGTATCATAGGCAAACTTATGACTAGTTAAGATTTATTATTTTAAGATTAAGATTAGTATTTCTGGGTTTATAGTCAGTGGGTGAGTGAGTGTAATTGTGAACCACCTGGTGGTTATCATGTAGTTAGTTGTCGGGGTGTATCAGGGAGATAAGATGTTTTCTAACTGTAGTTTTGAAAGTGATGAATGTGTCTGCAGTTCTAGAGTTTTCAGGTAGGGTGTTCCAGATTTTAGGTCCTTTTAAATACACTGAATTTTTGTAAAAGTTTAGTCGAACATGGGTAATGTCATAGAGATGTTTGTGTCTGGTGTTATGCCTGTGGATCCTGTCACAACTATGAAGAAAGCGTTTTAGCTCAAGGTTAATATTGGAATTTAAGGTCCTGTAGATATAGATTGCACAGCAGTAAGTGTGGATGTTCTGAACAGGGAGTAAGTTTAGATCTATGAAGAGTGGGGGGGGGGGGTGTTGCCAGGAATGGGATTTAGTGATTATTCTTACTGCGGCTTTTTGTTGGGTTATTATTGGCTTTAGGTGTGTTGTTGCAGTTGAACCCCAAGCATAGGTGAGGTATGGCTATATAAGTGAATGGTAAAGTGTGAGAAGGGCAGTTTGCGGCACGTAGTATCCTATCTTGGAGAGGATCCCCACCGTTTTGGATACTTTTTTTGTTATGTGTTGGATATGGGTGCTGAAATTTAGGTTGTTGTCGAGGTATAGGCCAAGGAATTTGCCCTCATTATGTCTGGCAATTAGAGTGTTGTCGATCTTAATGTTAAGTTGCGCAACACCTGCTCTGCTACTAAACATAATATAGTACTTCCAGCACGAGTTATTATTATTATTGTTTTATCATTATTATTTTTATTTTATTGTTTTTATTATTTTCACGAGGGATGTTGTGAAGCTACTGGGGTCACGTAGCGTCTGGGGTAGTGGAAGGCAGTCAGGTTCTGTCCAAGGAAGGGAAGGACAAGTTCAGTTCTTTTCATCAAGAACACTGCCTTCAGTAGACATGAGAGGGTGAGGTGCTTTTGTTGTCTACAACAATATGATTCACCTAGGGGAGGGGATTAGAATGGAATAATTTATGTCTTTTGTCTGTGACAGTGTTTCTTGGGTTTATTTCCTTACATTTTAACATCAAGTAGTTTTGACAGTGTTTCTTGGGTTTATTTCCTAACATTTTAACATCAAGTAGTTTTGACAGTGTTTCTTGGGTTCATTTCCTAACATTTTAACATCAAATAGTGCAAGTAATTAAGTACAATTTTTGGATAATTAGTTCTGTTACGTGGTAAATTATAAGCCAAACAGGCGAGTTTGGCCTTAAAAACAAGAATGTTTTCTGTCGAAGAACAGTGATTTTATTTGCCATAGCTCTGCGAAATTTAATTTAATCATAACGAAAAAAAAAAATATATAAATCATTGACTTTAAAGCAATATTAAATAATTTTAAGTTGCTCAAATATATATATATATATATATATATATATATATATATATATATATATATATATATATATATATATATAGGGAGATACCACTTCTAGAAATGTCCTGGGGACCCTCATTCTCAGAGAAAAGAATAAACTTGCTATATATTATTTATTTTCCCAAGAGGTATTGTGCATACGTAATGTTCAAACTAATGTGGTACATTATATTATATTCCCTCACTGACATGAACACAAAATGGCACTTGGAAAACTAATGTTTCTCTCGTTCATAGTAGTGACCTTTATCCACCTGATTGAGTTTAATTGTTGTGATGTGTTATCTTTATGCGCTTTGCTCCGTATCACAGCATTAATATATTTCGTTTGTTGCAGGAGTGAGAGGAGCAGCACTGGAGTGGAGGACAGGCCACGACTACCAGACATGTCCTGTCGTCGCTAGTATCCCCATCTAGCGGCTGCTACGCAAACTCTTCTCTCAAACATTCCTTCTAAACTCCGCACCATATAATATAGATTTAACATTTCCCTGCAATTTGGCTAAGTTATCATTAAGAGAAAGCATACAAAGAAAGAGTTTCAAAGTATATAATTGATCTTGAGTCTCGGAAGGTGAAGTTAAGCGTCGGAAATGATGTATTAAAGGAGGGAGTTTGGAGCACGCCAGAGAGTCAATCACAAACTGTCACCAGCATACATTCCCTCAAAACTCTGCACCATAATATAAGGAATTTGATACCTTCCCATCATTCTATTTTGTTTTATTATTAAGCGAAATCATTTAGAAGTAAAGTTCCAAGATTCAATAATTATCTTAAGTATCGGAAGGAAAGGTTAAGCGTCGGAAATGAAGTACTAGAGGAAGGAGTTTGGAGCACGCCAGGGAGTCCATAGCAGCCTATCAGGCTCCAACCATAGGGATCATGTCTTCAGTGGTGCCGGAGTTGTTGTTGTGGGACCAGTCTGTGAACAACTCGTGTGGGGGAAGGATGGAGTGCGAGATGCTGTACGAGTTGGGGCCGCCGCCCAATATGATACTCAATATTCCTCCTCCTCCTATACCACCTTTCATGGAAGACTTTGTGGCTAGACTCGCCGCAGAAGGGATAGATATTCACCAAGATAGTGGCTTCCCAGAGGAAGAGAAGACATGTAGTCTGTGCCATTGGGCTAATGGGAATGGCGTTGGATATGTTGAATTAGCACAGAAAGGTGAGTGAAAAAGTTTACCATTTTGTAATTTTAATGTTTATTATATCTAATGTTTATTTTTTTGCGTGTCAACGAGAATGATGTCTTAACAGGTACTTCAGATGTCAAAGCTTGTTTCACACGTCAAAGCTTGCTTCACATGTCAAAGCTTGCTTCATATTTCAAAGCTTGCATCACATGTCAAAGCTTGCTTCACGCGTCAAAACTTGCTTCACACGTCAATTCTTGCTTCACATGTCAAAGCTTGCTTCACACGTCAGAGCTTGCTTCACTCTTCAAAACTTGTTTCTTATGATTAAGCTTGCGTCACATGTCACATCTCTTAACACGTCAAAGTTTACTTCACCTGTCAAAGCATGCCTCAGACGTCAAAGCTTGGTAACACGTGAAAGCTTACCTAAGACGTCAAAGCATGACTTGCTTCACACGCCAAAGCATGACTCTTGCTTCACACGTCAGAGTATGCTTCAGAAGTCAAAGCATGCTATTCATTTCTAAGTATGCTTCATGTCAAAGTATGCTTCTTGTCAAAGCATGTTTCGGACGTCAAAGTATTCTTCATGTCGAAGCTTTCTTCAGACGTCAAAACATGCCTGACCTGACATAAAGCGTGTTTCAGACATCAAAACATCTCTCGGACATCAAAACATGCCTCGGACATCAATACATGTCTCAGACATCAAAACATGCCTCAGATATCAAAACATGCCTCAGACATCAATATATGTCTCAGATATCAAAACATGCCTCAGACATCAAAACATGCCTCAGACATCAAAACATGTCTCGGACATCAAAACATGCCTCAGACATCAAAACATGTCTCAGACATCAAAACATGCCTCAGATATCAAAACATGCCTCAGACATCAAAACATGCCTCAGACATCAAAACATGCCTCAGACATTAAAACATGCCTCAGACATCAAAACATGTCTCGGACATCAAAACATGCCTCAGACATCGAAACATATCTCAGACATCAAAACATGCCTCAGATATCAAAACATGCCGCGGGGGCGTTGATCCCCGGAATAACCTCCAGGTAACCTCCAGACATCAAAACATATCTCAGACATCAAAAGATGCCTCAGACATCAAAACATGCCTCAGACATCAAAACATGCTTCCGACATCAATACATGCCTCAGACATCAAAACATGTCTCTGACATCAAAACATGCCTCAGACATCAAAACATGTCTCAGACATCAAAACATGCCTCAGATATCAAAACATGCCTCAGACATCAAAACATGTCTCAGATATCAAAACATGTCTCAGACATCAAAACATGCCTCAGACATCAAAACATGCCTCAGATATCAAAACATGCCTCAGACATCAAAACATGCCTCAGACATCAAAACATGTCTCGGACATCAAAACATGTCTCAGACATCAAAACATGCCTCAGATATCAAAACATGCCTCAGACATCAAAACATGTCTCAGATATCAAAACATGCCTCAGACATCAAAACATGTCTCGGACATCAAAACATGCCTCAGACATCAAAACATGTCTCAGACATCAAAACATGCCTAAGATATCAAAACATGCCGCGGGGGCGTTGATCCCCGGAATAACCTCCAGGTAACCTCCAGACATCAAAACATGTCTCAGACATCAAAACATGCCTCAGACATCAAAACATGCCTCAGACATCAAAACATGTCTCAGATATCAAAACATACCTCAGACATCAAAACATGCCTCAGACATCAAAACATGCCTCAGACATCAAAACATGCCTCAGACATCAAAACATGTCTCAGACATCAAAACATACCTCAAACATCAAAACATGTCTCGGACATCAAAACAATGCCTCAGACATCAAAACATGTCTCAGACATCAAAACATGCCTCAGATATCAAAACATGCCTCAGACATCAAAACGTGTCTCAGATATCAAAACGTGCCTCAGACATCAAAACATGCCTCAGACATCAAAACATGCCTCAGACATCAAAACATGCCTCAGACATCAAAACATGCCTCAGACATCAAAACATGCCTCAGACATCAAAACATGCTTCGGACATCAATACATGCCTCAGACATCAAAACATGCCTCAGACATCAAAACATGTCTCAGACATCAAAACATACCTCAGATATCAAAACATGCCTCAGGCATCAAAACATGCCTCAGACATCAAAACATGCCTCAGGCATCAAAACATGCCTCAGACATCAAAACATGTCTCAGACATCAAAACATGTCTCAGACATCAAAACATGCCTCAGACATCAAAACATACCTCAGATATCAAAACATATCTCAGACATCAAAACATACCTCAGACATCAAAACATGTCTCAGACATCAAAACATGCCTCAGACATCAAAACATGTCTTAGACTTCAAAACATGTCTCAGACATCAAAACATGCCTCAGACATCAAAACATGGCTCAGACATCAAAACATGTCTCAGACTTCAAAACATGTCTCAGACATCAAAACATGTCTCAGACTTCAAAACATGCCTCAGACATCAAAATATGCCTCAGACATCAAAACATTCCTCAGACATCAAAACATTCCTCAGACATTAAAACATGCCTCAGACATCAAAACATGCCTCAGACATCAAAACATGCCTCAGACATCAAAACATGTCTCAGACATCAAAACATGCCTCAGACATCAAAACATGTCTCAGACATCAAAGCATGTCTTAGACATCAAAACATGTCTTAGACATCAAAACATGCCTCAGACATCAAAACATACCTCAGACGTCAAAACATGCCTCAGACATCAAAACATGTCTCAGACATCAAAACATTCCTCAGACATCAAAACGTGCCTCAGACATCAAAACATGTCTCAGACATCAAAACATGTCTCAGACATCAAAACATACCTCAGACATCAAAACATGTCTCAGACATCAAAACATGCCTCAGACATCAAAACATGTCTCAGACATCAAAACATGTCTCAGACATCAAAACATGCCTCAGACATCAAAACATGCCTCAGACATCAAAACATGTCTCAGACATCAAAACATTCCTCAGACATCAAAACATTCCTCAGACATCAAAACATGCCTCAGACATCAAAACATGCCTCAGACATCAAAACATGTCTCAGACATCAAAACATGTCTTAGACATCAAAACATGTCTTAGACATCAAAACATGCCTCAGACATCAAAACATGCCTCAGACATCAAAACATGCCTCAGACATCAAAACATGCATCAGACATCAAAACATGTCTCAGACATCAAAACATGTCTCAGACATCAAAACATGTCTCAGACATCAAAACATACCTCAGACATCAAAACATGCCTCAGACATCAAAACATGCCTCAGACATCAAAACATGTCTCAGACAATAAAACATGTCTCAGACATCAAAACATGCCTCAGACATCAAAACATGCCTCAGACATCAAAACATGTCTCAGACATCAAAACATGCCTCAGACATCAAATGTCTCAGACATCAAAACATGCCTCAGACATCAAAACATGCCTCAGGCATCAAAACATGCCTCAGACATCAAAACATGTCTCAGACATCAAAACATGTCTCAGACATCAAAACATGCCTCAGGCATCATAACATGCCTCAGACATCAAAACATGCCTCAGACATCAAAACATGTCTCAGACATCAAAACATGTCTCAGACATCAAAACATGTCTCAGACATCAAAACATGCCTCAGGCATCATAACATGCCTCAGACATCAAAACATGCCTCAGACATCAAAACATGCCTCAGACATCAAAACATGTCTCAGACATCAAAACATGCCTCAGACATCAAATGTCTCAGACATCAAAACATGTCTCAGACATCAAAACATGCCTCAGACATCAAAACATGCCTCAGACATCAAAACATGCCGCGGGGGCGTTGACCCCCGGAACTCTCTCCAGGTCTCCAGGTATACTCGACACTTCTACGTTACTACGACGGTCATGACGGACGATACAGTAGTAATACTGAAATTAATTTTTTCATTGTGTGGAACAGTGGAAAAAAAGTAAAGTGGAATTAAAATATATAAAATAATGATAAAAAATATGTGAAATGTCAGAAAAAAATGCTTGGAATTTAGTGTTGACATGATTTATATGTGAAAATTATTTAATAAAGATGGTGATTATTAATTAATGGTGAATATAAACCATGAATATTAACTAAATATTAGCCATGAATACTAATTTTCATAATTATATTCAGTTAGCTGAATATTAACAATGAATATTAACCCTGAATATATACTGTGAGTATTAACCTTAAATATTAATTGAAAAGTGATTGTGACATATTTGTTAACAAAAGAGATGAGGTACAAAAAAAAGTGGTTATTGTTCCTTTTATTAAAAAAATTAAAAATGTTTCTTGACTGATTTTTCTAGTGACAAGTGAATACAACAGTGTAACAGTGGTACCGTTACAACAGTGTAACAGTGGTACCGTTACTACAGTGTAACTGGTACCGTTACAACAGTGTAGCAGTGGTACCGTTACAACAGTGTAACAGTGTTACCGTTACAACAGTGTAGCAGTGGTACCGTTACAACAGTGTAGCAGTGGTACCGTTACAAGTGTGACAGTGGTACCGTTACAAGTGTAACAGTGGTACCGTGACAACAGTGTGACAGTGGTACCGTGACAACAGTGTGACAGCAGTACTGTCACATCAGTCATGTTATATAGTGCTGACGGTAACAGTGGAACAACGGTACCGTGATAAGTGGAACAATATTATCGTAAAAGTGGAACAAAGGTACATTAACCGTGGAACAGTGACTCACGAATTCAGTGAAAGAACGGTATCGTAACATTTATGAAGCAGTAATGGTGTGACATCTGTGGAACAATACAGTAACATCTGTGGAATACTACTATGGCTTATGGAACAATGCCGTAACATCTGTGGAACAACGGTATTGTGACATCAATGGAAAAACGGTATTGTGACATCAATGGAATATTGGTATTGTGACATCAGTGGAAAACGGTATTGTGACAATAGAACAGTGGTATTTGTGACAATAGAACAACGGTATTGTGACATCAATATAATAGTGGTATTATGATATCAATGGAACAACGGTATTGTGACATCAATATAATAGTGGTATTATGATATCAATGGAACAACGGTATTGTGACATCAATATAATAGTGGTATTATGATATCAATGGAACAACGGTATTGTGATATCAATGAAACGGTATTGTGACATCAGTGCAAAAATGGTATTGTGACATTAATGGAACAACGGTATTGACATCAGCGGAACAATGGTATTGTGACATCAGTGGAACAGGGTATGTCATCAATGGAACAGTGGTATTTTGACATCAATAGAACAGCGGTGTTGACATTAATGGAACAATTGTATTATTACAGTATTATTGGAACAACAGTACCAGAATAGCAAAATTAGTTAAATTCTATTGTAACAGATAGAGGAGCCAGCGTCAGGTTTGATCCGAGAAGGAGGGGGAGGAGGGTAGCCTCGATTCATTGGATCAAGATCACTTCAGCATCAAGGCAACTAGGAAATTATTTTTTTTTGGATGATTAACCCCAGATGGTTAATAACCGGTGGGTTAATAATCCAGGATAACCCAAGAAAGCCAGGTGGTGTGGATTATTACCTTATGTGTACACACAAGGTAGTGTACATACAACATAGTGTACACACAAGGTAGTGTACACACAGGGTAATGTACTCACAAGGTAGTGTACATACAACATAGTGTACACACAAGGTAGTGTACACACAGGGTAATGTACTCACAAGGTAGTGTACATACAACATAGTGTACACACAAGGTAGTGTACACACAGGGTAATGTACACACAAGGTAGTGTACATACAACATAGTGTACACACAAGGTAGTGTACTCGCAAGGTAGTGTACATACAACATAGTGTACACACAAGGTAATGTACACACAGGGTAGTGTACTCACAAGGTAGTGTACATACAACATAGTGTACACACAAGGTAGTGTACACACAGGGTAGTGTACTCACAAGGTAGTGTACATACAACATAGTGTACACACAAGGTAGTGTACACACAAGGTAGTGTACTCACAGGGTAGTGTACTCACAGGGTAGTGTACTCACAAGGTAGTGTACACACAGGGTAGTGTACTCACAAGGTAGTGTACATACAACATAGTATACACACAAGGTAGTGTACACACAAGGTAGTGTACTCACAGGGTAGTGTACTCACAAGGTAGTGTACACACAAGGTAGTGTACTCACAGGGTAGTGTACTCACAAGGTAGTGTACACACAAGGTAGTGTACACACAAGGTAGTGTACACACAAGGTAGTGCACACACAAGGTAGTGTACTCACAGGGTAGTGTACTCACAGGGTAGTGTACTCACAGGGTAGTGTACTCACAGGGTAGTGTACTCACAGGGTAGTGTACTCACAGGGTAGTGTACTCACAGGGTAGTGTACTCACAGGGTAGTGTACACACAAGGTAGTGTACACACAAGGTAGTGTAAATAACAAAAAAGGCACAATACCGTGACTGGAACGATACACAAATAACCCGCACATAAAAGAGAGAAGCTTACGACGACGTTTCGGTCCGACTTGGCCCATTGACAAAGTCACACTTTGTCAATGGTCCAAGTCGGACCGAAACGTCGTCGTAAGCTTCTCTCTTTTATGTGCGGGTTATTTGTGTAAGGTAGTGTACACACAAGGTAGTGTATACACTAGTGTACACACATGGTAATTACTCACAAGGTAATGTACTCACAAGGTAGTGTACACACAAGGTACTGTACACACAAGGTAGTGTGCACACATGGTAATGTACTCACAAGGTAGTGTACTCACAAGGTAGTGTACTCACAAGGTAGTGTACACACAAGGTAGTGTACACACAAGGTAGTGTACTCACAAGGTAGTGTACACAAGGTAGTGTACACACAAGGTAGTGTACTCACAAGGTAGTGTACACACAAGGTAGTGTACACACAAGGTAGTGTACTCACAAGGTAGTGTACACACAAGGTAATGTACACATCTTAACTGGTATGCAAAGAGAAGCTGGACAAGGCTGTCAAGATTGTTAATTAAACTAATAGTTTTGTTCCCCCTGACCTCACCCCCCCCCCCCCACACCTCCCGGACCCCTAGCCCTGAGACTCCAACCCTGGAACCCCAGCTCTGGGATCCGTAGCCCTAAAACCCTTAGTCCTGGAACCCAGGCCATGGGGCTCTCAGTCTTGGACCCCCAGTCCCAGGACCCCGAACCCAGTCAGCTATGTAAGAAACGTGTATATTGGAATATAACAGCTGGCTTGTGTTTCCACAGTGTAACTATCATTCATTATGGGACAGCACACTACAGGCGTTCGCACAGTGTAACTGTCATACAGTAGGATAGCAGCACACTGCTGATCTTCCCGCAGTAACTCATACAGTAGGATAGCGATACATTGTTGGTGTTGCCACAGTGTAACTATCATACAGTAGGATAGCAGCACACTCAGGTTGTACCTAATTTTAAAAATATGATTAAGCGAAGATAAGGAAAATGAGAAAGGTAAAAATAAAAAAGGATGGGTGGAATAAAGGTGTAAGGAAAGGAGAGGGGGACCTGGCCTGGATGTATTGATATGCAGATGTGGAGGAGAGGAGTTGGTAAGAAAGGAGGGTGGGAGAGGCAAGAACAGCCCGGGTTAATGACAACTATTGCCAGTAGCAGCCAAGATGGCTACTACCGGGAGGTAGTTATCGGTCCCAGACCAGGCCTCTTGCACTAAGCCGCCTGTTACGTGTAGTTATTTCAGTGTGCAGGTTTGGGGCCAATTTCTTCAGGATCTTCCGGGTGTAAATTATGATGCATCTTTCTGGCCTGTGTTCTGTGGAGTACAGTTCTGGGGTATAGTCTAGTTCGTTCTGGTATTTGCTGGCTTACGGTGAATTTATAAGGGTCATAATAGTTGGTCTAGTGTGACTGTTCATCCGAATGAGCAACAAGAGAAGACAGGATAGGCTGAGACACGCTGTGTCTCCACCACTGTCTGCTCTTCCACGTGTCCCTCCAGGGCAAGAGAGTTCCGTGCCACAAAGGATCATAGAAGTGGTAATCACATGTGGAAGCCTTATCTGAGCGGCCGTGAAAACCTCAGTTCCTGGGCTGGTGGAGGGGGGGAGGATAATGCCATCCTTCAAAATATCATAGAGGCAGTAATCATTAGTGAAACTTTACACTGGACGACACCTTAACGTTTCTTTCATCTCACTGGCAAGCTAATTCCATCCTTATAAAAAAGTTTAAGAGGCGAGAACCCGGCAGGAAAGTGAGAGGAGGGCGGTCCTTAGAGCCTGAGGAAGCTGTCTGTTGTCTTAAAGTCGAGGTGACACTTGGCTTCACATTGTGTTTTTCTTATCTTCTCGCTTGTGAAGGTTTCCCTCGGGTGGTGAAATTAACCTCTTCCCAGGCCGGGTTAATTTTCCCGCTACCTGCCTGGAGGGTATTTCGGGGATCAACGCCCCCACGGCCCGGTCCACGACCAGGCCTCCCGGTGGATCAGGGCCTGATCGACCAGGGTGTTACTGCCGGCCGCACGTAGTCCAACGTACGAACCACAGCCCGGCTGATCCGGCACCGACTTTAAGTATCTGTCTAGCTTCCTCTTGAAGGCAGCCAGGGGCCTATTGATAATTCCCCTTATGCATGGTGGGAGGCTGTTGAACAGTCTTGGGCCCAGGACACTTATGGTGTTTTCTCTTAGTGTATCAATGACGCCCCTACTTTTCATTGGGGGTATTTTGCACTGCCTGCCCAGTCTTTTACTTTCGTAGGGAGTGATTTCTGTGTGCAGATTCGGGACCATTCCTTCTAGGATTTTCCAAGTGTAGATTATGATATATCTCTCTCGCCTGCATTCCAGCGAGTACAAGTCAAGTGCTTCCAAGCGTTCCCAGTAGTTGAGGTGTTTGATGGAACTTATATGTGCAGTAAAGGTTCTCTATTCACTCTCTAGATCTGCAGTTTCACCTGCTTTGAACAGACATGTTAATGTACAGCAATATTCCAGCCTAGAGAGAACAAGTGATTTGAAAAGGATCAGCATTGGTTTGGCATCTCTTGTTTTGAACGTTCTCATTATCCATACTATCATTTTCTTTGCACTTGTGATCGTGGCACTGTTGTGATCCTTGAAAGTGAGATCCTCAGACATTACGACTCCCAGGTCCCTCACATTATTTTTCCGCTCTGTTGTATGATCAGAGTTTGTAGTATACTCAGTTCTAGTTATTATCTCCTCCAGTTTTCCATAACGGAGTAGTTGGAATTTGTCCTCATTGAACATCATATTGTTTTCCATTGCCCATTGGAAAACTTGGTTTATATCTTCTTGGAGGTTAACAGTGTCCTCAGTAGATGACAGTCTCATGCAGATCCTAGTATCGTCTGCAAAGGATGACACGGTGCTGTGGATTACATCTCCGTATATGTCTGATATGAGGATGAGGAACAGGATGGGGGCGAGTACTGTGCCATGTGGGACAGAGCTTTTCACTATGGCAGCCTCCGATTTAACTGTTGACCACTGCTATTTGTGTTCGATTGGTTAGGAAGTTGAAGATCCATCTCCCCACTTTGCCAGTTATTCCTTTAGCACGTATTTTGTGCGCTATTACGCCATGATCGCACTTGTCAAAGGCTTTTGCAAAGTCTGTGTATGATACATCATCTGCATTGCAATCCTGCTTCTTAGCACTCTTTCAAAGATTTTTCTGATGTGTGACGTTAGAGCTGTTGGTCTATAGTTCTTAGCTACTGAGTGGGGCTATATCCGTTGTTTTTAGTGACTGGAATTTCACCCATGTCTAAGCTGCTCCATAGTATGCTTGGGGCACGCGAAAGGTGTTTCTTAATGAGCACAGAGTTCCACGAGTCTGGGCCTGGGACTGAGTGCATGGGCATGTTGATAATGGCTTTCTCAAAGTCTATCGGAGTTAGGGTAATGTCGGAAATCTGACATTGATGGAGTTTTGAGGCTCATTCATGAAAATATCATTTGAATTGTCAATCTTTAGACTGATTAGTGGCTCGTTAAACACAGAGTCCTACTGGGATTTCAGTATCTTATTCATTTCTTTGTTGTCATCCAAGTCCCGTCTTGTCTGAGCAAGGACCCGATACTAGATGCAGAATTTGCCTCGTTTTTGGCATGTGAAAAGAAATATTTTGAATTTCTATCAAATTCACTAATTGCTTTTAGCTCCTCCTGTCTCTCCTGGGTCCTGTAAGAGTCCTTTAACTTAAGTTCGATACTTTCCACTTCCCTGGTCAACGCTTCCTTCTGCGTATCAGATAATCTAGCGTCCTTGAGAAACTCAGTGAGTCTTCGTCGTCTTCTGTAGAGGGAGCCCCTTTCTTTCTCCAGTTTACTTTTCTTCTTTCTTAGGGGAATATGCCTTGAACATACCTCAGCTGCCACGAAGTTAATCCTTTCAAGTCACTGGTTTGGATCCATGTTATTTAAGATATCTTCCCAACATGTTTCATTTAAAACATGGTTCACCTGGTCCCAGTTGATGTTCTTGTTGTTGAAGTTGTATGTGGTGAAGACACCTTCACAGCTACGTGCATTTTGATGATCAGGATCCCTGTGTAAGTCTGATTTGGATTAGATTGTGATGGGAATTAGTTGTTTTTGATAATGTTAGGTCTCTTACCTCATTATTTGTGATGATAAGGTCAAGTGTGTTTTCCAGTCTCAGTGGCTCCACTATCTGCTGACTTAGGGTGTGTTTATCGCAGAGATTTAGTGGGTCATGTGTGTGTGACTCTTCATCTGCGCTGCCTCCAGGGATTGTTTCCGCTATAACATTATTTGCTACATTCTTCCATTTTGTATGCCTTACGTTGACATCACCAAGCAGTAAGATGTTTGGGGAAGGAAGCCTCGGCACCACAGAATTAAATATCTCCGCTGGTCCACCCCTTGACGCCGGCGAGGGACTCTTGATCTTCCCTTTTTTGGATGGACTCTGAATGCCTCCCATTCCCCAGACGCTATATGACTCCTACAGGTTTAGCGCTTCCCAGTAAATGAAATGAAAATCTGATCCACCCCAGTGAGCATGTGCTCGCTCTTGTTTGTCCAGAGTTACACATTCCCAGTGTATCTGGATTGTTGTGTAAGCACCCACAAACTGAAACAAATGAGACATTTTAATGCAGCATGGAACACTTAAGAGGCGCTTAAGTTTCCCCTCTCTCCTTATATCATGATTACTTTCCCTTATAATCTACCTTGTCCATAATTACTATCGCATTTGCTTTGTCTGTTATCGTAGTGTTAAGTCTAGGATCTTTCCTTAATTCATGGCATAACTTAACAAATCTTTGAGGACAATTGTGTTGCGGAGCTCAGACCTCCGCAAATTAAGGAAAGATCCTGGACTTCACCTTAGGAAAGCAAACAAAGCAAATGCGATAGTAATTATGGACAAGGTAGATTATAGTGGAAAAATAACATATTAGAATACAGAGGAACTGACGTGCCCCTTAAGTGACAAACTTGTAAACAAATGAAACATTGTCATGAATAAAAGTCTTCCCATACTCCATTAAAGTGCCATTTATAACATTTTCATTACTCGTCTGAATATTAGTTTCCTGTGGGTTTTTTAAACAGACGCTGTGAGTTTATATTGTTGGGACACGTAAGAAATTAACACAGAATATACTAAGGGAAAACAATGAAGTGTAAGGTGACCAAGACTTTGCAACGTCCTCCCTTTATACATAAGAAGGATTACCAACAGGCTCTTGGCTATCTTCAGGAAAGAAATTGATAAGTTCCTCAAGTCAGTTCATGATCATTTGGGCGGTAGTTCATACGTTGAGCTGCGTGCGACTTGCACCAAGAGTCTAGTTAATCAGGCCGTCCACCGGGAGGCTTGGTCTGAGACCGGGCCGCAAGGAGCGTTGACCCTCGGAACACTGGAGACTCCAGGTGATCCTATCTGTTTATTGACATATTTTCTTTTACGCCTTTTTCCCGTAAATTTATGTTGTCAGTTTCGAAGGCTCGAGCTGGTCTCCATTGACATCTTTTAAAACTTTTTACCTCTGTCTTTGTCGTAATGTTTCCGGCGATTTACGGAGCTTTCGTGAATTACGTGAGGAAAGAGGGAGGGAGGGGGCGCTTCCCTTTGTTCTTAATTAGTCTTAAGCTCCCTCTCAGGTCGACCACTTCCGGCGCACGAGCGTTTTAGAGGTAGTCGTACGAGGACACAATGTAATCCTTGTTCACAGGTCTGTACAAATAGGTAATGCACGCTCGTGTACTCGCACACGTACAGTAATAGGCAATAACTTTCTCGCTGCACCACTCCCTATTCATTTGCAGTCTCAGTCATATATTTTTAGTCCATATGCTTGAGTAATGCTGTATATATGGGAATTTTCTGATACAACGGGCCGCAAGCTGCCAACAGTGGTTGACCAAGTTCCAACAGTGGTTGACCAGGTTCCAACAGTGGTTGACCAGGTTCCAACAGTGGTTGACCAGGTTCCAGTAGCGGTTGACCAAGTTCCAACAGTGGTTGACCAGGCTCCAACAGTGGTTGACCAGTCTCCAACAGAAGAACCTGATACTAGTCTTAGCTTCGAAACTAGAAAAAAATAACGAAACCACCCAGTTATATAGCCTAATTGATGAGGTTATCCACCGGAAATAACTCATTACGATTGTAACCAGATATGAACATGTAAGTGGTTCATTACCACTGTAACTTGTTCAGGTATCAAAAGTTTGAGGCTTAGTCCCTGAACCCATTATGTACCTCTGTAATCTTTTGACTGAATATGAAAAAGGCATACAATACTGACAGGTTGATAAGTAAGACTCGTATGCAACAGTTAGGTATCTTTATTCTGTAACATTTCGCCTACACAGTAGGCTTCTTTAGTCGAGTACAGGAGAGTTTGAAGAAGCATTACAGATGTGACGACAATGTACTTAGTTCATCACCCATAAAGACGTAGTTGCCTGGTCGATCAGGCAAGCACCAGACAAGCCTAGCCCAGGGTCAGGCTGCGGGAGTAGGAAAACTCTGGAAACATATCAGAGGTGCATGAAAATAGAAATACGGGTGATGGTAATGTTTGGACCTCCACCTGAGGTCCTCCTTATCATAGGATCTGCTGAAGAGAACCTCGGGTGAAGGTCGACGTAAACAATTATCGCTCGTGTTTCTGTCTCTTATGTGGGTATCGACCTGTCATTGACAGGTGTTCATTACACTTTGATGCATTAACGTGATTCTCTGTGTTTTAGAGAGGGTGGACACCTGGCTCCCGGGCGCCAGAGGTTGTTTGATCACTAGATTGTCGCTTGGTTATACCTTTTGTTCTTCACTGATTGTAACTTGGTTATACCTTGCGTTCTTCACTGATTCTCACTTAGTTATTCCTTGTGTTAATCGCTTTATTGTCTTAACAAGAAAGCTGAGTGATGCAGGTCAAAGAGCTCTTCAACACATCTTTCTTACCACTGAGATGGTCATCATGTGGAAAACACCCGTACCAGGAGACAGTTTCCCCTGATAAGATAAGACACTATTTCAGCATGATACAATATACAGAGGTGAATGACATTTAGGTGTTCATGCAGAAAGCCCCTTAAGGTGCACGTAAGTTCCATGGTCTAATAACATGTCTAAGCTTCGCTCAGACCTCTGCAACACAGTTCCCCTCAGAGATTTGTTAAGTTATACCACGAATTAAGGAAAGATCCTGGACTTCGCCTTACGAAACAGACAAAGCAAATGTGAGAGTAATTATGGACAAGGTAGATTATAGTGGAAAAACATGAACAGGTTATTAGAAGATAATGGAACTTAGGTGCCTCTTAATATGTAGAGCATTTCGGTCAAACTTGAGACGTATAAAACACCACCACACTACCAACCATCTCACCAGAGAACATGTAAGATGACAGGTAAATTGTATAAACTTTTACTTAACATTCACCATACACATAACCTGTGCTGTCCTATGTGCGTCTTAATTGTGTTAGGTAAAAGGACACAAATGCAACTAATGCGACATTTTGTTGTGGCAACGTTTCGCTCTCCAGGAACTTTGTCAAGATGTACGGCTTGACAAAGCTTCTGGAGAGCGATACGCTGCCACAATACAATATCACATTAGTTGTGTTTGTGTCCTTTTACCTGATATATTGTCAGTAATTCTACCAACATTAAGGCTTCTTAATTGTTCTCATTCCTTTAATACTTCCTTTCTACCCTAAAGCAACTGGTGTGAGACACAACCGTAAGACAAGGTAGGTAATGACTGCTGTCAGGATGTGACCAAATTATTTACAAAACGCTCAAGTTGAAAAGTGAGACACTTGTGCAATATATGGGTAGCTTTATTCTGGAAGCGTTCCGCTACTCAGTGGCTTCTTTAGTCCAGTACAGAGAAAGGTGGAAGAAGAGGAGGAGTTTGAGGTAATCAGTCCCTCAACATAGAGTCGATGTGTTCAGTCCATCACTTTTATCAAAATTAATGGACTGGACACATCGACTCCAGGCTGAGGGACTGATTACCTCAAACTCCTCCTCATCTTCTACTTATCTCTGCATTGGACTGAAGAAGCCACTGAGTGGCGAAACGTTTCCAGAATAAAGATACCCAAATGTTGCACAAGTTTCATATTTATCAGTGACAGGTGTGTTGTGGCTTCTGCAACAGAAACTGTCAGCTGTGGGCGGGTGCACATAGTGACGGCTGACTGCAGCTCTACTGGGAAGTGCGCCTCCACCATGACTCGTGTCAGCAGGTGTTTCCGTTGTACATGAATGGTATACAATATTGACAAGATGAAGACACATGTGCAACATCTGGGTATCTTTATTGTAGACGTTTCGCCACCCATTGGCTTTATCAATACAAATTCAAGGACATACATGTAATTGGAAGACTGTAGAACTATATACAAAGGATAAGGTATTCAGTCCCTCAGCCAGAGCTGAGGGACTGATTACCTGGTGGTGGCAGGGAGGGGACCTGTGTGGGCGTAGTGGTGGCAAGGAGGGGACCTGTGTGGGCGTAGTGGTGGTGGTGGCAGGGAGGGGAACTGTGTGGGCGTGGTGGTGGTGGCAGGGAGGGGACCTGTGTGGGCTTGGTGGTGGCAGAGAGGGGACCTGTACGGGCGTGGTGGTGGTGGCAGGGAGGGGAACTGTGGGCGTGGTGGTGGCGGCGGCAGGGAGGGGACCTGTGTGGGAGTGGTGGTGGTGGCAGGGAGGGGACCTGTGTGGAGTGGTGGTGGCAGGGAGGGGATCTGTGTGGGCGTGGTGGTGGTGGTGGCGGTGGCAGGGAGGGGACCTGTGCGGGAGTGGTGGTGGTGGCAGGGAGGGGACCTGTGTAGGCGTGGTGGTGGTAGCAGGGAGGGGACCTGTGTGGGCGTGGTGGTGGTGGCGGCAGGGAGGGGACCTGTGTGGGCGTGGTGGTGGTGGCAGGGAGGGGACCTGTGTGGGAGTGGTGGTGGTGGCAGGGAGGGGACCTGTGTGGGCGTGGTGGTGGTGGCAGGAAGGGGACCTGTGTGCGAGTGGTGGTGGTGGTGGCGGCAGGGAGGGGACTTGTGTGGGCGTGGTGGTGGTGGCGGCAGGGAGGGGACTTGTGTGGGCGTGGTGGTGGTGGCAGGGAGAGGAACTGTGGGCGTGGTGGTGGCGGCGGCAGGGAGGGGACCTGTGTGGGAGTGGTGGTGGTGGCAGGGAGGGGACCTGTGTGGGCGTGGTGGTGGTGGCAGGGAGGGGACCTGTGTGGGCGTGGTGGTTGTGGCGGCAGGGAGGGGAACTGTGTGGGCGTGGTTGTGGTGGCAGGGAGGGGACCTGTGTGGCGTGGTGGTTGTGGCGGCAGGGGGGAACTGTGTGGGCGTGGTGGTGGTGGTGGCAGGGAGGGGAACTGTGTGGGCGTGGTGGTGGTGGTGGCAGGGAGGGAACTGTGTGGGCGTGGTGGTGACAAGAGGGGAACTGTGTGGGCGTGGTGGTGGTGGTGGCAGAAGGGGAACTGTGTGGCGTGGTGGTTGTGGCAGGGAGGGGAACTGTGTGGGCGTGGTGGTGGTGGTGGCAGGGAGGGAACTGTGTGGGCGTGGTGGTGGTGGTGGCAGGGAGGGGAACTGTGTGGGCGTGGTGGTGGTGGTGGCAAGGAGGGGAACTGTGTGGGCGTGGTGGTGGTGGTGGCAAGGAGGGGAACTGTGTGGGCGTGGTGGTGGCAGGGAGGGGAACTGTGTGGGCGTGGTGGTTGTGGTGGCAGGGAGGGGAACTGTGTGGGCGTGGTGGTTGTGGCAGGGAGGGGAACTGTGTGGGCGTGGTGGTGGTGGTGCAGGGAGGGGAACTGTGTGGGCTTGGTGGTGGTGGTGGCAGGGAGGGGAACTGTGTGGGCGTGGTGGTTGTGGCAAGGAGGGGAACTGTGTGGCGTGGCGGTGGTGGTGGCAGGGAGGGAACTGTGTGGGCGTGGTGGTGGTGTGGCGGCAGGGAGGGGAACTGTGTGGGCGTGGTGGTGGTGGCGGCAAGGAGGGGAACTGTGTGGGCGTGGTGGTTGTGGCAGGGAGGGGAACTGTGTGGGCGTGGTGGTTGTGGTGGCAAGGAGGGGAACTCTGTGGGCGTGGTGGTTGTGGTGGCAGGAGGGGAACTGTGTGGGCGTGGTGGTTGTGGTGGCAGGGAGGGGAACTGTGTGGGCGTGGTGGTTGTGGCGGCAGGGAGGGAACTGTGTGGGCGTGGTGGTGGTGGTGGCAGGGAGGGGAACTGTGTGGGCGTGGTGGTGGTGGTGGCAGGGAGGGGAACTGTGTGGGCGTGGTGGTGACAAGGAGGGGAACTGTGTGGGCGTGGCGGTGGTGGTGGCAGGGAGGGGAACTGTGTGGGCGTGGTGGTGGTGGTGGCGGCAGGGAGGGGAACTGTGTGGGCGTGGTGGTGGTGGTGGCAGGGAGGGGAACTGTGTGGGCGTGGTGGTGGTGGTGGCAGGGAGGGGAACTGTGTGGGCGTGGTGGTGGTGGTGGCAAGGAGGGGAACTGTGTGGGCGTGGTGGTGGTGGTGGCAAGGAGGGGAACTGTGTGGGCGTGGTGGTGGCAGGGAGGGGAACTGTGGGCGTGGTGGTTGTGGTGGCAGGGAGGGGAACTGTGTGGGCGTGGTGGTTGTGGCAGGGAGGGGAACTGTGTGGGCGTGGTGGTGGTGGTGGCAGGGAGGGGAACTGTGTGGGCGTGGTGGTGGTGGTGGCAGGGAGGGGAACTGTGTGGGCGTGGTGGTTGTGGCAAGGAGGGGAACTGTGTGGGCGTGGCGGTGGTGGTGGCAGGGAGGGGAACTGTGTGGGCGTGGTGGTGGTGGTGGCGGCAGGGAGGGGAACTGTGTGGGGCGTGGTGGTGGTGGCAAGGAGGGGAACTGTGTGGGCGTGGTGGTTGTGGCAGGGAGGGGAACTGTGTGGGCGTGGTGGTTGTGGTGGCAGGGAGGGGAACTGTGTGGGCGTGGTGGTTGTGGTGGCAGGGAGGGGAACTGTGTGGGCGTGGTGGTTGTGGTGGCAGGGAGGGGAACTGTGTGGGCGTGGTGGTTGTGGTGGCAGGGAGGGGAACTGTGTGGGCGTGGTGGTTGTGGCAAGGAGGGGAACTGTGTGGGCGTGGTGGTTGTGGCAGGGAGGGGAACTGTGTGGGCGTGGTGGTTGTGGTGGCAGGGAGGGGAACTGTGTGGGCGTGGTGGTTGTGGTGGCAGGGAGGGGAACTGTGTGGGCGTGGTGGTTGTGGTGGCAGGGAGGGGAACTGTGTGGGCGTGGTGGTTGTGGCAAGGAGGGGAACTGTGTGGGCGTGGTGGTTGTGGCAGGGAGGGGAACTGTGTGGGCGTGGTGGTTGTGGTGCAGGGAGGGGAACTGTGTGGGCGTGGTGGTTGTGGTGGCAGGGAGGGGAACTGTGTGGGCGTGGTGGTTGTGGTGGCAGGGAGGGAACTGTGTGGGCGTGGTGGTTGTGGCAAGGAGGGGAACTGTGTGGGCGTGGTGGTTGTGGCAGGGAGGGGAACTGTGTGGGCGTGGTGGTTGTGGTGGCAGGGAGGGGAACTGTGTGGGCGTGGTGGTTGTGGTGGCAGGGAGGGGAACTGTGTGGGCGTGGTGGTTGTGGTGGCAGGGAGGGAACTGTGTGGGCGTGGTGGTGGTGGCAAGGAGGGGAACTGTGTGGGGGTGGTGGTTGTGGCAGGGAGGGAACTGTGTGGGCGTGGTGGTTGTGGTGCAGGGAGGGGAACTGTGTGGGCGTGGTGGTTGTGGTGGCAGGGAGGGGAACTGTGTGGGCGTGGTGGTTGTGGTGGCAGGGAGGGGAACTGTGTGGGCGTGGTGGTTGTGGTGGCAGGGAGGGGAACTGTGTGGGCGTGGTGGTTGTGGTGGCAGGGAGGGGAACTGTGTGGGCGTGGTGGTTGTGGTGGCAGGGAGGGGAACTGTGTGGGCGTGGTGGTTGTGGTGGCAGGGAGGGGAACTGTGTGGGCGTGGTGGTTGTGGTGGCAGGGAGGGGAACTGTGTGGGCGTGGTGGTTGTGGGCAGGGAGGGGAACTGTGTGGGCGTGGTGGTTGTGGTGGCAGGGAGGGGAACTGTGTGGGCGTGGTGGTGGTGGCAAGGAGGGGAACTGTGTGGGCGTGGTGGTTGTGGCAGGGAGGGGAACTGTGTGGGCGTGGTGGTTGTGGTGGCAGGGAGGGGAACTGTGTGGGCGTGGTGGTTGTGGTGGCAGGGAGGGGAACTGTGTGGGCGTGGTGGTTGTGGTGGCAGGGAGGGGAACTGTGTGGGCGTGGTGGTTGTGGTGGCAGGGAGGGGAACTGTGTGGGCGTGGTGGTTGTGGTGGCAGGGAGGGGAACTGTGTGGGCGTGGTGGTTGTGGGCTGTTGGGGACCTCTTCATATAAACTAATAAAAGGCAATACTCATTAAAAAAAAAAGCTTAGTTTGCAACGTTTTGCTCAACATCAGTTACTAAACGTTTCCACTTTTTAATTTAATCGCATTGTCTTTATTTTAAATAATGTTAAATAAAGTTAGGATGGGTTACGTTAGATTACATAAGCCTATTAAAACGTACATTTAACTACAAATAAACGAAACGTTCAACGCTAAACGTTTTTCATTCTTGGATGGAGAATGGGCTGGCCCACTTAGGCCTCTCATCCCACCTAGCCCTCATTAACCAGCGGGGGGCGAGAGGACTGTGTATCCTCGCACTCGTTCCTCTCCACCTTTCCCGTAGTGATGGGAAGGTATGCGTGTTCCCCACACATTTCCAGTACCTCTGTGACGTTGTATTTTTTAATTAAACAAAATTGGGTACATTAACAGTGTGCTGCTACCCTAATTGACATGTAAGTTACATTATGGGAACGAAAGCCAGCTCGGGTTTCCCGTCACATTCCACCACTGACTGGGTTTTGCTCAGGAGGAATGAGATCTGTCAGTTTGTTTTAATATCTTCAGTCTTCTAATTATGTTCTTGAATTTGTATTGATAAAGCCACTGGATGGCGAAACGTCTACAATAAAGATACCCAGATGTTGTACATATGTCTAATTTTCATCTTTTCGGTACTGTATATCTTTCATGTACAATGAAGAATGAAGATATCGTTAAACGTTCCATTATGGGTTGAGTAACTATGGGATGTTGGAAGGTATCGGTATCGTTTCAGCAGAGGTGGTTACTATCACTTGGGAATTACCATAGCTCAGGATACCCCACCCACCGCCACACAGTGCACATGAAAAATTATGAAGATATCATCACGAGCGATGCAGAAAGTATACACATTAATACATGAACTCAGATTAAGTTGTAATAAACAGCTGTCGGACTGTTAATTTATGGACCGGGGTTCGCCCCCCCCCCCCCCCGCGTCCATCCTTCTGTTTATCCACATTAATATATACCTATACACCCACACACAGTTTGAATTAATTGTTAAAATAACTGCCAAATCCAGCCTGAACATCACGAAGCCAACACTCTTCACAGATGCTAAACTGACTCAAGATGAGCTGAGGAGGATTAAGCTACATTATCCAATACCTCTTATCAGATAATGTCTCAGAACATTGCTGTGTGTTGATTCTTTTTTGAAAGGAGGCAGGGGAGATCTGTTGGCCTAGCTCCTATAGGTTAGCAGATCCTGTGGCTAACTAATACGCATTTTCCTGATGACCAATACACCATATAGAAGGTCGCTAATCTAGTTTGGTTTAGGAAGTAAAAGCTTGTCACTCCATAACGCACAACATCCAACTCACAATGGAGAAAGTAGCAACTTATCTGCGCCTCTGCCAAGACAGTGATAGTGTGAATGATGGGAGGCAGGGTGCCGGCGGGTGTTTTATATGTCGTGCCGAATAGGTAAAGCTGGTCACTTAGCAAGAACTCGTTTAAAATTAAGTTCTTTCTAAAAAATTCTCATACGTTTAAATACATCTTTCATTTATGGTAATGTAAAAATTAATAATTTTGTACCAAAAGAACCTTAGGAAACTTAGCTAACCTTATTGTAACAAGTGCAATTTAATTTAGCCTATATTTTAAATACGTTTACATTAATTTAATAATAAAGAAATGCAATGAAATATATTTTTTTCGTTAGGTTCAGAATGATTTTTGCGAAATTATTGCATACACAAATTTTCGCTTGCCATATTCGGCAAGAAGATCGTTGCTATTTAAGCCAAAATCACAAGTTTTACCTATTCGACATATATATATATATATATATATATATATATATATATAATATATATATATATATATATATATATATATATATATATATATATATATATATATATATACACGTATGTTAATTTACATAGTGTACCCTGCGGCATTATTAACAGTGGTCACACCATTGGTCAAGAACACCCTTTTCAGTGTCTCCACCTTTTTTTTTTTACCCCAGGTGGCTAGAACCTGTCGTACCTTTGCTCGCCGTATTAATAATAGGCTTTTATAACGAAGCATAGCGAGCGTTGTGACTCTTTGTAGCGCAGCACCTGCCGTCCTCCTGGACCATCTTGGGGCCCCATGGAAGGGTACATAATTCCGCGCGGGGCTGCGATTAAGCAAGACGAAAGCGGTTCTCTTTTTGGATGAGGAAAGTTAGCTGTGTTGGTCCTAACACAGCCGGGCCGGCTCGTTTGTTCTACATGGCCGCTACAGTGATAGATAATGCTCCCCAAGCCTATCCTACCAAACATGTAAATCGTTCCGGTTGAGTTGTAGCCGGGCGATAGAGTTGTAAAGGCAACGACAGGCGGTAATAGCTGCCTACGAGACCTCTAAGCGGGGTTCGCAACGGATGCCGGACACCAGTTTTTCATAGTGTATTTCCTGGTGGGTTTCAGTGTTGTTGAAGTTCTCAGGAACGTTGCCCGCGCGACGAGGAAGTTTCTGTTGGCCCCATGATCAGTACCACCATCTCACCTGTGGGATGGGGATCATTGAAGGAGTTAGAGATGGTTGAGTGTGTGTGGACGCTTGGTAGTGTTCGCAGAGCTGACGAGATGCCCTTGGCTACCTCCGAAACACGAGCCTTAGCATGGCTGTATCTGCCCGCCAGTCCGCTCGCTCGCCCGCCTGCCAGCCAGCCAGCCTTCCCTGACCACCCTCCGTGTCTGCTCGGGCTAGCCCTTCTTCCATTCTCTGGCTAGTCTTTCTTCCTTTTCCCGACTAGTCTTTCTTCCCTTCCCTGGCTAGTCTTTCTTCCCTTCCCTGGCTATCCTTGTTCCCTTCCTTGGCTAACCTTTCTTCATTTCTCAGGCTAGTCTTTCTTCCCTTCCCTGGCTAGTTTTTCTTCCATTTCTTCCCTTCCCTGGTTAGTCTTTGTTCCTTTCCCTGGCTATAATTTCTTTCCTAACCTGACTGTCCCAGTCTGCCTTCGCTAGTTATCCCAGGCTTCCTCATTCTATTATTCACCCAGGCCATCTTTCCCGACTACTGTGAGCGCAACCCTTTTCTTCTCTGTTTTGTTATCCTGTATCCACCAGACGTGTTATATTGTCACCCCATTCACCTTTACTTGCACTCATTGCACACAGGCACGCTCGCGTATGAGCACACACAAACGAACGTTGTGTGTCAGCGGCATACACACGATAAGCAAGCATCAGAACAGCATTCAGGAACTTGAACAAGGAATCCTTCAGAACTTTATATATGACATATGTTAACGTAGTGGCTAGTATTGAAATGATTGCACCATGAGATGTTAAAGAAACTGTACCTAACGACTGGTAGCGAGAAGGACAAGAGGAAATATGATTAATACATACATATAGTGCCGGATCAACCGGGCTGTGAGTTGTACGTTGGACTACGTGCAGCCAGAAGTAACAGCCTGGTTGATCAGGCCTTGATCCACCGGGAGGCCTGGTCAAAGACTGGGCCGCGGGGGCGTTGAGCCCCGGAATAACCTCCAGGTACATGTGGATGAGGCAGTACTGGAGGTAAACCCAGTACAATATGAGCAACACACACACACTGTGAAGGCGGGGGCCAGGAGCTGTGAATCGACCCCTGCAATCACAAATAGGTGAGTACACACATCAAAAAAGCCACTCTAGTGTTCATTTGCAAAAGATCTGCGCTGTATGACCCTTGTAGGTTTAGTGCTTCTTTTTTGTTATAATAATAATTCAAAAGATCTTCAGTGATTGTTCTCTTAAATGATTTATCACCATCACAGACTTCCCTCCCTCCCTTCCTTCCGTCGCTTTCTTTCCCATCTCTCCATTCCCTCGCCTTGCTCCCCTTCCTACCACCCCTGCCCCTCCTCTCCACTCCGGCCCCTCCATCCCCCGACCCTTCCTGGTGGGCGCCTTCAATGTCTCCATCATCAGCGCCACCAACACTGACCTTGATTTAATGACTTTATTTAACGTGGAGAAGAAAACAAAACTGACGAAAGTGATCCACAGGAGCTGAACACTAACTACCCAAGCTCTCTATTAGAGAGAGGGAGGGAGGGGGAGAAGGAAGGAAGGAGTTGATATCTCGTGGAGACTTGGTCATTCTCCAATTGACTGGTGACAGTGAAGATACGGTTGATGGGAATGAAGGTGCTAGCGGTGACGGTGCTAAACAAACCACGAAACTGGTGAGGGTGGAGTCCATGGTGAGTCTTGACGCCGTGAGTTTAAACCCCATCCGTTCCCTGATTTGTTTACAATCGTGTTATTATGATTTAGTGAGTCATGACGGTGCTGATAATAATATCTCTATTTCTACAAGTATAAGGTATACAGATTTAGCTGACATCAATGACATACTACTAGTACGTATATAGAAAGTCCCTTGTTATGCAGAGCATTTTGGGCAAATTAGGTCAATTTTGTCCCAGGATGCGGCCCACACCAGTCGACTAACACCCAAGTACATATTTCACAGATAGGTGTACATGGAAACACGTCCTAATGCTTCCACACGTACCGGGGATCGACCCCCGGACCTCAGGGTATGAGTTGAGTGCACTAGCGATCGAGCTACGGGACTGCCGGTGGTAATTGTGCTAGTGATAATGGTGGTGTTGATGGTTTTGTTATTAATATGCAAATAAGTCACTGGCTTGTTTGGACCCAACTTAGGTAAAATTTGTATAATGTATTAACATGTATATCTACAACATAATGTATAACATGTATATGTATTAGAAAATGTATGACTTGTTTGTCTGCAACATTATGTAAACTCACGACCATTGCATAAATTTACGCTATCTATAAAACTATTTGTAAATTTCCTAAATGAAGGATTGGCTCTGCCATTTCTTTCAATTTTGGTCTTCATAACGGCACTTTATAAACTATTATTAGCAGACTATTACTATTATTACAAGACAAATATATGAGTGGGTGTGAGTTGGACTTGACTAGCTTGGGCCAGTAGGTGACTTGGACCTGCCTAGCATGGGCCAGTAGGCATGCTTCAGTGCTCTTTATGTTATTATGTGAGTCATGATGGCGACTTGGAAGGGACTTGAGCTAGAGCACGCCACAGCCATGGTGCTGTGGGATTCGTATGTAAAATCCTGTAATTGTGGTTACAGTGGCGGCCCATGCTAACCTTCCTATGGTGTATAGAACTGTAGCTCATTGGATTAATCTTATTAGAGCCAGCTGGCCCAGTGGTTAACGCACTGGCCTGTGAGCTTTAGGACTCGCCTGCCATGGATTCAAGTCCCACCTGTTCTGTGATTTATTAGCAAAATGAAGATTACTAAGACATGTGTGCAACAGTTGGGTATGTTAGGTAAGACACATGCAACAGTTAGGTATCTTTATTATGAAACGTTTCGCCTACACAGTAGGCTTCTTCAGTCAAGTACAGAAAAGTTGATAGAAGCAGAAGATACTTGAAGACGATGTAATCAGTCCATCACCCTTAAAGTTTTGAGGTGGTCAGTCCCTCAGTCTGGAGAAGAGCATTGTTCCATAGTATGAAACAATATGGAGAAGAAGTGACAGGATGGAGCTTTTATAGCGCCAGGAGGTGAGACGTAGGCCACTAGGAGAGGTAAGAACTCAGATGTTGAAAGGTTAGGTCACTCTCAAACCAAGCCCCTCTCACTAGTGGAAGTTGTCGAAGTTGATTGCAGGTCTGTACCATATTGTTTCATACTATGGAACAATGCTCTTCTCCAGACTGAGGGACTGACCACCTCAAAACTTTAAGGGTGATGGACTGATTACATCGTCTTCAAGTATCTTCTGCTTCTATCAACTTTTCTGTACTTGACTGAAGAAGCCTACTGTGTAGGCGAAACGTTTCATAATAAAGATACCTAACTGTTGCATATGTGTCTTACCTAACAACCTGTCGGTATTTTATACCATTTTAATGTTCAACAGTTGGGTATCTTTATTGATGAAACGTTTCGCCCACACAGTAGGCTTCTTCAGTCAACTACAAAGGGAACAGTAGTAAAAAAAATAAAGATGAGCTGAACTCAAATGTTATTTCTCCAAAGTTGGTGGACTGATTACATCATCTTTATTTCGTTACTACTGCTACCTTTGTATCTGACTGAAGAAGCCTACTGTGTAGACGAAACGTTTCATCAGTACAGATACTCCAACTGTTGCACATGTCTTAATCTTGAACTTGTCGGCATTTTATACCATTTTCAACACTAGCAGTCTGGTCTGGGACCGAGTCGCAGGGGGCGATAACGCCGGAATCTGGTACGTTGTGGTTGAAGCAGACGCCGAGGCTGTGATGGATATATGGACCAGCGGGCCGCCAACATCAACAGCCTGGTTGACTAGGCAAATACCATCATTCCCGGAGCCTGGCCTAGGACCGGGTTCCGGGAGTGATGCCCATCAAAAGCTTATCAAAGATAAAGGTATATATCTGCTCTGTGTTCCGTCGGTAAATGCATATTTACCTTCCGTGGGTAGGCAGAGAGTGAGGTATATGGATGGATTACATTGACAAACATGGTTGTTAACGTAGCGTGAGACACAGATGAGAGAGTCTGATATCAGGGTAAGTAGACAAGTAGACAACTGGGTAAAGGGGTGGAGGAAACAAATAAATACATGAGTGGATGTGGGTGGGTGTGAGTTGGACCTGATAGCTTGTGCTACCAGGTCGGTTGCCGTGTTCCTCCCCTAAGTCAGTGTGACCTGACCTGACTAGGTTGGGTGCATTGGCTTAAGCCGGTAGGAGACTTGGACCTGCCTCGCATGGGCCAGTAGGCCTTCTGCAGTGTTCCTTCGTTCTTATGTTCTTATGAAGAATTAGACACGGAAACATAGCTGGCTTTTGTTCCCACAGTGAATCATACAGAATGGAGTAGTAGAACACTGCTGATGCATCCAGTTTTGCTGTATAAAAACAAAAGGAAAGGAGTCAAATCGGAACGTGGAAAGGAAAGTTAGGACGCAGGAGCCAAGGAGGAGGAAGGGAGAGGAAGAACGGCAAGAGGAGTGGAATGAGGTACTTTTACCTTTCCCTTTGAAGGTAAAGGTATGGGAAGGTGGTTGAAGAGGGAGGGATAAGCGGGTGATTTTTTTTTTATTTAGCATAATTGTATACAGCAGTAGATGAGATGGAGGAGTATGGGAAGGCAGAGGTAGGGTAGGTGAAAGGAGGAGAGGCAAGGTTAGTACAGTAATTATATCGTCTCTGAGTTGCAGTAGCAGGGAGGGTACTGACTTGAGGTCCACCCTCTCCTCGTCTTATCTGATACCCCTGATCATAGCCCTCGGAGCAGTCAGCGATATTTGAAGGGAACGATAGCCTGTTTTTAACGAGAAGTGCGATATTCCGATACCAGAAAACCTCAGGTGATGACTTGGTAATAGGTACTTGAGTTAAGGTCGATAGGCACTATCTTAAACTTAGTGGAATGTACGATAGTTTGGGTACAGGTAAACAAACATGGTGATGCTTACGATACGGAAGGTCTGTTTTTTTTTTTTAATATTATTTTAAGATTTACATATTGTTTTGATGCAAAATTAAAGCAAAAGTACCGCGTGTTTGTCCATATATATGTCGTGCCGAATACATAAAACTTGCGATTTTGGCATAAATAGCAGCGCTCTTCTTGCCGAATAAGGCAAGCGAAAATTTGTGTATGCAATAATTTCACAAAAATCATTATGAAGCTAACGAAAAAAAATGAATTTTTGCTAATTGACCAGTTTTACCTATTCGGCACGACATATGTATATAGTACACACACACACACACACACACACACACACACACACACACACACACACACACACACACACACACACACACACACACACACACACACACACACACAC